>CM076575.1:1081054820-1081654820 GCA_034641835.2 Pinus albicaulis | reverse complement strand
TGAAACATCAAAGTCTAAATGCCATTGAGATTCATGAAAAATGTTATCATTGTTTGGTTCTCTCTTTTTATCTACTAGTTCAGTTTGGATTTCATTTGTTATAGAGTTACAAAGGATGAAAGAATCAAGGTCAGTTAGTGTAGAGTAAATGGGGTAATTTATATATCTTTCGGCACTACTGACCATGTATTTCATTAATGTTTCCCTATATAACTTTTTAGGCTGGCCAAACACCGAGATAGTAGCATAAGACATGTCCAGTTGTAGAGATCCCTACAACTTTGATCCCCATGAGCGAGAAATAAGCATACCATATTTTGGTGGGATATCAGCTACTACAATTTCCATTAATATACTCTTACCAGGGTATTGAACTAGTGTTACACACAAATCTTTAATTAAACCTAAGCATTTGACCTTACTAGAATCAAAAGAAAACAAATCTTTGTATGGCCCTGTAATTTCTAGATTCGGAATTTCCATGATGGCTTTTAGCATTAAGTTATGGGAAGCTACTAAATCTAGCATTGTGTTATGTAGAATTTGATCATGAATGATTAAACTGATATATAATGGAGGAATTGCACCATATGCATGTTTTCCATTTACATCTGGGCCAAAAATCAACTCTGGTTGATCATCATTTAGATTTATGGAGTCTTCTCCATCATTCATATTTAATGTTTCGGTTATGGTTGATTTATATAAGTCATTCTTTACCAATTCAGTCAAAGGAATTGGTATTTTCAGTTTTGAAATTTATGATTTTATGTTAAATGCAGGTTGAGCTTTACTAATCTGAATCAATTCTTCTTTGGTAGCTGTAGTTTGTGTTGGTTTATCTTGCTTTTCTACAATTGTTTTTTCATTTTTAGTGGTTTTAGGATTCTCTGTTTGTGTTTCCTGCGTTTTACTACCTCTAAATTTCTTTTCAAGGATTGTTTGTGAAGAAGTAGATGGTATTTCTATCTTAGAATTTTCAGTAGATGTTTTTGAAGAAATAGTTTGAGGGTTTACTGTTTTAGGATCAGCAGAAAGATTTTTGGGATCTAAATTTGTTGTTTTTGCAGAGTTCGAAGCTTTAGTAGTAGCAGATTTTTTAGAATCTTTTGTAACTTGAGAAACTTCATCAGTAATGTCAACAATTTCAGGGCCTGATGCTTTCTTTGGACTAGAAATGTTTTGGGAGGAATTTGAGTTTTTCTTATTTTCCCTTGGGAGAATTTGTAGAAATTTTGTTTTAGGGGCTTCTACTGTTTTCTGATTTTTATTTTGGGAAGGTTTCTTAGTATAAGACTCATTATTTTTCTTGTTTTTAAGGTTATACTGGCTGTGTATTTCATTTATTGCATAGTTATAACCTTGCTTGTAATCAAAGGATTCACTAGAATATAATTTAAGCTGTTGAAGTTCAAACAATTCCTGATCTTCCCAAGTTAGGAAAATAGTATTGTTGTCATCTATTCCCATTAGATTAATAGTATCCTCCTCATGATCATTATTATTCTAAGAAATTTCAGCATAGTTCTCTTGGAATGGTGGCCTAATGTTTTGGTCTGGGGATGTTTCTTTTCCTTTTCCAGAATTTATATTTTTCTAAAGTTGGGATTTCTAATCTACTGTTGGTTATCCCACTAAGGTCTTCTTTCTATATTATCTAATCTATCAATCACTCTTTCTAAATTTTTAGCTATAACATCATTTTTTGTGTCTGAATTTTCATTTTCTTCTTTGATAGTAACTCTTCTTTCATTTCTAAGTCTAGCTTTTCTAGCTAGGATGTTCACTTCTACACTTACTGCATCAGTTTGAATTTTTTCTAATGTATCCGCATCTCTTTCCCTTAATTAGTAAGCCATATCTGTGTCAAATCCATCAGGGAATTTGAGTAGAACGGAATAAGGAGTAGGTTTCAGATTTGCAGGAATAGAATTATAGACACTATTGTACCTAGTGCAGTAATCTTGAAATCACTCATTTGGAGCTCCTTTTAAATTATCAAATTCAGAAAAAATTTGGAGGGCGTTCTTTTTCTTTTCCCATTTATTTAAAAACAAAGTAAAAAAACATCCAAATCAGCTACACTACCAGCAGCTCAATATTTAAACCACTTCTTAACTACTCCTGTTAAAGTTTGAGCGAACAATCTCATTTGAACATCTGAATCATCAATTTCATATATTTCAATGAAATCTGACATCTTAATAATGTGTTGTTGAGTATAATATTGAGTGGTGCCATCAAAAAATGGTATTTTGTTTAGATATTCTTGTGGCATAGCATGAATTTGTTGTGGTAGGACAAGGGGGGCATATCTAGCAGCCATAGCTTGAAGTTTAGCTTGACTAGGAGGTAAGGTTGAACTGCTTGGAGCTATGTTAGAACTGATAGTGGATGAACTAAAGATAGTATTGGAAGTGCTGGGAAATGAGGATGGCATTTTCAAAAAATCAAAAGGTGAGCTAATGGATATAGTGGATGAAGTGATTGGTGGAAATAATATTCTGGGTTGTAGAGGTAGTTTAGGGATAAATGGATCTGTAGATGAGCTGGTAGTAGGATTTATGAATGATTTGACAACATAAAGAGATGACTCTTTAGCTGGAATTATTGTGGTATGTAATTGGGAAGCTGAAGGTTTTTTTGCATGAGTCAATAAATGAGCTAATTCAATAGCTTCATCAATATCCTTTAGAATAGTAACATCAATTTCCTCAACTTTGGTCTGATATTCAGCTTTCTTAGATCTAGAATTTACTGCAGTAGATTTCTATTTTGCATTCAAAAATGAAAGAAAAGCAGGGTCTAAAACAATAGTTTTTAAATCATTTTCAGATTTACTTTTAAATAATGAATGCTCAAACTTCAGTTCAAAATCAATATCTTGAAGACTTTCTAATTCACTGGGTAATGAAATGACTCTTATCAATGAGATTTTGGCTTCTAAATTTTCTGTTTGTTTTTTCTTTTTACCAATTCGGTTTGGTTTATCTACTATGACAACAGACTTAGGATCCGGGTTAGACCTGGTATAGTAGGTTTTCCTAGAAGCCATAATTACTATTTTTCAATACCATCAACCTATAAAAATAATCTTAAAGTAAAAGGATGATTTAAATGATTCCTTTAAGACTAATTTTATGACTGAGGACTGGTTATTCCCCAGTATGGTCACCAGTAATGTTATCACTCCAGTAAATTCTTAAGTTGTGGGATTTTGGTTTTTAGTCAAAGAATACTAGAGGTAACCACAAACCTACTTCAAACTCTAGGATCTAGCCTTCCTAGGGTTTAGAGAGGGCTCTCTCTTTAAAGTTTAACTTTGTTTTGATTTATGAATATTAGGCTAGTTATTAAAGTGCATATTTGGTTTTGTTTTGTTGGATTTGGTGGGAAAATTTCACTTGGAGGGTAGATAGAGGGAAATATACTTGTCCATTGGGCTATGGAGTCTATGTCAAGCTAACAGAACTAGGATCAAAGTCTAAAAGGTCAAATGTCTGAAGGGCAAGGTAGATAGCCCTTGGAGATCTTTGGGAAAAATGGTTTTTGAGATGGTATGATCGGGATAAAGGGCACTTAAGGATCCTTTGATCCGGAAAAGGGAAGTAGAAGATAGAGGTGAAATGGGAGAGGGAGCAATTAAGAATTCCCTACACTAGAAATCAGAAGAAAACAAATAAATGATAACTAGTTAAAAACAGGGTGCTATTAACATGTCCTGTAGTAATACTCCTAGTTATACATTCAGATTTAGAATTAAGACACAGATGTATGCATGAAACAAAAGAAGATAATAATGACAAGTTTAAAGAGATTACTTCACTCCAGATAGCTTATCACGGGGATCCTGAAGTATGATGCCAAAAAGGTGATCCAGTTTGCTGCTCAAAATCAAAATCCAAAGCCTTCAAGTCAATGAAAATATCTATAGTAATCTCCAACAATTTTATTCCCCGCCAAAATACTTCCAAGAGTGAAGTATTTATATAAAATGTCTTAAAAAATATCCTAGATGACTTCTAGGAATAAACTTAGGAAAAATAAATCTCTTACAACAATAATAGTGATAGCTTTCTCAACAAACTAGCAAGCTATCCTATTTTATTCAAAATAAACAGAAATTGTTTTAAGATAAGAAGCAGTTGGCCTTTTAGATATTTTCATAATCTAACTTGCCGTCACTGATACTCTTTCATGTTATATTCTTTCTAACTGATACACTTTCACTTCGGATACTCTTTACCTTTAGTAGAATTGCCTTCTTGCTGTAAATTTTTTTTTTACTGTGAAATCAGCAAACATAATTTTTGTTCTTCATGTGTTTGCCTTTATTTTTTCATAGCAAATCAGTCAATGCCTGCCACTCCTCATTTTTAGGAATTCTAATATTCTTAATTTTCCTAAAATTTTCATCAACCTTAGTGTACCTGGAAAATGTGGGTTTGATAAAAAACAAATGTTTGATTTCATACTGCAAGTAAAACAAATCTTCAAAAAAATTTAGCAATACTTTCCCTGTGGGAATACCTTGGCTTGTTGGCTTGTTTACTTGCTCCTTGGCATGTTCTTTGATATTTTTTTCATAGTCATTCTGAGGCATTAGCTTGTCATTAATCACCATAATATCTGGAAGTCCCTTTTGCCTTAAGTTAGTGAATTTAACCATAAATCTAGTGACAACAGTGTCCATTCCTTCACATTGATTTGCTTGTATTTTTCCTTAATATCTAAGTCCTTCTCCTCAGCTGAATGTGAGGAGGAAGCCTCCATACTTTGTTGCCTCTCCATTAACTGTGCATCTTCATTATTCAACTGTTCTTGGTTCTTATTTGGCTCACTAATGATTATTGTGGCCACATTGGTCTCTGTCTTTGCAATGTTGGTATTCAAAGGCTGTGTATCTTCAACATCTATTGTCACCTTGCCTTTAGCTACTGTATCTAGTTTTGGCCTCTTGTTGTAGATGATTTTAAACTTTGTCTCTATGGTAGTTTCTACAGTATAAGCTCCTTATTCCTTGATTCTTTTAGTGGATGGCTCTGGCTATTTGGCAACTTCCAAAGGGTGACTAGTATTCCTTTGGTTTATTGCCTTTGTTAAAGTATTCTCAACCCACTCAATTTGATTAGCAAATTTCTCTATATCTGGCTTTAACTCATGGATAAAGGGTGTCAGTTTACATTTTACCCTTAGTTTACTTAAGATCCATTGTGGATCATAACTCCATGGGAAGCTTTCTTCTAATTTGTATTCCTGTAATTGACTTGATGCTTCCTTTTCTGCTTCTCTTTGATTACATATGAAAGGTCCAATTTGATTTTTGAGTTTAAACTGAGTCTTTTTCTTGGCTGCCATAAAATTAATTGAATCTGAATTCAAGATCTTCCTAATGTACTCTAAGGCAAATATCCTCATAGAAGGATGCTTCGGTAACTTGTAGGGAAATAAGTTAGAACCAAAAACTCTGATTTCAGTGAATTCCTTATATAAATACCAATCTCCTACTTTGCTTTGCTCTGATAGCTGCAAAATTCTCTTCATTTCCTCATTGATTCTAGGTTGTTCTGCTTTTGTCAAGATGGTGGTCAATGGATGCACAAACAATTGAGAAAACTCTGAATAACTAAATTTTGTCCCTTCTTTTCTGAGTATATATGTCCAGAAGATAATTGATAGAGGATTTCCTTCTATATCCAATTTCTAAAGTGAAATAGGAAAGTTCTCTGATTGGAAAAATAGAAACAAGTGTAAAAGATAAGAGGTGTATCTGAATACCCCTTCCAGCTGCAAATTAGACAATTGATAGTGAATGCTATCAGCTATAAAACCAGCATAGTCAAATATGACTGAGGGTGACTGTCCTGAGAAAATGTAGACAAAAATCCCAATATTGACTCATCAGTATGTTCATCGGTGAAATACCCATGTATAAAGGAAAGCATGGAGATAACATGCATTGAACCTTTAGGGAACTTGGCAGTGGAATATGGAGGGTTTAATTTTGGGATTTCAACATGTAGAGGCATGAAAGTCTGGAAGATCATAAAAATTTTAGGAAAGTCTAAGTTAATGTATAATTTAGTGAGGGCTTCAATGGATAATGGTATTGCTTGAGGGTCCGGTTGAAGCTGCAACATTTGGTTTATGGACTCTGTTGTAATGGTAAATAGGACCTCTTTGTTTGCATTGACAATAGCTCTCTGTTCAGGGATGTAGTACTGATGACATAGTCTGATAATTTCTTGATAGGGGTGAGTCAGGGGGACTACATATTTGGGCAAATCGGATTCCTAAATATGAACATCTTCTTGCTCATCTAGGGATTTTTCAAAACACCAGTTGTGTATATCTAACAAATTGAACTCAAATATAGGATCAACTATTTTGTAGTTAATTTCTACTAAAGGAATATTCTCAATATCAACAACTGGGGGCTGCAAAGGTTTGACTACAATGGCAGTATTTGGAGTCATAGTAGGAGTAGCTTTAGGAGTTTTGGAACCTTCAAATTTGTTTCCACTCTGTTTTTTAACAATTTTTGTAGGCTTCTGCAAGTTTAAACTATTTGCAGATGAAATTTTTCTATGACAGAGGCTGGATTAGGAAAATTCAACAAGATATAATGCTTATTTCGCTTTTATGGTCAATTGAGTCTCTCAAATGAGGTTTTAAGGCTAAAAACTGGTCAAATGCGGAAAAAAAGGGTTTTCTGAGTTTCTTGACTGCAAATTGGGCTCAAATTTTGATAAAAAGGGTTTTCCAGAAGATACAGGGCACTTGCAAAGGATTTCTGGCTTTTAGAGCTTTGAATTTAACCCTAAAACTGTGAAAAAGTGATAATTTTCTTTGGAAATAGTGCACAGTGGATTCTAGGGTTCCTAGAAAAAGTTTTCCATAGTTTTCCCTGTTTCTGGGACTTTAGGGCAATTGAATTTAATCAATTTCTTAATATTTACTACTTCTTTTTATTTTTAAAGGTCTTTCGAATTTAACTGCAGGTTAAATTCATAGAAAAATACTTAGTTTTGACGCAGGAATTGGTTTTAATAGGGTTTTCTACAACCTTCTAGTTGAATTGAATCTTCAGTGGTTGATATGGAGCAAGTGCGGCTCCTCTGCAGTCTTTTACAGGTCTCTTGGGAAAATTTTTGCAAGCATTTGGTGTCAAGATGGGCAAAATTGGCTATCGGAGGCTTTTTTGCAAGTTTACACAGTCAGGAGGACAAACAATGGTTTAAACGCGCACACAGGTGAAAAGCATACATAAAGGTTCAATTAAACATTTGATTTGTATTAACCTTTTGGCATTAATTACAGGTCGCGTCATGGCGGGAAGGTGTTTTTCGAATTATTGAAAGGGCAAAGACCGGCGGTAATCGCGTGGGTTTTTAGTGGTAAGCAGTTTTAATGAAAACCCACGTGATCCAACCACAAGAGGCCATGCGGAGGGGAGGGTTCAACACAAGACCAACCATTTTGCGTGGATATTGTGTTTGATCAGTCGTACACTTTGTTCACGCGATATCGCTTTTCAGTCATTGGATCAAAAGTGTCGAAGCGAATGGTGGAGATTGCTTGGGATTTGCGTCAGGGTGAAAAGGTGGGACCGGGCTATTACATAGGAGGAAGGGTTAATATTTATGGAATAAAATAGTTTAGACCACGTTTAAACCATAGTCTCATTAGCGTCGGGGGATTAATTATCGTTTAAAACATTGCGATAATGTTTAATACAATGTACAAAGTGCGGGCTTTAGTCATGATATATACATATGCGAGGTTAATGTTTTTATTAAAACATTTGTTTAAAATGCTTTTAATAAAACATAAGTGGGCGGGGTTTATACTGCGACATTTTATAAAAAAATGTTTCTCAAATGTGCATAATGATCCGTTATATTATATAGTTTTTTTTAACTTTTTTGAATAGTTAATAAACTATAGGGCGAGATATTTAAATATGGATAATCTTTTAGACCAAAGGGATTTTTATTTTGGGATTATATTTAAGAACATGGGATAATATACCTTGGTCAAAAGTTTATAATAGTGGGTTTTTTGGGGTTTATTAGATAAAATGGAATTAATAATATAGGAAAAGGGTATTTTTTAGGGATTTAATAATATATGTTAAAAATTAATATGAGAGGGGAATGAAATGTAAAACAAAGTACACATTATCTCCAAGTATAGTACAAAATCAAGCATTGATCATTTTCATATTTCTTTTACTAATACTTGGGATAAATGTAAATTTGTGGGTTTTTATGAATGTTTATGAAGGGATAGAGTTAATTACATGGGGATTACAATTTTACTAAGTAAGAGTGTGTTTTTACTTAGGAAAAAGGGGCTTTAGTACATGAATGAAGGGTAAATGATGATAAATGAGGATTTTAACGTAAGAACTCAATATTTTCAACTAACCAGTCATAGAGCCTTGGGTCCGGTCCCAACAAAAGTCAGAGAAATGCTCTGAGCCTATTTTGACTGATAGCTTAGAATACTGAACACTCATGGGGGAGGGGAAATTAGTGATTTTTCCCGATGATGTATTATTTACATGATTTATCCACTGCTTTCTACCTACCAAATCTTGTATTTCTAACATTTTTTCTTCATTTTGGAGGTGCATTTAGGCTTGGAACCTTAAAACATTTTCTTTCAAAGTATAAAACTAATCTAAATCTACCTTATTTTATCTGAGGGCTCAGATTAAACTGTTGATCTCCTCATTATTCTCTACCTATCTAAGAATTTGTCAAGTTTAAACAGTTTGACAAATCTTCATTCTCTATCTAAAACATGAAATTGAAACATGAAAAGTTAAGATTAAACCGTTTAACTGATCATGGATTATGGCATTTATTGACACTCTGCACATAATCATTATTTTTGCAGTAAAAGTAAAAGTAGTGGAATTTGGACTTTCTCACTTTCAGGTTTTATTTCTTTGCTTTTGGGGTATATATTTTTCTAATTCCTTTGATCTTTCTTTTAGGACTTTTTACCCTCTTTTTGTTTTTTTATTATTTTTCATTTTTTCAAAATGTGGGAAAACAACTTGTAGAAAGCAAGGTATATACATATTTACAAGACTTATCAAAGTCCATTCAAAATTTTATGAACCCTATTATTATAGGACCCTAACAACGCTTACAATAATCTTTGGGTTTCCTTGTAGCTTTTGAATTGTTTCCATAAATGTAGTAGCAACAGTATTGGCTTTAAATGGATTAGATAATGCAAAAAAGTGTGCATACTTGGTAAGTCTATCAACTACCATCATGATGACACACTTTCCGACTTGGGTAAACCTTGACAAAATCCATTGAAACCTCCTCCCAATGTTGACTTCGGATGGATAAAGGTTGTAGCAGTCCCAGGGTATTAATCGTCTGAACTTTATTTTGTTGGAAAACCAAAAATTCTGCCACAAAATTTTGAATATCATATTTAAGGCCATCCCAAAAAAATTCCTTCTTGACCTTGTGGTAATTTTTTAAAAATCCCGAGTGCCCTCCTAAGGGAGAGGTGTGCAATTCCAAAAGAATATTTTGTTTGAGTTGGGAATTCCTACAAAGATATAAGTGATATTTGTACCACAATGAACCATTTTTCCAACTAAAGTAAAAATGTACTGGGATCTTGCTGCAACTTTTAAATGTGTCCACACTTCTTCATCATTATTCCATTCATCCCTTGCTTTGGTTATCCAATCTGTTTGGATAATAGAAATGGCACAAATAAATGTTTCCACATTCTCATCTTTTCTTAAGAGTGAATATGCAACAACATTTTTCTTCCCTTTTAGATGATTCCAAAGTCATAACCCAACATATTTGTGACCCATTTTTGTTGCTCTTTTTAAGACAATCATTGTTCCAAAAAGTATTTAAGACTATCATGATATGTTTTTACCTTGAAGTGTCTTCCTATTAGGTAAGGTCTCCATTTCTTTAGTGCATGTAGTATTGGCAAAATTTCCTTCTCATAAATAGGTTTGTGTAAATCATCTCTTTGGATTAGACTAATTTCAAAATCAATGGGTCTTCCTTTCATTAAAAAACACTAATTCCATTTCCTAAGGCATCACATTCAACAATAAAGGTTTTTGTGAAGTCTAGCGTAGCTAAGACCGGTGCTTGGCACATTGCCTCTTTAAGATGTTCAAAGGCCTTAGTTTATTTTGGAGTCCAAGAAAATGAACCTTTCTTAAGTAATGTTATTAGAGGTGTTGCTATTCTCCCATAATTCTTAAAAAAATTGCGATAATACACTGTCAACTCAGGAAATCCTCACAGATGCTTTATGGTTGTTGGGATTTTCCATTCTTTAATGGCTTTAATTTTGTTAGGGTCTACCTTAACACCATCATGAGACAGAATATGACCCAGATATTTCACCTTCTATACTCCAAAGAAACATTTGGATGTTTTTTCATACAATTGTTTCTCCTCCAATAGTTTGAGCACCTTGTCAACATGTTGAACATGATCCTTCCAATTCTTGTTGTAGATTAGTGTATCGTCAAAAAATACTAAAACAAATTTTATAAGGAAGGGTTAGTATGTTGAAGCAGAGCTTGTTGGGATTGTTCCTCCGCATCTGGCCAATGGGTTGAGATGACTTGAGATGGTTGTGATCCTTGCATGGCAAGTGGTATCTTGCTCAAGTGATTAGGATGTAGGTGTTCTAACACTTAACTCTTGAGGGTCAACATGGGAAGATCAACAGACATTGGAATGAATGTGATCACTACCTTCTATGACAATTTGTATCTCGTTTTTTGATTAGACAACAATATGGATGTGATCCTTTCTTGGTAGATGGATCTCACCCATTGTCACTAGACAATAGGATGGATGTGATCCTTACCTTCTATAGCAATTTGTATCTCCCTTATTGATAGACAACAGGATGGATGTGATCCTTGCTTGGTAAGTTGTATCTCTCCCATTTTCACTAGAGATAGGGTAGTAGATTGAGCTCCCTTATGATATAAAATTATTCTTATTTTAGATTCGAGAGTGTTCAACGGAGATGAGAAGAGACAACATATGATGTGATGATGATGATAAATTTTAGATGGGACATATTATGCAGTTGGAAATTTCTCCTTCGCTAAGAGGGAGTCTTAATTTGGTAGCTCAAGGACAAATTACCTCCTTTGGACAACCTTCCTCATATAGAGAAGCCCCAAATTTCCCTTGGAATAATTTAACATGGTTAAGGAAAAACTATATTTTTAAAGTGAAAAAAAAAGAATCAAAAGCACATGTCAACTTTAAAGATAATTTGGGTCTCCTCCAATTCCTATAAATTCAGTTCATTAAGGACACATAACACATAATATTCTCTCTCTTGTTTGGATTGGTTCGTATAGCTCTAAAAATTGTAGGTTTATCTCACACGTGCGAATTAGGAGAAGGTGTATTTTTATGTTGACTTTAGATGGTTGACATAATCACTAAGGCTTTTCCAAAAGGGAAGTTTTTATTCTTCATATAGAATCTTGGATGGATGGATGTGACCCTCCTGGGTAGGGGTCATGATTGATCGAGGACACTGAGTTATGCTCTTCCCTCTGTTTGAACTCAAAAGGAGAGGAATTAATCCTGAGAGCTCTTAGGGTTGAGTGATATATGGAAAATAGGTTGGTTTTGATCCTTACCATTTTTGGTAAGTAGTATCTCTTGTATTGTCACCATAGGGTGTGTGTGATCCTTGTCATTTATGATAAGTTGGGTATCTCCCCATATGTAATAGACAACAAGATGGATGTGGTCCTTGCTTGGTAGATGGACCTTTCCCATTGTCATTGGATGATAGGATGGATGTGATCCTTACCTTCTATAGCAAGTTGTATCTCGCTTGTTGATAGACAATAGGATGGATGTGATCCTTGCTCAGTAAGTTGTATGTCACCTATTGTCACTAGAGAGAGGGTAGTAGCTTGAGCTCCTTTATGATGCAATTGAAAATTTCTCTGTGGCTGAGAGGGAGTCTTAATTTGGCAGCTCAAGGAAAAATTACCTCCTTTGGACAACCTTCCTCATCCAAATAAGCCCCAAATTTCCCTTAGAAGAATTTAATTTGGTTAAGGAAAATGTATTTTTAAAGTGAAAACCCAAAATGACTCAAAAGTACAGGTAAACTTTAAAAATAAATTGGGTCTCCTCCAATGCCTATAAATTCAACTCATTAAGGATATACAACACATCATATTCTCTCTCTTTCTTGGATTGGTTCTTATAGCTCCAAAAATTGTAGGTTGATCTCACACGTGCGAAGTTGAAGGTGTCTTTTTATGTTGACCAAGTTTGCCTTTTTTTTGGGAGACTAACTAGCATTGACTAGCATTTTTTTGGCACCTTTTGACTTGGTTTGACCTGATTTGGAGATGTTTTAGGAGGCCACATTTATTGGCACAAGAACCGAGTATTTTTGGGAACTTTGACTTACACTAATCATAAAACTTTGATTTGTGTTGATCGTAGACTAGTTGAAGATTTGACTGCATATTCTTCTCTCTCTTTTGACCAAGTTTCATTGACTGTTTTGGTGAGGTTTGACTGATATTGGAAGGTTGAATTTAATGTTTCTTTGATCGAGCTGATTGGATGAATTTGATTGTTGATTAGTGGATTGGTTAGGGCACATTTAACTATTTTTGACATAATTGTAGACTTTGGCGTTGACCAGATTTTACTATTGGCTCATCATTTGAATATTGGTTGGTTGAATATGTTGATAGTCAAAGGATTGAAGTTGACTCTTGGTTGATGAATTTGGAACATTGTTGTCACTGTTGAAAAATTTATGACAATCTAATAAGAAGAGGAAAAAGGGTTTTCCCCCTTGTGGAGTTTTTTCCTTGGTATTTGATCTATTCTTGTGTATCTTGTCTCTACAATTACTATTCATTATTGGAAGGCTGATTTGATTGTTCATTGAAGTTAAGAATTGGGCTAAAGTGATTATTATCACATAGGATAGTGGAAAATTAACACCTTGTATGACAAGCGAATCAAAAGCTTGCACTCTTCTCTAGTACATACTACAAGGCTCGATGTATATTTATTTGTGCCTCACTTTAGTGGCTTGAATCTTCCTTTATATGTCTCAATATACAGTGGTTTAAATCTTCTTTTAACATATAATGAATCACATTAATATACAATGGTTTGTATATTCCATCTATGACTCATTGACATATGAGGTTCACATTCTACAATTTTTCATATGACTCTGAGGTTGGAATTCTATGGTTTGTATTTATCCTATGTGGCTTGCATTCTTTGAAGGTGTATTTCAATGGCTCAGTCTCTATAGCACATTTACAATGACTTGATGATATACTTTGTGGCACACTATGTTTAAAATGGCTCGATGATACACTCTATGGCTCGTATTTGGTGACTTTCACACTCTCATGGCTTACATATTTATCACAAAGGCTCTCTCATATATACATATTGACCTCTCTTTGTGGTGGCACATTTATCTCACTTTGTGGTGGCATGGAATCGTTCTATATTTCCTTGGCATCAAATTCTATACAATGGCATCGTTATAACTCTGACATCGCTCCTATTTTTGTGTGGCCTTACTTGACTTTGGTAACATCACCCTATACTCATGTTGGTCACATATTATTACTCTCTTTGGCTCACAGTAACAATATACTCTAGCTAACAGTGACCTTGAAGACAATGTTAACTTACTTGATACATAAGTACATCTTAGTGATCAAAATCCAATGATGTCTATGCGAAACAAAATTGTGATCCAAATGAATTTGGTAGACAAGGTCTGAGTTATGACAGTCCATCATCCAAGCTACAATACAAATTTTACGTGGTGTGATCCAAGATTTAGCATCATTTAAGAGTTTGTAACTACAAACATCAGAACTATGACGTTTTGGAAGATTGCAGATTCTGTTGGGCACTATAGTTCTGAGACCTCTGACATTATGAAGATAGAGACTAATAGTTTTATGAAGGAACAATAACTCCCTTCAATACATAAAAGAAAGTATGGCCATTTTAATAAAGTCAACCTAAAGTTTGAAAGAAATTATTTAAATGATTAAAACATAGTTTCAAGTGACAAACCTGAAGAAAGTCATTCTATATACACAAGAACATAATTTTGGGGTATGTATAAAGGCTACCTTGAGAAATAATCTAAATATCAAGACTTTGTAAAGTAATATATTTTAAGATTGATGAAGCTTATCTCTTAACTTGAGTATTTGTCTCTTTTGAATAAAAAATAATAAATGTAAACTCGAGGAACCAGACTATCTCTACAAAAAAGGACAGGTAAAATCAAAGAGGTACATATAATTGCATGAACTGTGTCAAATTTCTTATAATGTTAATTAATTAAGGTCATGGTGATGATCAAAATAGGGTCTGCATAAATACATATTAGAGGCATTGACATGTAGGATATTGATGTTATCAATCATTTAATTGTAACTCTTATGGATAAAAGGCATCTCAAACAGTATCATTAGAGTTTTGTAGCATTTTTAAATGTATGAATAACAAGTCTTGATAACCATGAATGATCTAGGGTTTTAAACCCTTGAGTAGCAGGTCTTAAATAATTTTGCATCTAGGGTTTATAAACCCTAACATAGTTTGGAATAAAAGAAACCCTAGAAAAAAAACCCTATCTAATCATGCTCAATGTTAAAGATAGATCTAACCCTTGATTTTTAATGTGAGAACAAGGTTGGTGAACAGGTCCAAGATGAAGAGGGAGTTAATCCTTCTCTGTAATGTTCCTTTTTCAGAAACATTGTCAATCGACAAGCAAATCTATTCCAAAGATAGACTGAAGGGGCATTTACTGGATTTGTCACCTCCATAAAGAAGGATGAGCTCCAAAGGCTTCCTGGCCCACTATCAGACTCTGTCTATAGAGTGTTTTCAAGGGACAATATCCCCAAGAGGGAAATACAACAAGATTGGGAATCTTGCAAGATAACCCCAAAAATGCAGCTACAACAATATAAAGACATAAACCAGAAATAACAGTGAATAACATCATGCAAAAATGTATGCAAACCATTGAGCCATTTTATTATGAATATCAGCAACAAATGATACAATGAACATCAAAATAACAAGGCAAGAAGCCTTCCATGAAAACATATGCCAAAATACAAAGTGTTGCTCCACAAGAATGCGCATGAATAGGGACCGCAGTCAGTTTGACTGAATGAGACCGTTAAAGATTATGAAAAACATCATGGATCTACATACATGGCCAACATTAATGGGAGAGCTGATCTCACCTCCCAATCACTACCTCAAGTCAATCCTAGAAGGATTGGCTGAAATATGCAAAACTGTCAAAATGTCGGAGTTGCTGGGTAGCTGCAGCAACTCAATATGTGGAGTGGAATGGATAAGGATGAATGGATGAATATGATTAAGATCCCTTCTCCTTTGGAAATCTAAAGTGCAAGGATGATCCCTACACCAAAGATCTCACCCTCTGAAATGTCTGCAACACCCTCACTGCAAATATGCTCCAAATAGAACGCAGTCTATGAGAGGGTCTGCATTGTAACTGATGGAAATGGTTGGCCTCCTACCAATGATGGTAGAATAAGCTCTAGAACCATTCTCACTAACCTCCCAAAAGCATAGAAAATCCCTCCTCCCGAAATCAGCTAGAAATGGTGTTGTAGGAAACCTCCTCCAAAGAACACCCAACAACACTTGCACAATATCCATTTAAACCTGCACCGATGAAGATGGCTAATGTTATGGCATGAATGCCGGAATGTGGAGGATGAGTTCAATCCTTCATGAGCTACTCAAGAAGGAGAGGAAATCCTAAATAGGACTCCCTTGTTCCCGATGGCACTGCAGCTCTGCTGAACAGCAAGAGGCAACAATTTTTTTGAATAGAAAAATAATCAAATGATCCAAGATGTCTTCAATGGGTTGCCTTGCTCCTCTTTTAAACACAACGAAGTCTCTTCCTTCCTTCCTCTAGAATTTTCCTCCCCCATGGAATATTCCTCCACTAAAACTATGTTGTCCCACTTAGTGCTTTCCAACTCATGCCAACGCAGTTTGACTTGGTCAATTAGGCCTTGTCCACTTGCATTTTAACCTCTTTCACACATGAGGGTGTGAAATCCAGCTCCATGATGATCCCTTTTCACATTGTAAGGGATTTTATTATTGTTTATTATATGAATGGGTCACTTTACCCATTTTTATTTAACAAAATAAAAATATGTAACTATAATGTTCCATTTTAGCTTGAGGCTAAAATTGGGAACATTACAGTCCTCCCCTCCCACATGTTGCTTGTCCTCAAGAAACTACATAGAGAGAACAAAATTCTTCCTCTTTCTTCTCTTGTGGCCTCCTCATCCATGGTCCCACCACTGCACAAATATACTGCAATAAATCTGCGCTCCAATTCTCTCTCCCAAGTATGCAAACTGAAAAATGATGCTCCTCATGGAAAGATAGAAGGTGTAGTGGAATCCTTCCTACTGGAATGTGGCCTCCTTGAGGTAGGAGTGATGATATGCATGGGGTAATTCTGCTCTCAATGATGATCATCTCATCCATGCTATCATTCAAATGGAAATCTCAACCCCCGGTTTCTGCAATGTGTTGGGGCTGAATGGAGAGTGTGCTTGTGCCTCTCAAGATGGTCCTCTCTCCATTTGAAGTGTTCATGGGGCTGCCTCTATCCTTGGGCTGAAATAGTAAGGCCTCCAAGAATGGCCCAAGCTACCCCATCAAGAAATCAGCCATGGAATGCCTCTGCAAATTCCCCAAGTGGTTTCTCCCACAAGAAGGTACAAGTAGCAATGTGGCAATCATAGTTTGCCCATGGTATCTCCTGCAAGATAAAACATATACAATGGGGAGAATCATGCTCCAAATGGGTTGTACATACAATGCTCTCCAAATAATACTCCTTAATAGGTACATACAACATTAGAAATACATAAGGAGCAATATGCAATAGAAACAAGAAGTCAAATGACAACCAGAGAGTGGTTCCAAATCCCACTCATGGAACCTGCGCAGTGCCTCCTTGGCCTGCCTCAAAATCAAAGTAACAAGTGTTGTACTAGCCACTTGTTTGCTTCCACCACATCTCCTCATAAGCTGAAACATGAAATCACAATTTGGTGCCAATGGTGCACACCAAGAAGTATGTGGCTTCCCCCACAACCATCACAAAATAGCCAAAATCAAGGCTACAAGTAGCTGCAAGTACATTATACCAAGTGCAAGAAGGTATGATCCTCCTTGATCAATATGCTTCTCATATAAAGTAAAGAGGTACATAATGTGAAATTATACCTTCTCTACCATGTACTTGAGATCTTGAGCTGAAATGGCTCATCTAAATGCTCTCCCTCTCCTCCAATGAGTAAGGTTGTGCCAACCTCTCCAAAAATAACCGGGCTCTGCATCTATCCATATGCTGATGTAGATCAGGTTGAATTCCCTCCCAAGTGAACTCCTCTAGCAAGGCAAGTATGCATCCAAATGCATAGCTAGGAAGTCCTCATATGCAAAAATTTCTCCTTAGGACTATAAGCCCTGGCCAAGAAGAGTCTGCCATGGTGGTAGATGATCATATCATCCATTAAATATCTACCATCTCCATCAAGGCCATCCAAGAATCATGCATGCATCAAGATCTTGGGGAATACTCATCCAAAGCTGAGTCCTCCATCCTAGATCAATCCTCCATATAGACAGTGTTGGTGTTCTGCAATCATGTGCTCCATCACGCTGTTGCCTGCTACCTTGACATCCCCTCATGCCAAAGTCATCCTCCAAGTTGCTGCCATGCCCCTCATGCAGCTACTCATGCTCAAATAGAAACGATGCTCTCTGAAAATGAGCCTCCCATGAGAGACTATCACCTCCAAAGAATCTCCCAATCCTGGGCAATATAAGCATGAGTGGCCTCCATTTACTCCAATGCATGAGAGAGTCCTTCCTCAAAGGAAGTACCATCTCTGTCACCAAATCTATGGAGCAGCCATCCTGCATCATGAAGATGCTATCCTCCATCTCTACAACAAATATATCAGCGCTATATAATTGATGAGAGTGGGTGATGTTGAAAATGAGAGAGTGTCTCCCTCCTCCTTGAGTTTATCCCAAACTCTCTGCGCTGTGCTGAACTCTCCCAAGGTTTCCACCCTCCTGAAATCAAGGTGTGAGGCCCCTAAATGTGGAGAATCCAACCTCCTCTGCTGATCTAGTGGTTTGCTTGGTGAAATCTCTCCATGCAGTGAGACACCATCATCAAGAGATGACTGAATGTATGAATGGAGAAAACCCTCCATGCTTCCACTGCGCAATCCAATCATCATCTTAGGTGCATCAACCTCATAAAATAGACATGGTGTGTGCTCCTCATCACATGATGTTGATCATCCTCCCTATCTCCTCCTTTTATCTCCATAGCTCTGCACCCTACTATCAATGGCACAGATGTATCATGAGTTGTGCCTTGAACTCTTCATGGGAGATCCTGGGGAATTTCTTGCAAAAACACAAGAACCCCTCTATGTGGAGCAAGAGCTCCTCTTTCCTCTTCATGAGGTACTGGATCAACTCTAGCTATACTAGCGCAGTTGCCCTCCTCCTCATCAACATGTAGGGGCAACTCCTCCAAAATTTGATCTCCTTTTGAAAAAAAGACCTCCATGCTCTCTTGTGCAAGAAAATGAGATGGATACCTTTCCTTCAAAAAGGTATGATGCAAGGTGTCAGCCTTCTCATTAATGTTCTAAAGTGGAACTGAGTTTATGTTTCTTCCCTTTACATGCAAAGCCTTAGTTTGTTTCTCTGCATGTTCTTCAGATTTTCTCCCACCAAATCCTCCCATCATTGCTTCAATGAATCTAAAATAGGAAGAAGTATTTTCATCCTCTAAAAAACATGACTCAAATATCCACCATGCATAGGTCTTACCTCTAAAGTGCAGCGCCGCAAATCTGATAGCATCTCCTTTGGAAACTTCGTGCTGCTGCAACATGGTCTTCAACTTCTCTACCCATGCTTTGGATGAACATGTAGGTGAACCCCCGAAAGTAGATAGAAAAAATCTATCTTGTTGCTGGCTCCCCTTCACCTTAGACTTGCAAAAATCCATGAAAGTGAGATGATCTCTGAATGTCGGAGTCTGAGACTCATATTCTCTCAGAAAAACCTCCAAGATTTTTCCTCTTTATCACTCTCCCTTATTTTCCCATCTCTTTCATGACAATACTGCACATGTGACTGTGTTGTGAATCAAAGTATGTGACTACATGTTCACATTCCTCATCAGAAACCCTAGATTTTGTTTCTTCTTCAAACCCTTGTGGATATTCTTTAAATCTCTCCCTTCTCTTTTGCTTGTGGCTCCCATGAAAGCCCTAGATGGATTTAGGGAGAAGCTTGGCTAGATCATCTCCTTTTTCTTTCTTCTTCTCCACGGAGTGGAGTCTTCCTCATATTCTTAGATGGCATATTGGTGAAGATCCACAGGCTGAGCCAAGATTATGCTTTGATACCACTGTAATGTTCCTTTTTCAGAAACATTGTCAATCGACAAGAAAATCTATTCCAGAGATAGACTGAAGGGGAATTTACTGGATTTGTCGCCTCCATAAAGAAGGATGAGCTCCAGAGGCTTCCTGGCCCACTATCAAACTCTGTCTATAGAGTGTTTTCAAGGGACAATATCCCCAAGAGGGAAATACAACAAGATTGGGAATCTTGCAAGATAACCCAAAAAATGCAGCTACAGCAATATAAGGACATAAACTAGAAATAGCAGTGAATAACATCATGCCAAAATGTATGAAAACCACTGAGCCATTTTATTATGAATATTAGCAGCAAATGATACAATGAACATCAAAAGAACAAGGCAAGAAGCCTTCCATGAAACCATATGCCAAAATACAAAGTGCTGCTCCATAGCAGAATGCCCATGAATAGGGACTATGCAGTAATAGAAGGGAGGTTGTTGTACTGAGTGAAAAACATCATGGATCTGCATATACATGACTCATAAATTATTGGGAGAGCTGATCTCACCTCCCAATCACTACCTCAAGTCAATCTTAGAAGGATTGGCTGAAATATGCAAAAATGTCAAAATTCCGGAGTTGCTGGGTAGCTACAACAACTCAATATGTGGAGTGGAATGGAGAAGGATGAATGGATGAAGCTGATGAAGAGCCCTTCTACTTTGGAAATCTAAAGTGCAAGGCTGATCCCTACACCAAAGATCTCACTCTTTGAAATGTCTGCAACACCCAAACTGCAAATATGCTCCAACTAGAACGCAATCTATGAGAGGGTCTGCACTGTAACTGATGGAAATGGTTGGCCTCATACCAATGATGGTGGAATAAGCTTTGTAACCATTCTCACTAACCTAAAATAAGTATAGAACATCCCTCCTCTGAAACATCAGCTAGAAATGGTGTTGTAGGAAACCTCCCAACAACACTGCACAATATCTGCTACAGAAACTGCGTTGATGAAGATGGTTGTTGCTATGGCCTGAATGTTGGAATATGGAGGATGAGTGCAATCCTTCATGAGCTACTCAAGAAGGAGAGGAAATCCTAAACAGGACTCCCTTGTGCCCGAGGGCACTGCAGCTCTGCTGAACAGCAAAAGGCAGCAATTTGTCTCAATAGACAAATAATCAAATGATCCAAGATAATCTCCATGGGTTGCCTTGCTCCTCTTTTAAACACTACGAAGTCTCCTCCTTCCTTCCTGTAGAATTTTCCTCCCCCATGGAATATTCATCCATTAAAACTGCGTTGTCCCACTTAGTGCTTTCCAACTCATGCCAATGCAGTTTGACTTGGTCAATTAGGCCTTGTCCATTTGCATTTTAACCCCTTTCACACATGAGGGTGTGAATTCCAGCTCCATGATGATCCATTTTCACATGGTAAGGGATTTTATTCCTATTTATTACATGAATGGGTCACTTTACCCACTTTTATTCAACAAAATGAAAATATGCAACTATAATGTTCCATTTTAGCTTGATTCTAAAATTGGGAACATTACATTCTCAAAAGATAAGTAATTTATATCTCCTTGTTTATTATCTTTGTGCTTTTTCCTTCTTGTTCTTTCATGATATTCTAATAAAGGTTGCGGGTCAGCACAATATTTATCTAAGGCTTCATTAGTAGAAGGAAGAAGTAAAAGAACATGGAAAAACATGAAAATGAATAAGAAGGGAACAATTAGAATTTTTCATCAAGAAAGTAGATTAAAGGAAAAGAAGCCCACTTAGATTAGATGGAAAGAGGAAGTTTTAAAGACCCTAATGAATACAATATTAAGCTTGTTGATTGATTCATTTCATATTGATGATTTAAAGTTGAGGTGCATGAAGCATAACTCTAATGCAATATGAGCTAGACCATGCAAAAGTATATTGACCTGAGAGGGGGAAATTAGCATAATTTGACATGAAGAATCCCACACCTTGACTTGAGACCATTTTAATTTGGTAACTTTGATATGGATAATTTGTTTGAGATATGATTTGGCTCCCTGGAAATACATATTGCAAAAGTATATGCAGAATATGGAAATATAACAATTGTAATGTCTCTGACCACTTATGAAGCTTATGACAAATTACACTAGCCTAATGTGGTTCCCATAGACTAAAGCAGGAAAATATTTAATAAATGGATCTTAATTTGCCTAAGGAAACATTATAAAAGTCTAAGGGGTGAAAAGGGGGCATTTCTTAGGATTGTGAAAAGTCACTTTAACTTTATATAGTGAAATATTATAAAGTAACTTTATAAGAGTTAAAATGGTAAAATCATCGCAAAAGTGGCCATAAGTTTATAAAAAAAGGAAAATGAGGTGACTCTCCTCATTCATGCATTTTGAGTTTTTGAGAAAGGAGCTCTTGGCATGTTTCTTTAGGGGAATCTTAAGGTTGGAAACCCTAGCTACCATAACTGATTCTAGTGTTGAAACTAGACACTCTAACTAGTTCTATAAGTGAGATGACACAAATTTCACCAATGGATTTCAAGGAGAAGGAATATTGTCAAAGATTTTCATTTGAAGAGTTGTTATCAATTGAATATTTGAATTATTTTTCATTATTCATCTTCTTTCATGGGGTAGATTCAAGCCAAAACTAAAGCCATTTCTACAGCTCGAGAAGGACAAGATTTCCTCACTTTTTGTGGGTCAAATCCTCTAGACAAAAGAAGGAAGAGTCTGGATATTGGATGGAAAAAGTTTCATTTAGATAAGAGGGACATATCACTCCATATTTTTGACCGAATGAGTTTTTATCTACATAAATCAAATTGTGGTGTTAATGGAGGTCGAAACCCTTGTTTAATGAGCTGCTAACCGCTCACACTGATAACAATATTATTATGGGCATAAAAGAAAAGTATTTCTACCATAATAGAGCCATGGTCACCTTCTTTGGAGTAGGATGAGCCATTAACAAAAATCTCGGCCAATTTCTATGGTCAAAGTTGGGTCAAGCTCCATCAATGAACCTTGGAATGATTTCACCTCTATTATTTTTAGCATGGTTAAGTCGGGGACAGTGGTATTGTTCATCAATCTAGTTGAAGTTAAAGTCCTGAATAATGGGAATCATTGTTGGCAAAGTTAAAATTTAGAGGTTGTTTCAATTTTATTATTAGTGCATACCCTCTAGCTAATGGTACGCTGGAATTGTGGTGCATTTTCCTCTTTGACTAGGTTGTATTATTGAAGGAAAAATAATGTTGGGTGTGACCATTAAGGGGTTGATATGTATGATTTCATTCCTTGAAGAAGAGAGATGATAAATTGAAGGCCATCTCGTTGGCGCAAAATTCCAAGCTTCCTCTGCCTCATTTAATTTCCATTTTATTTGACAGCGAATATATGGAAGTGTTCTAGTTTTTTTTTCATGATAAAACTCATGTATTAACTCCATGTATAATTTTAAGTCATAAAATAAACTAGATGGGCACTTTGAAAGTTTAATTTTGGATGCATGTTGTTCATTGTATGTGTTTTTCAAATTAAAATCATCAAGGTTAAAAATGTTAGAATTTTGTAAGATTATTGGAAGGCAATTTTTACAGTGGTATCAAAGAATGTTCTTGGAAAATTTTTAGGTCTGAGGGCAGTTTGACAGTGATTACATGATAGATGAAAGTCCTTTTACAAGGAGAACACATAGAATGAGGCGTACCTACAAAGAACCCACTCCACTTACAGAAGAATATATCCCAGATAATGAGAGTGAAGAAACACCAAAAAAGGGAAAAGATATTGAAGAGACACTTGAGATAGAAGAGATAGATATGGGTGATAAGGAGGAGAAAGCCTTCAATAGTTTTCTGAGGGAAAAAAATGATTTTTCTAAAGGCCAAAAGGAGATGGTAGACCTGATGAAAGGGATGAAAAACAAAGGACTTCCACCAGAAATGAATCTATGAATGGAGAAGGGTTAAATAGTGCAAAGGGCATCTAGTTACATGTTGTTGCATTGAGCCATGCATGCTCATTTAGAAAAACTCCCAGACCCAATATGCCCCAATTCTTACATGAGACAACAGACGATCAAACAGTGAAAACTATTCATATGATCCCTTATGCATAATATATGGAGGGAAATAGAGGATTGGGACGATAATTCAAGTATGCCATTAACTTCACCGACTGTTTCCACCTTTAGCTTAAGAGTAGACCTAAAATATTTCATAGGTTCTCAAGGAAGAATCAAGAGCTAAAAAAAACATTGGGGATGGTGAACATCCCCTGCTTTGATGGGTCATCCAAATGCTCAACTTGATCATGGGTTCAAAAGTTGGATACCTATTTCCAGTTGCATCTGATGACAGAGGAGGCTATCAAACTAGCCACAACACACTTGGATGGTGAGTCCCATGAGTGGTGACTATGGGTCATGACAACATCACCACATACACTGAGTTCACCCAGAGACTCATTGAGTGGTTCGACAGGAAGGATTTGGGGCATCATTTTAGAGAGTTGGAACAGCTCAAGCAGACAGGTAGTCCAAAGGATTATATTGCAGAGTTTAAGAGGTTGGCAGTCATGGTCACAAACATCTCAGAGGACAGATTGGTGATGATATTTGTAGAGGGGTTGGAAAAATCTCTATGTGTATGGGTTAAAGGATTCGAACCCACCACTCTTCATGTGACAATCAACAATACTAGGGACTTGCAAGATGCCACCTAAAAAACTAAATTGGCTCAACCTTATTTCCCACAAAAAGGTAAAGAAGTTAATCCCTTTTAGAAGGAGTGGATCGGGAAACCGAAGATGGATGAGGAGACCTGGAAAGAGCTAAGAAAGAAGAAAGTATGTTTCAGTTTTCAGGAGTCACGGGAACCAGGGCACAAGTGTTTTTGTAGGACAAGGTGGGAAAGGTTCACTACATTTAGGTGTACTCAGAGAGTGACAACGATGATGGGGATGAGGAGCCAGTACAAGGGAAGGTATGGGGATAGATTCACTAGGAATTTGGAGGCGAGTCCTTGCATGCAGAGGGAAAATATCATATTATTGCCTCTATGTCAGGATTCCCTAGATATCACACTTTTAGAGTTAGAGGGGTTCAAGTTGGGCACAAGTTGATAATATTTATTGATGGTGGGGCTTCCCACAATTTCATAGATGTGGAAATGGTGGAAAGGAGAGGGATTCCTACTAAGGAGTTTTATGGTTTTATAGTTTTCATACCCATAAAACATCAAATGGATTGCAATAGATACATCCCTAAGTTACACCTAACTATGGGGAACTATACAATGACAGAGGAATTCTTTGTGGTGGATGTACCAGAAACTAATGTAGTGTTAGGTAGTGAGTGGCTTTACTACATCGGGAAGTACACCACACACTAGCGAAACATGGAAATGGAATTTAAAGACCTATTAGATGGCAAAAGGGTAGTTTTGAGCGTTATGCATAAATTCCTGACAAAGCTAGTGTCATCCAACCACATGGAGGCAGTATTGAGGTGAGGTGATGTTGAGTGGGTATCAGAGTGCCTTATCACAGAAAAAAAGCATCCAAAGCAGCCACAACAACACTCAAATGGAATTCAGGTATTGCTCTGTAAAAACCATAAATTTTTTGTCGACATTCCTCCAAGTAAACCACCAAACATGGTTTTAAGCATCTCATATAATTGGAGGAGGGTGTGCAGGTAGTGATAAGAAATCCCTATCAACATCCCAAGGTCTAAAAAAATGAGATAGAAAAGGCCATAAAGGAATTTTTGAGGTTGGGACATATTCGACCTAGATTTTAGTCTGTTTTCTTATTTGGTAGTGATTGCTAAGAATAAGGACGACACCTTGCAGATGTGAATATACTACCAGGCTCTCAATAAGAGGAAAATCAAGAACCATAATCCTATTCCCAGGATTGATGAGTTTTTGAATGAATTAAAAAGGGCCAAACATTTATCAAAGATTTATCTTTGTTCCAACTATCATCAAATTCGATTTTGAGACCACGACATCCTGAAAACAACCTTCAGGTTCCACTGTGGGCACTATGAGTTTTTGGTTATGCCATTTGGGATAAACAAATCTCTCATGAATTTCCAGTCCTATATGAACCATGTGTTCAATAAGTAGTTGTGGAAGTACTTGATGGTCTTCTTCTATGACATATTGATCTACAACAAAACATGATAAGACCATTTGAGGCACTTGGCTGAAGTGTTGCGAATTCTAGAAGAGTTATTTGCGAATGAGTCCAAGTGTGAATTTTGCATGACAAAGATGCTCTACCTAGGGCATGTAATTGGAAATTATGGGGTCCAGGTACACCAGGAGAAAATATGGGCAATAAATGAGTGGCCCACCCCAAAAAATGTTACAGAACTAAAGAGCTTCCTTGGTCTTTACACTTACTACAAGAAGTTTGTTAAGAAATTCTCGTAGTTAAAAATTCCTCTTACAAACATCACCAAGAAGGGAGCATTTATTTAGTTAGAAAAGGCACTAGAGATATTCAAGAGGATGAAGGAGGTGATGAGTATGTGCCCTATGCTTTCACTACCAGATTTCACCCAACCATTTGTTTTGGAATGCGATGCTTCGGGGACATGGATATGAGTAGTTCTTATGCATAATAAACATCCAATAGCATTTGAAAGTTAGAAGCTCAGATATTATGAGTTGCACTATTCAATCTATGATAAGGATATTCTGGCCATAATGCATGCATTGGTGAAATTCAAGCAGTATCTGGTGGGGAACGTATTTAAAGTAAAAACATACCATAACAGTCGGAGGTTCCTCATGGAGCAGAAGGAACTGAGTGAGATGCAACACAAGCGGATTATTAAGTTGTAGGCATACTAATTCGAGATAAAGTAAGTCAAGGGCAAGAACTACATAGTGGTTGATGCTCTTTCGAGGATGTTTCCCACCTTCTCACTCATAGAGATAACATAAGATTGGAATCGATATTGTTGGTGGAGTATTCAAAGAATAAATTTGTTTGTGAGATTCTAGAGGGGTTGATCCATGATGACAGGTACCAGATTATGTATGAAACTATTTACTGTAAGGATTGGATCTATCTAGTGCCAAAATCAAAACTCATAGAGATAATTATGTAGACAACTCACAATTCACCCTTAGTAGGACATCCAAGATATGTAAAGATCTACAGGAAGACTAAGGAGAGTGTTTCCATGGAATTTAACACTGGTTCCCTCTAGCACAAGGAAAAGGTTTCATATATGTGGTGGTATATCAACTCAAAAAATTTTCTCATTTCTTTACCATATCATCAAAGTATTCAACATCGCAGGTGGCCGAGTTTTTTTTCAAGGAGATCTTCGGATTACATGGGTTCTTGAAGACCATTGACAATGATAGAGATAATAGGTTCATGGGCGACTTCTTCCAGGAGCTTTATAGACTTGTGCGGACTAAGGTAACTCTGAGAACCAAATACCACCCATAAACATATGGGAAAACAAAGATATTCAATAACTGGTTGGAAGGTTATCTCATGAATAATGTAACCGACCAACAAAAATGTTAAAATTTGGCAACTCAAGGATGAATTTCTCTTAGAAGAAACCATATTTTTCAGCTTTGTTTGAGCCACCTAAAATAAAATAAATTTCTAATAATTCTAATCCGAGTTTCCAAAAATAGTAAGTCACACCTCAATTTGGAATTGATTTTCCAAAAATAGAAATTCATGTCTAAATGATCAAGGATGATCTCGACATATGGAATTGTAGGAATTTACAGGGTAAGTTCCGTAGATCAAGAACCAAAGTTCACTGCTCACAAATAGATCACAAATCAGTACACCAGTATAATCGCGTGGTTAAAACCCTCAAAGAGGGAAACAGTCCACAGCCTGAGCCAGCGCAACCACTTCTAAGAAATTTATTAATATAAAAAGAAAAGTTACATATGTTTTTCTCATAAATGGTTATCGGACAAATGACCCGCCATTCTCTTTAAATAGAGATCATGGACCAATTGGGTGTTAAGCAATGGATCAAGTGTCGTTAATACCGAGGTGAGAGATAACCATCGGATCACTACAAATTGTGACTGTCGGATTATAAGTTACAAATGTACATGGTAAATAAACACACCTTACCTAACTCTACACTAGACTAAGTTATTATTAATTATTTCCTATGTGTTGGAATATCCTAATAGCCCCCCTTAAGAACAACTTGGGATAGGATTGAAGGATTTATAAAGGTGACACAAAAGGAGCCTATTTCCTATGTGTCGAAATATCCTAACATCCCCCCTTAAGAACAAATTGGGATAAGATTGAAGGATTACAAAGCTAACACAATAGGAGAAGGAAGGAGGCATTAGAGCCTATCCCCCCTTAATGAAAAATTTCCTGAACTCCAAGCATGGATTGAATTTTGGTAAACTTCACTTCTGTGAGAGCCTTTGTAAAGATATCGACTACTTTATCATTGGTTGGACAATACTTCACTTCAAGAACACGATCATGAATCAAATTTTTGATGAAGTGTATGTGGAGTTCAATGTGTTTCATACGCTGATGCTGAACTGGATCTTTACATAGCTGAATGGCACTCTGATTGTCACACCAAAGTGTAGTTGGATGTTGTTGATGAAGACCAAATTCAGACAGGATCTAATGAAGCCACATGGATTCCTTGTTGGCTTCAACTACACCACGATACTCTGCTTCTGCTGAATAAAGAGAGATGGCACTTCGTTTCTTACAAGACCAAGTAATAGGTCCTGAACCAAGAGTGAATACATATCCTGTAGTAGACTTTCGATCATCAGGGTCACCAGCCCAATCAAAATCAGTGAAACCAATCAACAATGGAGATGCTTCTGCACTGTAATAAATCTCAAACTGAATTGTACCTCAAATATATCGAAGTATTCTTTTAGCTATTTTCTGGTGACTTTCATGAGGTTGGTGCAGAAATCAAGCGACAAGACCAATGGCAAAGGAAAGGTCAAGGCGGGTATGGGTTAGATACAAAATTTTACCAACAAGTTGACAATATAAGGTAGCATCAACTTTAGGGTTAGTACAGTTGACTGAAAGCTTGAATCTAGACTAAAAGGGAGAAGGGGCTGGATTACAGTCTTCCATGTGAAAGTGGTGTAGAAGATCACAGACATACTTGGACTGAGAGAGGGTAATGCCTTCCTTGGATTGCAAGACTTGAAGACCAAGGAAATAATGCAAGTGTCCTAAGTCTGTCATTTCAAACTTATTTTTGAGGCTAGACTTCACATTGTTTATATGGTTTGGATCATTACCAATAAGGATAAGATCATCAACATAAAGAACGAGGATGGTGAAGGAATTACCCACTTTCTTGGTGTAGACAGTGTTGTCAGAATGACACCTAGGAAAGCCATTATCTAAGAGAAATCTATCAATTTTGGCATACCAAGCCCGAGGAGCTTGTTTGAGACCATAGAGAGACTTCCTAAGGTGAAAAACAAGGCTGGAGTCTTTTTGGATAAAGACAAGGGGTTGTTCCATGTAGATTTCTTTATGAAAATATCCATGTAAGAAGGCGGATTTAACATCCATCTGATGGACTT
This sequence comes from Pinus albicaulis, assembly GCA_034641835.2. Taxonomy (NCBI): domain Eukaryota; kingdom Viridiplantae; phylum Streptophyta; class Pinopsida; order Pinales; family Pinaceae; genus Pinus; species Pinus albicaulis. Next base: position 1,081,625,665 of record CM076575.1, on the reverse strand, counting down.
CCCATTTAAAAGAGGCAGCAAGGGAAAGAACAAGGCAGATAGAATTCATTTTGGCAATAGGGGAGAAGGTTTCAGTATAGTCAATGCCTTCAACTTGTAAAAATCCATTAGCAACAAGATGAGCTTTATGCCTATCCACTTTTCCATATGGTCTAAACTTGGTTTTGTAAAACCATCTACATCTAACAAGTTTTCTTCCTTTTGGAAGAGGAACAAGATCCCAAGTATCGTTTGCCAATAAGGAACGATAATCTTCATTCATAGCTTCATCCAAATCTGGATGACCAGAGGCTTCTTCAAAGGTTTCCGGATCAAGTGTTTCTGGAACTTTAGCCAATAAGGAAGAAGCTCTTTCGAAATGAGAACGTGTGCATCGTCGATTGGCAGGGTCACCTGCAAGAAAACCTGCTGCATCCCGAGTAGAGTGGACCCATCTTGGAAGCGATGGAGTATAAGGAAAAATTTCAAGAGGTGGAGGAGGATTGTCATCCTCGCTGTCATCATCTAAACTAGAAGGAATGCTATTAAAAATAGAAGAGAGAGAGAGAGAGAGAGAGGTGTCACATATGTTGAATTAGGCTCGCAGGCCAAAGGTGGCACACTCGCCAAACTAGGCTTGCAGGCCGATACATTTCCATCAAATTTTACATCTCTTCTAATGATTATATTTTTGGATTTTGGTTGAAGAAGTCTATATCCTTTGAAATCTTCAGAATATCCAACAAAAATGCATTTTTTACTCTTAGGTTCTAAGGCTTTATGTTTCGCATCTGGAATATGGGCCCAAACATCACTTTCAAAAACATGAAAGTGACTTACATCTAGTTTTATTGATCTCCAAGCTTCTTCTAGAGTTATATTCTTTAAAACCTTAGTAGGAGTGCGTTTTACTATGTATTTTTCACATTTAATGGCTTCTTCCCAAAAATTGAGGCCAAGTCCTCTAGATTGAAGCATACAATTATCCATTTCTTTTAAGGTGTGATTCTTCCTTTCAGCTACACCATTTTGTTGTGGAGTATATGGAACAGTATGTTGCAATTGAATGCCACGCTCAAGGCAGAAGTTCATAAATTTGTTGTTAACATATTCTCCGCCATGGTCTGATCTTAACTTAAGAATTTGATGTCCAGATTTTTTCTCAACAAAGGCCTTAAAGGCCAAGAACATGTTAAAAAATTCAGACTTGAGTTTTAAGAAATATACCCAAGTGCATCTAGAAAAATCATCAATGAAAGTTAAGAAGTACTTGCAACCAGAGAAATAAACAATAGGAAGTGGACCACATAAATCACTGTGCACAAGCTGCAAAGGGGTTGCAGTGTGCCAAGAGGCACGTTTGTCAAAACTATCCTGATGATGTTTTTCGAGTACACATCCAGAGAAAACACCATCTCGACAAGATACCATAGGAAGGCCCGTCACCATATTTTCCTTACATATAGTTTGAAGAGAGCGATAGTTTAAGTGACCAAATCGGTCATGCCAAAGTTTGCTCACATCATCATTATGAGAAACAAAAACAGAGGGAAGACATGATGACCCAAAGTTTTCAAACTTATACAACCTTGTGGAATCATTAGCAATGCTAGTAGCTAAAATATGTTTAGGATCTTTGAGGTCCTTGATTACAACATCATGAGGTGAGAATTCTACTATTTTCCCTTCACCTGAATGAGTTATCTGATAAACAGACAGAAGGTTGCATGACAAGGTAGGAACACATAGTACATCATTAAACTGACCATTATCTAGATGAATGGTTCCAGATCCTACAACACTAAGAGATCTATCATCACCAACATAAATATGTTTGGTGTTACAATCATTTAAATAAGAAAACATGGATTTATTTTTAGCCATGTGGTAAGAAGCTCTAGAATCAATGAGCCACTCATGAGAAGGAGAAGAAGAAGATACATTTAATGCATAACCAGATCTTGATGCTTGACAACCACAAGTAGAAAGTGCCATGCCTGAAGATGAAGGTGAAGAGTGCTCCAAATTGATGTTGTGCTTCTTCATTGCTGCTTCTAAGGCTTCCATCTTCTTAAAACATTTGGACTCTATATGGCCATCATGATTGCAAAAGTTGCAATGTCTATCTGTCATCTTCCCTTTGTTTTTATTTGCCTTATTATTTTAGTGATTTGATTTTTTAGTTTGCGGCTGAAATTTCTTAGGGCCTTTGTTTGGTTTAGGACCATATTTTTTTGGATACTGCTTCTTGGGATTCTTTTGATATGGTTGTTGTTGGGCCGCTAAGGCTTTCTTAGAAGCATTTCCAGTAGTGATAAGACCAAGGTGTAAAATTTTTTCTTGTTATCTTATCAAAGAATCGCAAAAGGAATCAAAAGAGGGATTCTTGTAGGTGGTTCCTGAAGAAATGATGGCTTCTCTAGCGGAATGAAAGGTGGAAACAAATACAGAGTATACAGGGCCAAGCTTAGCAGGAATGCAATAGATGAGGCTACAATCGTCCTTTTTGATCTTACAACCTTCTAAAAGAATTCTAAGGGTCTTGAATTTGGGCAAAAAATCCTCAATTGAGGAGAAGTTATTGAGGTCCAAAGTAAGCAACTCATTTTCAAGCTGGTGGGCCCTGATTTGATTTTGAATGCCAAAAACAGTTTTTAGCTTTTCCAGGGCTTCATCAGGGGTGTCAATGTCAAGGATATGAAATCGAAGATCTTGAGCAATGGACATTCCTATCAACCCTCGTGCCTGATCTTGTTTATTTTCCCATTTAGCAACTTTATCATCATTGGAAGGTTTAATCTCTTGTCCTGTGGCTATTATATAAATCCCTTTACTTCTAAGTATATCTACCATGTGAGGTAGCCATTGGAAATAATTGGTGTTGTTAAGAATAATTGGGCATGCACTTTCCATTTTTTTTTAAAAATCCCTGAAGCTGATAAAAGCTAAAACTAACTACTCCAATGGAAAGATCTCAAAAAATTAGGTTGTTTCAAAAAAACCGACTTGAAAAACGACTTCCGAATGAAAAAGTTATACCTTTTGAAAAATATGAGTTGCAGATGTCGAATAGTTATAGGAACGAGATGAAGTGCGGCTACGGGATGAAGTGCGGCTTTTAAAAAAAAAATCCACTCTGAACAATTTTTTTTTACAAAAGAAGCTTGAGAAGAAGACTTGAACCCAACTCCTCTATTCTCATAAACTAGCCCCTCACCAAGTGAGATAGTAAAAGGATCACGTTATTGTACGAAAGGAGGAAATTATTATTATTATTTTTTTAACTCTTCGGTGTGTATGCCTTTTCCTGCACAAAAAAAAAAACACAAAAAATGAGCAAAAAAAAAAAAAAATGAAATACAAGCCTTACGACAGAATGTTATATTTTCAATTAGCCTTACCGGAAACTATCACTTTTTTCACTATTTCTGATTTCCCAAGATCGCACAAAGACGTGGGGGAAAGAGCATACGTAGCAAAAAAAATCCCTTTTTCCTGTTTCTGATTTGCCGAGATTGTAAACAATGCACAACAAAAAACATACACAAAGAAGAGGGTATAGATCCAGCAAATAAATAAAATCTTAATACCGAAAATAAACAGGAAAAAACTGAAATAAGCAGAACTATTAACAAATATAACTGCAAAATAGATGCTTTATACCTCCAAATATAAACAGTCATAACTTGGGCAACCAAAAACATTTTCGCATGAAACGAAAGGCATTCCTCACTGTAACATGCTCCCGACACAACCGATTAGTTCTCCAAGCCCAAATATGTTCAGAAATAGTAGATCTACAAAACGAAATTCGCATGCAATCAAACTGGCTTCAAATTTTGATCAACAATAAACACGACCCTCAAAATAGCTCTGATACCATGTAGGAATTTATATGGTAAGTTCCGTAGATCAAGAACCAAAGGTCACCACTCACAAACAGATCACAAATCAGTACACCAGTATAATCGCGTGGTTAAAACCCTCAAAGAGGGAAACAGTCCACAGCCTGAGCCAATGCGGCCACTTTAGGCAATTTATTAATATAAAAATAAAAGTTACATATGTTTCTCTCATAAACAGTTGCCAAACAAATGACCCTCCATGCACTTTAAATAGAGATCATGGACCAATCGGGTGTTAAGCCACGGATCAAGTGTCATTAATACTGAGGTGAGAGATAATCGTCGGATCACTACAAATCGTGACCGTCACATTATAAGTTACAAATGTACATGGTAAAGAAACACAGTTTACCTAACTCTACACTAGACTAAGTTATTCTTAATTATTTCCTATGTGTCAGAATATCCTAACAGGAATCCACTTTAAAATCACATCAATCATGATTATACAAGTCAAGAATTAATATTTCTATCCTTATTCGTAGTATTATTATTATATTATTATTATTTATAAAATAGTCTAAAGTCATTCACCTTTAATAGATTAATAAAAATGAATTCTCTCATGAAATAAGTAAATTAAATTGAGAATCTCTTGTTTGGAAAATTGAACCACTCCCTTGGAATAAAATAGTAACTCCACACTTAAGAGAATGTAACTCCCCCTCACTAATTCAATGTATGTTAAAAGTGTAAATCCTCATTAGATGCACTTGTAACTCTCTCATTCAATTCGATTTGTAACTCTCACCAAATATTCTCTCATGTCTAAGTGTAACTCTCTCTCTCTCCCTAATTCGAATTGTAAATCCTCAAGACATGTGTACCTCTCTCTTTGTTCCTTGGATGAGTTACACTTCTCCTCAAGTAACTCATTCCTCATGGAATTCAATTCTCCTATTATTGGCTCGAGACATTAATTCATTTTGTAACTCCTCTCATTTCTCTTATATTTAAGCAAGAGCAAGTGAGAGTTGAGAGTAACATATTCTTTGTGAAGAAGGAGATCTAGTGTTGAGTGTGTGCAAGAGAAGTGTGAGAACAGGTGAAGAGTAAGAGAAAGTGTGAAGTACAAGGTCTAATCAAGATAAGGAGGAGATCTTCAAGCAAAGAGCCAGAGCACTTCAGCTTCAATTTGATCAATCATTGGTGACTTTATTCATTGTCGTCCTCTCTCTTTGTACTCCGTTGAACAATTGAAAAAATATAATAGAAGAAGAATCACTTGGGTTTTCCCCTTATGGGTTTTGACCTTGTAATTGGATCTAACTCTCAGTGTCTCATATTTGTGTTTGGTTGTCTTCATATGATCCTTTGGTTTATTTGCTATCTTCAATTATTGATCTTAAAAGTTGCGAAGAAGAAATTTGCATTCTAAGTAATTGTAACAACATAGAGCATTCAAATTTATCTAAATTACATTCAATTTTCTTCAAAGTACATTCAACTTTCTACTAATTAAATTCAGTTCCATTTTGTTTTCTACAAAGTAATTTCAATATGTTGCAAGTGCATTCATTTTAATGCATTGAGCTTTCAAGTTTCTACAAAGAATATTTAAATTTCTGCATAGAACTTTCAGATTTTTAACATGGTGTCAGAGCCTTGGTGAAGACAAGTCCAATGAGACTAGATATCACCTGAAGAGACCCCACTTGCTGCCAAATTTTTCTGATTAAGATGACTTCATTCTACTTCAAGATAAAGGAGAAGTTAAATGATGCTTCAAACTTTTGTCCATGCAAAGCAAGGGTAAATATCACTCTTGAAGAACATGAAATTTTGGAGTATGTTGAAGATACAGTAGTTGATCCACTAGAGAATGCAAGTGTTGTTGACAAATCCAAATATAAAATGTGTGAAATCAAAGCTAGAAAAATTGTCCTTGATTCTATTAATGCTCATCTCATTAGTTATGTTTTTTTTTTGAAAATAAAACTAAAGAAAATTATGACAAATTAATTGGCATTATTTCAATTAGTAACTTGAACCAGATTATTTCCTTGAAGAATCAATTGAAGGACATCAAGATGAATAGAGGAGAGACAATTCAAGCATACTTCTTAATAATAACCAAAATAAAGAATCAATTGTCAACGGTTGGTGAATTTGTACCTAACAAAGAAATGGTGTTGATTGCGCTTGAAGGCCTTTCTCCTATTTGGGAGACTTTTATCACCACGATCAGCAATATCAACACTATTCCAACATTTGATGAGATCCTAGGAAAGTGTATCCAAAAGAAGGGCAGAATGATCTCTAGAGGGAGAATTTCACATCATGAAGAAGGAGAACCTACTACATTTTCAGCCTATGACAAGAGAAAGAAAGGTAATAATAAAAAGATCCACTTTCAAATCAAATAAAGGGAATCTAGACATGTCAAAAGTTAGATGATTTAATTGTCAAAAGCATGGCCACTTTGCTCATGACTGTAAAGAAATAAGTGTAGAAATTATATAACTAATATGTTATACATCCGAGATTCTCCTAATCACACACTATTTTAACTTCATGCATAATACAAAATCGCTTTAACTATTGATCATTACTTGCGGAAATAAAATCAATTGCATGCACACATTGAAACCATAAAAATTCACACATATGAACACAATAATTTATGGGAAAGTTTAAAGCTGAAAACCCCCAACTATCTATATATTATATGTCATAGAGATCATGTAACAATCATCATACAAAGCTTCTCACAAGCTCTCAGTACAATCTCCAATTGCTACACACTAATCAGGTCTGATCTAGCAAATCCCATGCACCGATCTCTGCCACCTGCTGGCCTGCCTCTACTGCGCAATCACTACTGAAGAATGGCTCTGAATGAACTCGAATTGGTCCAGCCTTGCTCACGCAATTCTCATTGACATCTCCAACCAATGTGTGTTGCAAATCATGCAACACTATAGTCATAACTGATAGTCAACCTGCTCTTTCACCTACCTCTCCACTGGTCTCCAATGAAACTGTCCATGCACTGTAGTTAACTGATGTATTATTCTATTGATTAATGAGTTAATAATTAGTGAATTAATTAATAATTAATTCACACCACTCTCACTAGTGTATCAATCAGTTAGACTAGATACAACTAGCTCAACTATGTTTAACTAAGTTAAAATGAACACAACTCCACCAACTACCTCAATAACTCCACCAAAATCTGTCACATGAGTTCTAACTGAAGTATCCATGCAATAGCTCCACTTAACCCTCAGGAATAGTGTAATTCCTTCTGTCGGCTCCTATGCCACATCTGTGCACTTAACTGAAGTGCTCCAAGAGAATAAGATAATGTTTATAGTCCAAATATTATTAAGAGCTAATAATATTCGACATATCTATTTTTAGACTGGCAATCTAAAAATAGATTCCATCCAATATGTCTAAAAATAGAAGTCCATCTATTTTTCCAACTTGACCAACCATCCACAAATAGCATCCTGCAACTCATAGAATATGATCGACATGTCTAAAAATAGACTTGCGCCAAAAATAACCTGCGGGCCCACTTAGTGAAGACGACTCTTTTCACTAAGCTCATCATCTTGTTGCAATCTCAACAAGAAGAAGAGCACCTAGATTCAAAAACAATTTTTATTATAGAAAAGACACTTTTGAAAATTAAAGAAAAGGCCATCCTGAGAAAACAATAAATCCAAGGTGTAGAAATAATGCAACAGAAACTCAATCAAAATATTTTCTTGTTTCTTCTCTTTCTAGTTCTTATGTAGATTCATTTGATACATGTTTAGTTGATAATGGTACCTCCAAATATTTTATTGGTTACACAAATACACTCTAATCTAGTTTAGAGGGAGGCTGATTTAAATTTTATCCTTGGAGATAATTCTAATCACCAATTTAAAGGTTATTGTTCAGTTTCCTTTTAGGTAGATGACAAAAATCAATTTTTTTTCAAGAATTTTTGTGTGCATCTAGTTTGAAAAAGAATCTTGTATCCATATATGCTCTAGAAGATAAAGGAATGAAAATTGCTTTTATTAATGGAAAACCTCTAACTTGGATTTTGAACTCAAGTATGATAGAAGTATTCACTTTTGGATCAAGATGTGAAGGGATTTACAAAGTCACTGGTAAACCCATTCATTCACTCGTCTATGATACCAATCTTCAGTGTGAGTTATGGCACAAAGGATTTTCTCACCTACACTACAAAGCCTTACCTCATGTAAGGAATATTGTTTGCGGAATGTCTGAGATCAGAATGTATTATGAAGGAATTTACCGGGGATGTGTAAGTGGAAAGCATATAAAGGGACCATTCCCTTCAAGAAGAACTAAATCTAGTCAGGTACTTCAAATCATACATTTTGATTTATGTTAACCTTTGCTTCTTACTTCTCTTGGTGGTTACTTGCAGTTCATGATTTTTGTTGATGATTTTTCTCACAAGACATGGATATTCTTTTTAAAAAATAAAGTGGAATCATTTTTCATGTTCAAATATTTCAAGGCTATGATTGAAAATCAAACTAGAAATTTGATCAAAGATTTCAGATCTGATAATGGGGGAGAGTTCACCTCCAATTATTTTAATGATATTTGCAAAGATGTCAGAATAAAGAAATAAACTACTACGTCATACAATGCACAAAACAATTGTGTGGCTGAGAGGAATACTAGAACCATTATGGAAGCATTCAAAGCCATGTTGCATGATCAAAAGTTACCAAATTTTTTATGGGTATAAGCTACAAACATTGTTGTTTATGTGCAAAATAGAACTCCTTGAGCCTTAAAAAAAAAGACTCTTGAAGAAGTATTCACTGGTAAAAGGCCCGAGGTGAGTCATTTGAGAATCTTTGGATATCCTGTATACTTCAATGTGCCAAAAGAGAAAAGGAACAAACTTGAAGCTTTAGGTAAGAAAGGTGTGTTTGTTGGTTATTGTGATAATTCAAAAGCTTATAGAATTTATGTACCTAGTCAAATAACTATAGATTTTATCAAAGACGTAACATTTAATGAAAATGCAGCTCTTATAAAAGAAAGATACTCCTCTCCTCCTACCATTGCTGAAAGACAAGTTGTTAATGAAAAATAAATTGCATCTAAGTTTGAACCAGAACCTGAGAATGAGTTTTTTGATAATCCATTGGGTTCCATGGATCCTCTATATCCTCCACCACGTGATCCTCCTTCCAAAAGGAGACCACTATGGCTGCGAGATACCTTGCAAGATGTTGAACAACATGCTGCCCCAAGAGGATCATTCACAAAAAGTAAGAAGTCAATTCTGTTTCAAGGGTATGTTGTTTCCATGAGAAATATCATTCAGGAAAAACCATGAACCTTTGAAGTAGATGCAAAAGAACAAGTTTGGGAAGATGCAATGACTAAAGAATATGAGTCTGTCATCCAGAATGATGTTTGAGAAGTGGTTCCTAACCCTCAAGGTAAATTTGTTGTCACTTCTAAATGGTTGTTTAAGATTAAACACGGTGAAAATGGTAGTATTGAAAAATATAAGGCTATATTTATAGCTAGAGGTTTCCCTAAGAAAGAGGGAATAGATAATGATGAGGATTTTTCACGTGTAGCTTGATATACTACTATTTGATATGTTTTTTCCTTAACAACTATCTAAGGATGGAATCTTCACCAAATGGACGTGAAAATCGATTTCTTGCATGCCTTCCTCAAGGAAGAGGTATTTGTGGAACAACCACAAGGCTTTGAAGAGCATGACAAGGAAACTCATGTATGCAGACTGAAGAAATTCTTATATGGGCTGAATAAATCTCAAAGAGCTTGGTATGCTCGCATTGATAGCTACCTGATAAAACTTGGTTTCACAAGAAGCAGTGTAGACCCAAACCTCTACTTCAAGGCATTCCAAGCTATACCTTTGATTTTGGTATTTTATGTTGATGATTTATTCTTGACAGACGAAGAACCTCTTTTCCTCCAGTGTAAGAGAGAGTTAGCTTCTGAATTTGAAATGAAAGACCTCGTGAATTTTATCTTTCTCAAGGAAAATATGTTATTAAGCTTCTTGAAATATTTGGTATGGTAGAATCTATGTCCATGCATAATCCTATGGAAATTAACTTTAAGAAATTATGTTGCAAAGTTGCAGGATCTAATCTGGAAAATCCCACATAGTATAGACAACTCGTGGGTGCTTTTATGTTTTTGGTAAACACTAGGCCTGACATATGCTTAGTTGTAAACACTTTAAGTCAATATGTTATGGATCCCTTTGATGCCCACTAGATTGATGCAAAAAATGTACTCATATACCTTAATGGAACTATCAATCTAGGATTTAAATGTACTGTTAAAAATGTAAGACTTCATGGATGTATCGATGCTAATTGGGTTGGTAACTCTGCTGATAGAAAGAGAAATTTTGGGTGTTTCTTTAGCTTGGGATCTACAATGATATCTTTGATGAGCAGAAAGTAGAAGTTTGTTGCAATGAGTGCAGTTGAATTTGAGTAAATTGTTGCTACCATAGCTAGTTGTGAGGTAGTTTGGTTGAGGAATATTTTTGGAGAACTATTTGAGAAGTTCTAGATACAGAAGTTATATATTGTGATAATAAGAGCAGGATTCTTCTTGCAGAAAATCTATTGTTTCATGACAATTCCAAGCATATTGAGATCAAGTATCACTGTATCCAGGATATGGTACAGAGATGAGCATTGAGGCTCCATCACATATTCATTGATGATCAGATAAATGACATTCTTACCAAGCCTTTATCGAAAGGAAAGTTCTTTGTTTTTAGAGAGAAACTTGCACTTATGGACATGACCCTTCCAGGAAGCGGTCACAACTTATTGATAACACTGAGATGCCTTTCCCCCTATCAGAGCTCACGAGATTAAGGAATGATGTTGTAAATCTCCTGAGGATGAGGGACCTCTTGTGTAGTGTGTGCCACAAGAGTATGCTTAAGTATGCATCTGCCCCACAGTTTGTGTGACTTGTTTAATTCTTTTCTATGTGATGTATGTGTTCTATCACCTAATTTTTTAGCTGAAAATTGGTTGAGTGTAATTGTTGTCTATGAGACATATGATGATCCTTTTCTTTCCAAATTTGTGTCAAGTCGATGATTATTCTTTATATTGTGACTTCATTGATATAGATATTACAGAGTAGATTTGAGTTGAGATGGATGAAAGAGATCAGAGGAAGCAAAGATCTTTGATGCAGAAATAAATTCCTCTCGAGTTGAGAGGGAGTGTTAAAATTTAGCAACTCAAGGATGAATTTCTCCTAGACGAAATCATATATTTTAGTATTGTTTGTACCACGTATAATAAAATTTCATTTATAATAATTCTAATATGACTTTCCAAAAATTGTAAGTCACATCTCAATTTGGAAGTGACTTTCCAAAAATAGAAATTCATGTCTAAATGATTAAGGATGATCTCAACATATGGAATCCACTTTAAAATCACATCAATCACGATTATACAAGTCAAGAATTAAAATTTTTATCCTTATTAGTATTATTATTATTTATAAAATAGTCTAAAGTAATTCACCTTTAATGGATTAATAAAAAATAATTCTCTCATGAAATAAGTAAATTAAATTCAAAATCTCTTACTTGGAAAATTGAACTTCTCTCTTGGAATAATTTAGTAACTCTACACTTAAGAGAATGTAACTCTCCCTCACTAATTCAATGTATGGAAAAAATGTAACTCCTCATAAAATGCACTTGTAACTCCCTCATTCAATTCAATTTGTAACTCTCACCAAATATTCTCTCATGTCTAAGTGTAAATTTATCTCTCCCTAATTAGACTTGTAACTCCTCAAAACATGTGTACTTCTCTCTCTATTCTTGGGATGAGTTACTTCTCCTCAAGTAACCCCTCCCTCATGGAATTAAATTCTTCTATTATTGGCTCAAGGTGTGAATTAATTTTTTATATCCTCTCCTTTCTCATATATTTAAACACGAGTAAGGAAGAGTTGAGAGTAACATGTTCATTGTGAAGAAGGGGGGCTAGAGTTGAGTGTGTGTAAGAGAAGTGTGAGAGCAGTTGAAGAGTAAGAGCAAGGGAAGAGTTGGAGCAAGTGTGAAAGACATGATATGATCAAGAGAAGGAGGATATCTTCAAGAAAAACGCAAGAGCACTTCAATTGCAATTTGATCAGACATTGGTGACTTTATTCATTCTCTCTCTCTCTCTCTCTCTCTCTCTCTCTCTCTCTCTCTCCCCCTTTCCTTGTACTATGTTGAACAATTAAAGAATGCTAATAGAAGAAGAATCATTTGGATTTTCCCCTTGTGGTGTTTGCCTCGGTCATTGGGCCTAACTCTTAATTTATCATATTTGTGCTTGGTTGTCTTCATATGATCCTTAAGTTTATGTTATATCTACAATTATTGATCTAAAAAGTTGTGAAGAAATATGCATTCTAAGTAATTGTAACAAGATAGAAAAATCAATTTTATGCAAAGTACATTTAGTTTTCTGCAAAGTACATTCAGCTTTCTGCAAAGTACATTCTGCTTTCTGCTAAGTACATTTAGTTCCATTCATTTTTCTGCAAAGTACATTCAATTTTTTTAAGTACATTCAATTTTCTACATAGAACTTTCAAGTTTCTGCAAATAATTTTTAAATTTGTGCATAGAACTTTCATATTTTTTTCAAAAAAACATTGGTAAAGTGGTTTCTTTTGGGAGAGTATTGCTACAATACCACTTTCCACATGTCCATTAGCATGACTCCCTTCAAATCATTATATGGGTATGATGCCCTAACATTCATAGACAAGATATTTGGGGATAGTCAGGAACCTCTAGCCATGGATGAGATTCAGGATAGCCAGGATATTTTAAAAGTCCTCAAGGAAAAACTACACATATCTAAGAATCTACAGAAATTGTATGCATAAAAGCACATGGTAGAGCACAGATTTGAAGTGGGAGATATGGTGTACCTCTATCTTCAACCCCAAAAATGGTCATCACTGAAAACAAAAAGGGTAGAAAGGATAAAACCTAGGTTCTATGGGCCATTCAAAATTTTTAGATGAGTAGGAGAAGTGGCCCATGAACTCAATCTTCCTGAAGGATGTAAAAGTCATAACATATTTCATGCCTCATGCCTTAAAAAGGCCATGGGGCAACATGTTGTTACTTCCACAGAACTCCCACCATTGGACATGGAAGGATAATTGATCATGCTTCCAGAAAGTATCCTAGAAACAAGGGAGAGTAAGTTATAGAATAAGACAATAAAGGAGTACCTAGTAAATTAGAAGGATTTACCCGTGGAAGATGTCACTTGGGAAGGTGAACAAGTGTTGAAACATACTTAGTTGAAATTTCTTAAGGACAAGAAATCTTCAGCGGGTAGGATTTTAATGTTCCCGACCACTTAAGAAGCTTATGACATAGTCTGATAGCCTAATGTGGTTCCCATAGGCTAAATAAGGAAAATATTTAATAGAGGGGATTTAATTTGCCTAAGGAAACATTATAAAATTCTAAGAGGTGAAAATGAGACATTTCCTAGTCAAGTGAAAAGTCACTTTAACTTTATAAAATGAAATATTATATAGTAACTATAAGAATTAAAATGGTAAAATAAGGGAAAATTTGGCTATAAGTTTATGAAAGAAGGAAAATGAGGTGACTCTCTTCATTCGTGCATTTTGAGTTTTTGAAAAATGATCTCTTTGAGAGTTTTATTGAGGACAAGATTAGGGTTGGAAACCATAACTACCATAGTTGGTTCCAATGTTGAAACTAGACACTCTAACTCGTTCTATGAGTGAGATCACACATATTTCACCATTGCAGTTCAAGGAGAAAGGGGATTATCAAAGATTTTTATTTGAAGAGGTGTTATCAGTTGAATATATGACTTATTGTTCATCATTCATCTTCTTTCAGGGAGAAAATTCATGCCAAAACTAAAACCATTACTACAACTGGAGAAGGACAAGGTTTCCTCACTTTTTGTAGATCGAATCCTCTAGACAAAGGAAGGATGAGTCTCTTTATTGGATGGCACAAGTTTCATTGAGAGTAGAGGGACAAATCACTCCAAAGTTGTGACTGAACGAGTTATTCTCTACAAAAATAAAATTGTGGTGTTAATGGAGGTTGAAACCCTTGTTTAATGAGTTGTTGATCATGATCACTGATAACATTATTATTCAGAGCATGTAAGACAAGTATTTATTCCATAACAAATCCATGGTCACCTTCTTTGCAGCAGGACAAGCCATTAACAAAAAATTTGGTTGAGTTATGTGGTCAAATCTAGTTCGAGTTCCATCAATGAACCTTGAAACGATTTCACCTTTGTTTTTGTTGAGCGTGGTTAAGTTTGGGACTGTGGTATTGTGCATCAATCTAGTCGAAGTTTAGGGCATGAATAATTGGTGTCATTTTTGGTGACTATCACATTTAGAGTTTGGTTCGGGTTTATTATCAGTGTATACCCTCTAGCTCATGGTACGCTAGAATAGTGGTTCATTTCCCTCTTTTACTAGGTCGTATTATTGAAGGAAAAATATTGTTGGGAATGACCATTAAGGGGTTATATGTATGATTGCATTCCTTGAAGAAGAGAGTTGATAAATTGAAAGCCATCTTGTTGGATCAAAATTCCTGGGTTCCTCTGCCTCATTTAATTTCCATTGTATTTGACAATAAATATATGGAATTGTTCTAGTTTATTTCATGATAAAACTCATGTATCAGCTCTATGTATAATTTTGAGTCATAAAATACACCAGTTGGGCACTCTGAAATTTTATTTTGGATGCATGTTGTTCACTGTATGCGTTTGTCATATTACAATTGTGATGGAGAAACCGACAACAATATACGATCAAATTGTTTGACAAAAGAAACCAATCAAAATTTTAAATATAAACTTAGAAAAACGTTGGAATTTTGAAAGATTATTGGAAGGGAATTTTACAATATTTTGTTGAAGAATGTAATTAGGTTCGGTCTTCATAATTTTATTTGAGTCACAATGAAATGTACTTATGAAAAAGAACGAAAAGATTTATTATTGAGTAAAATAGGTCATTTTTCACCTCCACACCAGGTTGGCCTCAAGGAGATCAATTCAGCCTCAAGAAGGGTAATTCGAGCTTACTAGAAGCCTATATATTGAAGCAGTTTGATTCATTTGGAGGACACACTCACACAGAAGTTCGATACATAACAAGATGTATCTAAAATGTGTGAAGTTGGAAAAGAAGGAAAAAAGTTACAAGGAAGGTCTAGATTGAAGTTTTGGTCCATCTATCTCTCACACATGTGGACTTTATAGGAAGATCAAAGTATGTATTGCTGCATCGAAGTTGTTGTTTCCATTTGCTTCCAAGTCGAAGTTGTTACTACAATTTTTTGTTGCTAGGTAAAATTTTTTGGGGTAATTGTATTGTTTATGCATAATTTGAAGTGTTGCACAAGTTGAAGTGTTGCATAGATCGAAGTAGTTGTTGTTGCATAGATCAAAGTTTTGTTTCTCCAAGGTCGAAGGTCTAGATCAAAGTTTCTAGAAGGAAGGGTTGACTTGGTGTGGATGAATTCAGTGTCTATGTCAAGATTCTTGGATTATCTCAGGAAAAATATTTAAGGAAGAGTTGTTGGCTTGCTTTTCCCCTAGATTGGGGTTTTTCCCTGGTTGTCTGCCTACATCTAGTGTCCTTGATCTTTGTGCTATTGTTTTGGTAATTTCTTGATGAACTAAGATTAAAAAAGAACATAAGAAATTTAATAAAAACACAATAATCTCACAAGTAATTATTAAGTATAAGAAAATATTTTTTACTTTCTGATTTTCTAACATGGTATCAGAGCTAATTTGAAGAAGGAAGAAAAAGGTAGTTTAAGGATCTATTGAAAAAAATTGAAGGAATATCAAGAAGTTTATCAAGATATCATAAAAGGAGACCTTGTAAGGAAATAAGCTTACTATATTCAAGGAAAATGTATAACACAATAAAGGGAGAGAAAAAATTAGGAGGAGCATCAAATTATAGGTCATGGAAGAAGAGAATTGATCTCATTCTTGAAAAGAAAAAAGACTTGGATATAGTCAGAGGAAAAGTGAACAAACCTACTGAAGGATCTAGTGATGCAGATAAAGTGAAGTTTAGAGAGTCAAAAATATTTTCTATGACACTAATGGTAGAAGGTATAAAGGACAATCTTGCGCCATACATTTCCAACATAGACTCTGCTCAATAAATGTATGAAGCTTTATCAAAATTGTTCACTATTAAGAACATTGGTCAAGTAGCAAGTCTTAAGAATGAACTAAGGACCAAAAAAACAACAAAGGATGACCTTGTGGCTTCCTTCTTTGTAAGTATATCTAGAATTAGAGATGACCTTCAATCCATAGATGAGATTGTACCATAAAAGAGCTAGTGATTACTACACTATTGGGATTGCCACCCACTTGGAGTTCTTTTGCTTCAGGATTCAACAACTAGAAAGAAACTCCTTCATTTGAGGAATTATGGAATGCATGCATCCAAGAATATATGAGAATATAATTAGTATGTAACAATGAATAATAGAAAGTTTCAAATTCCTACTCTGCTCATCACGAGAAAGGAAACTTCAAAAGGTATAAAATACCAAGAAGGAAGTTAGACATGCTAAAATAGAATGCTACCAATGTCATAAAATGGATCACTCTAAAAGTGATTGTCCCAAAAATCTAAAGAATAAGAAGAGTAACATGGATCAAGCTAATGTTGTCGAAGAAGGATCTCCAAAGAAGAATAAAACCAAAGAATCAGATATAAGGGACTTACACTACTATGTCATTTTCTCTAAACTTTAGTTGTTTCATTTTTTAATTTTGATTTCTAATATTTGTAGGTTTAACATATTTTGGAAAAAAAAAAATTGAATTGTTTTATATAGGTATCCCTCGATCTTGGAGGGAGCCCTCACCAATTTCCAAAGATAAGTATCTTATTCCTTATATTACCTTTTTCATGTTTGGTTTCCCTTACTTATCTAGGTTTGTTTAGATGCTACTTACTTTTCTTTTATATTTTTCTTTGTTTAGGAAATCTAGTTGATATGGTCAGGAATTATGAAGAAGGCCTCACAAGACAAAGCATTGCAATTTACAAGGTTTGTTAAGAAACAAAGGTATGCCTTAGACCATAAATTTTGTTCTCTTCATGTTAAAATTATATTCAATTATTTTTGATAAACTATTCTACATTACTAACATTATTGTGTCTAGCTTACTTGAATCATAAAGATTCTTGATTGAGTGATTCATCATTAGATAAATCTAACCTCCTTATATATTTGATTATTGTTGTGTAACCTTAAAAAATTTCTTTGTATAAACCCTAACCTAAGGTTATGTTGATAAAAATATGTGAAACCCTAACCTACTTAGGGTTATTAGTGAAGTATAAGAAATTGCTATTTTGATGTGTAAATTTTTTTGATGATGTCATGTTTGGGTTTTTGGTATGGTTATGGAAACCCTAATATTTTAGGGTTGAAATGTGATGTTTGAAATCCTGAACCTGTGAATTTTTGGTAAATTTGGGTTTGTTGTGCTATATATTGAAACCATAGATCTTTAGGGTTTGGTAGGGTTTATAAGAAAGACCCTTATTTTAGACTATGTCCTAGGAATGAATTTCTAGGTATATGTTTGTCCATATGATCGATCTTGTTATATGTGTTTGTGTCATTGATATGATATGATTTTGCATGATAGTGAATTCCTAAATATGTATATGTATTTACCTAATTGTTGATGGTCATAAGCCCTAGGGTTTGTAATTAATCCCTAGTCGAAGTTCGATATTATAGGATGATATTGTTTGTGGATTCTAGGGTTTTGTAACTAAACCTTAGTATAATTTCAATTCTATAGTATATGATGATATTGTTTCAAATGTGATAATGTATGATGATATTGTTTCAAATGTGATAATCTGAGATTTATGGAAGGTTGTTGAAACCTGAAATTGTGTTGTGATTAGTTCAATTATTGAGGCTCAATGTCTCTAAAGATGAAATATAGGATTTGTATTAAATATTAGTAGGATTCTAACATATGAATTCTGAAAGTTGTTAGATGTTTTGAATTTATTCTAGGGTTTTCAATATGTCGTAGAAGTGTCTGTCATATCTCTGAAGGAAATACTGAAACCCTAGATATAATGAGATTGAGTTATTTAGGGTTTGTAACAAAAACCTGGGCAAGAAGTTGAAGTATAAAAGTATGTGTTTCTTCTTGATTATAGTTGGGTATAGTGTCTAAAGGTATAAAGTTTCCATTATTATGCTTTTGAAATGGTTAACTTCATGCTTCTATAGTTTTGGTCGTGCTTGTTATCTAAGTTGTGCACGTACATAAAATGTTCATAAGTAAGTTGATTTGTTAAGCATGATCAATATGACTTTGATAAGAAGGATGGAAGCCATGAGATATTATTTGATTTCATTAAAAAAAATTGATTTCCCTAAGCTAAGAGGGAGCCTAGATAAAATAAAAGGGTACATATCCCATGTTAAGAGGGAGGGCATATTATAGTCATACCATGAAAGAAGAAATTGGAAAATTCATTTACAGGTGTTGCTGAAATAATGAAAGAAGGATTTGGTTGTAAAATATGTTGTTGCATGTGAAGTAGGAAAGGAATTTTTATGATTGAATCTTCTTTAAATATTTTTTTGGAAGTCTCTAGGTCCTATTGTGATAAATTAAGAAGCAATGTAAAAATGTATGAAATACCTTGAAGGTTTTTGTTTACTTATGTATATTTGAAATTTTTTTATTGATTGGTGTTGCGTTTGTACAAGTAAATCTCTCAAAGGTTTGATAGGATGTTGTTATCGATCAATTTGATTAGGAGAGATTTTTTTTTACCAATCCGTTCGATTGGGGGGTGTGGGGATTTGCTACTGATTGAATTAATCGAGAGTGTTGAGGATTTGTATGTGATATACATTTACTGGGAGGACATATGGTCGGCACTATGTGTTGATGTCTGGATCCCAAATTAGGGAAGGTGGCGTTGGTCATAAGGCTCTGACCTCGAAGATGCACCTGGATCCCTAGGTTGATGGTTAGAAAATAAGCCTGATGGTACCTAGAGAGGCTGAAATATGTATTCCAACTTATTCCCCCCAGATAGATTTCCCTGGTCAGGGATCTAGTTCGTGACACTGTGAGTGCCTAAATTGTTGAAGGACCTTAGATAGATTTCCCTAGCCAAGAATCTAGTCCATGGAATTTCAGTGCCTAAACTCTTCATGGTTCATGTGTTTTGAAATCTTCCTTGTAATTGAATGTGTCATTATGAATACCTCCCTAGTAAAGAGGGAGTGTTGAATAATATAACTAGGTTTGGTCTTCATAGTTGTATTTGATTCATAATGAAATTTACTTATGAAAATTAATGAAAATATTTATTATTGAGTAAAATAGGTCATTTTTCACCTCCACACCAAGTCGACCTCACCAGAATCCTATATATTGAAGCAGTTCGATTCATTTGAGGACACACTCACAAACAAGTTAGATACAAAACAAGAAGCATTGAAAAAGTGTGAAGTTGGAAAAGAAGGAAAAAAACTTGCAGCGAAGGTATAGATCGAAGTTTTGGGCCATCTATCTTTCACACATGTGGACTTTCTAGGAAGATAAAGTATGTACTGTTGCATCGAAGTTTTTGCTGCTAGGTTGAAGTTGCTTCTTCCAATTTTTGTTATTAGGTCAAAGTTGTTGGGGTCAAAGTATTGTTGTTGCATAATTCAAAGTGATGCATAGATCGAAATAGTTGTTGCTGCATATATCAAAGTTTTTTCGCTCCAAGGTCGAAGGTCTAGATCAAAGTTGTTGGAAAGGATGACTTGGTGTGGAGGAATTATGTGGCTAAGTCAAGAGTCTTGGATTATCTCAATAAAACTATTGAAGGAATATTTTTTGATAGGTTCTTCCCCTAGATTGGGGTTTCTCCCTGGCTATCTGCCTACATCTGGTGACCTTGATCCTCGTGATATTGTTTTGGTAATTTCTTGATGAAATGAGATAAAATAAGAACATAAGAAAGTTAATAAGAACACAAGAATCTTACAAGTAATTATCAAGTATAATAAAATATTTCTGCTTTTCTAATTTTCTAACAAGGTTTAGATAATTTGTTGCATGATATTGATGTACCTAGAACTACTTGGTTTGATCATGGAAAACATGAATTTTGTGGATAGCACTATTGATGGCTTGGAAGAGCATGAGAGAAGAATTTATATTTGGAAATTTGATATGACTTATTTAAGAATATGAGGTAGAACTTTTCTATGAAGAAGAGAAAGCATGTGCTAACAGTTTTGAGGAATTTTGGCTCTTTCAAGATGATAGTTAAACCATTCATTGACAAAGTTGCATGAAGATTTTCAATATCCAGAAAGGTCGATGTTTGATATGATGTGATGTTTTTAGGAGGAGAGAAACCTCATCATGAAAATAGAGTGTGAAATAATTTGGCTTCGTAAAATGTTTGACATCCATAAAGGTCGAAGTCCATATATGATGTAATGTGATAAAGGAGCATTGCAACTATAGCTATATCTCCACGGAAGAAAATTTAGGTTATGTATTGATGAAGTATGAGACAATATAAGGATTGTGGCTACATCTCTCTTGTTAATAAGGAGTAAGGATCTCCTCCCTGGTTGAGAGGGAGTGATGATGGATAATGTTTTCTCCATGTGTCATGCACTAGGCTAGGGCTAAAAGTCGTAAGTCTAGTGAAGTAACTAGTAGGGAGAATGGAGGATTAGATAAGCATATAGGACTGATACTCCTTGAGGATTTGGAATCCAAGATAGGTATTAGTGACGAGGACTGATACTCTTTGAGGATAGTGAAAGGAATCCAAGATAAGAGTAGTCGAGGAAGATTGATATTATTTGAGGATTGTGAATCCAAGATAAGAATAGTCCTGGAATTACATACCTAATGAACATTCGGATGGGGTATGTGCCTGGAGAGGCTATGGTGTTGGTGTCCAAATGTATGCCTCCTAGCATTGTGTTATAATTTAGTTGAGAGTTAGAGCTTGTTAGTCAAGGCCTTTCTATTTTGAAATTGGAAAATGTTGATTATGATCTTGATTCTTAATTATGGCTTATCAATCCACCTCTTCTTATAATAATATTTCAATTTGAGAGTATCCTTGTATGTAATTATGAATACCTCCCTAGTTAAGAGGGAGTGTTGGAAAATGTAACTAGTTTCGGTCTTCATAATTATCATTGTACTTGTATCATTATGTATTTTATGTAAAAAGAAAAAAGAAAAATATTTTTTATTATTATTTCATTAGTTAAGCATGTTCTTCATCCTCCTAGGTTTTTTTGAGTCAAAGAGTCAAACTCCTATTTGGAATTCTTGAAAAGAAAAAGGAGACAAAAATTAAAAATGTAACTTGGGTAAGTTCACCTCAAGAAGCCAAGTCAACCGTCCTAGATGTCAAGTCACCTCACTGAAAGGACATGTATTTTCACATATGAGAACAAATATATATTGGCATACGTCCTCTACCAAATGGAAAGAAATTTGATGCTTATTTGTGATAAGTTATGAGGTAGACAGGGATACAAATTTTGGAGCCTACATCTTTGTGAAGAAGTGTGAGGTTTTGAGGCTATACATTCGCAAGGAAGTGTGAATATTCTATGAAATATGATCTGAAATGATGAAATATTTTTCTGTGATAGATGATGTGAGCCTTATATGGAAGATGGTTTGAGAAAAATTCAAGTTATTTATGATAGATGACTTAAGACAAGAACGATATCCTTATGGTATATGAGCTAAATTTGGTGCATGATATTTTGAATGAAATTGATGTTATTTCCTATGACTAAGATATTTAATATGGATGGATTGACTTGGCATCTTGGAGGTTGGATTTTGGCCTTGTATTTCTCACTTTGATATGATTCTATAAGAAGAGGATATTTTTTTGGGTTTTCCCCCTTGTGAAGTTTTTGCGCTCGCTTGGAGACTATATCTTGTGTCTCTTGTTCTCTGTGATCTTCATGTTTTTTCATTTTGGTAATTGCTTGATGAAAATAAGAAGAATAAAAATAATAATAATTAAGCTAAAAAATTCAAAAGTAATTATCATGATAGTGAAATCATCCCTAACATATAAGCATAATGATTTCTCAACATGCTCTAGACCACTTCAAAAAAATATCCGTGAGATGGTTCGGATGTCAGACTCCTAATTATATGAGACTCGTATCTTTTCTTCATGGCTTAAGCAAGTATACTAACTTCATAGCTCTTAGATGAGTGTTACAAAGCTTGGATTTTCCACGGTATATTATTAACTATGTTCGCAACCTCATAAGATGTCTCCTTTCATAAATGAACCTTGAATTATGCTTGATCTTGTCTTCAAATTTGTTCTTAAGAAAAAATTGTAGGCTTGAATTACTACAATTAAACTTCCAAAGAGATAGAACAGAGATATCACAACTTTCGGACGCCTTATGTCATGGAGAATTTTCAAATTGTCACTGTAAATGCTCTTAACCACATAGATACTTCACTTGACCATCATCATTTATCTGGAGTGATTTTAAGGATTTGGTTCTCCATTACAAATGAAATAAGGTCATCATAATTTAAACTCAGAATTAGGATCATACTTAACCTTAATAGCTTTTTAGTTTGTATAAGTGATGGCCCTTTTGGAAAACTCGTATTACAAATATTTTATACCACAAATAATTTCAGTTTGAGGGAGCTCGAGCCATCAACATTTAATACAGGTCTATAGACTTTGTCCTCAATAAATCACAGAATCTCGAACCTCTTGCACACATGAATCTTCGCCCTTCTTTTATGGTTCTTCTAGAAGATTTAGATAGACCTTCAAACATGTAGTTTCTATAGAAAAAGGGTCTTCGAATTTGTAGACATAAATTCACACCACAGACTTATTCCTTTTGACGGAGAGATAAATCAAACTCCTTGACTTGTCACATAGATGGGTATATTAGCCTTGAATTATTTTGATTCATTTGCATACCTTCCAACTAATCCCTTAAAATAGTTTCAACGCAAGTGCTAAATGTATGGAACTTCAATAAGAGACTTCAACCAGTACTCCTTGTAAACTTGATAAGAAACTCCAACTCGGTCTAGATCAAGTCCTTTTGAGAAAGATACAAACTTGTCTCCTACCAAATTCAAACTTGAATTCTCTTGGATTGTGACTAGCTTTGATACAATGTTGAAATTCAGTTGCAAGATTGAATTTCTAGTCATGATTATTACTTGCGAATATGTATAGTTTTATTCTTAGTCATTATTTGTTATTCATCAAGAAATTACCATTTAAATACAAAAAAAAAAAATTATAGTGCGTAGGTGACACCAAATATTTGGCCAGATTCCATGGAAAAATCCACAAGAGGGAACCCATCAATCCTTTCCTTATATATTCTTCATCAACAAGAGAAATCCAATTCAACCAACCAATGATCCAAGTTCCAAGTCAACCGTCCATTAATAGCCCAAAACTCCATCATAACTCTGTTAATAAATCTAGCCATAGATGTCATATTTTTGTTCTTAGTTGGCACATCCACTGAGATAGAATGTATTAGATAGCTCTCTTTCCATAGTAGTAATAAATTCATATTAAACTCAAATACCCAGAATATATTACCATAGTAAGTTTGAATGCCACAGAAGATATTTTGTCATAGTAATTTGAATGCCACGGAAGATATTTTGTCATAGTAGTTTGGATCCACAGAAAATATTTTGCCACAGTAGTTCAGATGCCACAGAGGATATGTTGCCATATTCGGTCAGATGTCATAGAGTATATGTTGTCTCTTGCAGCTTGCATCACATAGATGATATGTGTCTTTCATCTTGCATTTACATAGATAGAAGGTGCCACATATAACTCGTTTTATGTGCCTTAGTTTCCATGCCACAGATTAGAAAATTCCTTTTTCGAGAGAGATAAACTTGCTTTTCAAAAGGTGGAGGAATGGTGCCAATATATAGTTGTTTCCTCATGCAAAAATAAATGACTCTTGGGTAGGCTGACTTGTCACCTGGAGCATTGACTTGGCAACTTGGTGAGACCAATGACACTTGAAAATTTTTAATTTTGTTTCTTTTGAAAGGGTCATGAAGAAATTCCCTTCTAAATTTTGTTTTTACCAATATGAAGCATGAAGAGAATGCTTTGATTATGAAAATAATAATAATAATTTTATTCTTTCATTTTTACATAAAATACATATTGATACAATGACACTTATGAAGACCAGACCTTTCCAACAAAAGAATTCAAGAAAATAGAAAGAATAGAGTATAAGGAGTTTTGGTGTGGAAAACCTAAATTATTGCATGATTGTTCTTAAAAAATTAAGCTATATAATCTCTAACTTACAGTAATGAAATAAAATTATTTTTCAATATCTTCACTCTTGCTTCACATTGGAACAACAAACTCACATGGCTATAGAACTTACCAACACCCCATTCATCGTTTTTCTTTGCTTACATAGAAAATATTAGAATAGGTTTTATCTATAATATAAAAAATAATATAAGATTATTTGTCAAAACTTGAAATTGAGTAAACACCTGTCAACTCTTATTATATGTAAAATGTTGCATGAAATTGGAATACATACAAAACTAAAATGTTGAAAAAAATTAAGTAGATTGATATCATATTTAAAACTTGTTTGTGTGAGGTAAAATTTAAAATAAAAACACTTTAGATATATAAATTGAGTAAATTGATATTATAGTTTAAAAAAAATTGTGTGACCTAAAAAATAATACGTATTTTTGATATAATAGGTATCATAATTAAAATGTTTTTGTGTGAGGTAATAAGTATTTCAAATGTATAAAAGAAAAAAAAAAGAAAAAAGAAAAAAATAATAAAATATATATATATATATATATATATATATATATATATATATATATATATATATATATATATATATATATATATATATATATATATATATATACACTTTTTCTTAGGTAGAAAAAAAATGTTTAATGATAATTGTGCCTAGAGGTTCTCTCCAATCCTATATGGTAGAGAAGTTGTGATGTAATGTTTAACATTTCTACTCAATCAAAATAAAATTAAAATAAACTTTAAAATAATAAAACAAAAAACATATAATTAATAATTATATTTGTATTTTAATTATAATTAATAAGTAAGTCATCCTAGATGCATCTTAACTTTGGAGCTACCAAGCACCGAGAGGGATCAAATCGCTTGAGATGAAAACCTCTTTTAGAGTGAAAATAGATTTGATCCCTCTCGACACTTGGAAGATATGGAGTTAATATGGATCTAGGTTGGTATGCTATTGAAAATCAGTATATATAGAAGCATGCAAATGATACTTTTAGGAGTTTTTAATTTGAAGAGTCTGTATTTTAGGTAAATAAGTTTTTGTTTTTAAGAAAATGAGAGAGATAAAAGTGTTTCATTAGTAGAATACAAGTTAATATATTATTATGCTTGGTGTCTGATGGATATGTTAAGGTGTCTATGCTAGAATTGGCATTTTCAGCATTAGGCAATGAAAGTATTAGTTATGAAAAAAGTTTAAAGAAAACAAACTTATTTATCTAGCCTTAGATGACGATGAAAGGTAATATAATATTGTGATTTCCCCCAAGATTTTTTTTTTTTTTTCCAATTGAACATGGTAGAAGTTGCTAACCTTGTTTGCTTGAAAACCTAAATAAACTATCAAAGCATTGACACAAACTATAAAAGAATATCTACCATGTATCTAGGTTTCGCTTTTAGAGAATTGATGAGTATAGTGACTGGTCACCCAGGTGTTTTTGTAGTTAACCCATATGTGGCCATTAGATCTAGTTTTGATTAAGGCTTGTGAGAGCTTTTGATTTGGATGAATAGTAGTTTAAGTGATAGCCTTTTTTTCAAACCTTCTAATAGAAGGAATCCAAGCAGGAGTATCATTTTAGGGCTTGTTCAATGACAATTTCTTAAGGAAGTTTGACATTAGGTTGTGTATTCTACTTTCGGACATGTAAGAACTGGGAGTGAACATTAATGGTGGGTTATAAAGACTACAAGAGGAGGGAAATTGTGGTTGATTCCAAGTTTTGAGAAAAGGGTGTTAGAATAATGGCAACAAAAATATATGTGTATACATTTATGTGTTGGTCATTAATGTTAAATGTTAGTAATACATGACAAATATGCAGTTTCAATGCTAGTTGATTAAAACATTGTTACTATAGTAGGGTGCTATAAATAATGTAGCAAGAGGTAATATGCTCGAGATAAGATCCTTTTATTAATGTTTGACTAATTACCACAAAAGTAGTTCATGGGGGTTGCTAAGTATAATGATTTCATTACAAATTAGGAGTTGCAAAATGTGTCTTCTAAAATGCAAGATATAGAAATTAAGGTAGAGTATAGAGTGAGATCTAAGCTGAACCATGAACATACCTGAACCCTAAGCCCAAATCCCACTCTAGGGTGGAGATGTATAGGAGGAGAAGAACAAGGAAAGAGAATAAATAAAAGTAGTGAAGTAGGTCTATCATAGAATAGGCCCATATCTCCTAACATATGAGGTTGAGTGAAAGAAGCTTAGTATAGTATGATGTTTAGAGACAGAATTTGTGGGATGCTCGAACTGTCCACAATGCTACTATGTAGAAGAGGTAGATTGTTGTTAGGGCTTGGGGGGTCTTCTTTGTCTCTTGGGAGGGATCTTATCTATTCCAATCACTGAAATCTTTTGGGACAAGGGAAGTTCCCACAAGTCTCCATTGATTTGGAGTCCTGAGTTTTGTTGATACTAGCTTGTCTCTTAGTGCCCCTTCCTAAGAGTAGCACCATGAAGAAGGAAGTGATCCACTCAGTAGAGTTTGTTCTACTAGAAGGTTGAAGAATATGGTCTCAGAGATTAAGGGCCTCCTACATATATAAAGCCAAGCCCATTTGACCAAAATATATGAGGAAATCAATGAGGGTTTGAATCCCCTTGAATAGGTAATGGGACCTCCCTCTTATCTCTAATAGATATTGTAGTGGAAGATTAAGTGCTCCTCATTATCGACCTTTTGTGGATGGCTTAGCTAGAATATTTGTTTTAAAAAAATTATCTAGTGTTCTTTCTCTACCCAAAGTCCTTGAGAAGCCACTCTAAACTAGCCTAGGGGAATGTGAAGACTATGTAGCCAATGGTGGAGTGTATATTATGGTCTAAAAATGAGCATGTATCTAAGCTACAATAATTTCTTATGTAGAAGGAAATATTTGGGCCACCTTGAGGGTTCAACCAAGTGATCATGATAAAATACTTTGAAATTTCATCCCTGGTGATCTTGTTCAACATTGTCTGGTTGGTAGGGAGTGGCTAGGTGCATCCAAGGAATATCTAAACAAGGGGAGATGGTCCATCTCAATGCCCACATACTCTAAAATATTTGAAACTCTCACGAACCAACCTAGAACTCGACCCAAAGGGATAAAGAGGGAAATGGTATCTAAAGAGAAATAGGCCAATTATGGGAATCAATCTTTTCCTTTCTTTGATTCAGTGAAGCTTTGGATGTTATGTAGAAAAATACTAGCATGAATATTCTCAAGTCAAAAGTATTTATCCCCAAACTCTTCTAGGATGATCTATAGATGAATTTTCTACTTGCATCTAATGATGTATCAAAGGAGAAGGGTTTAGACTCTCTTAGTTGAGGCCCAATTAGGCTTGAGTAAGAATGCCCCTAAATCTTTGATCCATAGAGAACGAATGGATTAGACAAGTGAGTCCATTATGGATAACTTGGATGTGATGATTTGAATTTTTTTTCAAAAGCACTATTTTTTTATAAGGGTTAAGGATTTGTAGCCCTTGTTGATGATAGGTTGGAAGGTTGGTCACAATTAAAGTGGGGTCCTAATAATTACATCCCAAAATATGCATAGGTGTTGGTGATCTTGATCTCCTCACTTATAAAGAAGAAATGAAGGTTTTAGGCCTTCTCAAGTTTACTAGAGAGATATATATGGAGAATCGTATCATAAATATTTTAGAACATGTTTCCTACCATAATCATCATGTAGTTGTTAGGATTTGAATTGGGACCTGATTTGTGTATTTCGTGAATGATGTGATGTGACCATGTTGATGGAAAATCTATATTGAACACGTCGTTGAAGATATTATCCAAGTGACAAACCATACCATAACACTTATAATGTGCTTAAATAACTCTTCGTGGAAACCCTCCTCATATACTACTTTGTTGTTGTTCATCACCAAAATAACCGCTCTAGTATTGCTATCTAATAATAAGAAGCATGAGAGAGATTCATGCACCTTTGTTGTGTTTTTGTTAAAGCATTAAATATAATAATTCCAACCCTTACAAATGAAACTAGAATACAAGTACCTGAACCATCCTTCATTGCTACCTTTTTGTTATAAATACCCTTCATCGCTAGCATTATATTGGAAAAGATTTGAAGGGAAGCATTTTTTTCCTTATTTTTTTCTGCACTTTTAAAAGTAGATAATTATTTTAGCAATGCATAAAATTGGTTCGATTTTGATTTGTGTTATGAAGGATGGCTCCAAAGGTGAGTTAAGGCGCCTTTTTTTAGAGTATCTAGCAACTCAAGACTTCATTGAAATTAATACCGACAATACATGAAATCAACCTAAAAGTTAGGATTTATATTATTACTAAGTTTTAGGGTTCTTAACAAAAAATGCCTTTTCGACTCCTTATAATGTTAAATTATTTTATACTATATTTTATTTTCAACAATTTATTGAAAACCCCATAAAAATTTATCTCAAATACTTCTGAAATTGTTGATAAAATAAACAGATTAGTATATTAATTCATAAAATAAATTGCAGTGGAAGTAAAATGAGGAAATCAATCACACTACAGCAACAAATTTGTTCCTAGCACAATCCTCCTTCATATTAAATTTATCGGGAAAATTTGTGAGTAGACCCACAAATAATACCGAGAAAAATACAATCATTGGGAACTTGGAACTCGGCCCCATTAGGAAAATTTGGCCTCAAGGAAATCTCCCTTGGAAATTGGCACTACTAAAGAAAATTGACCTCTAGATAATTTACCCTTCTCACTAGAAATTCAACCCCTCTTTTCCCTCGTACGATCCCTATGCACTTGATAAATTCGACCTCTGGATATTTTGACCCTCCTTCAGTTTTTGGCCCTCCCCTTCAATTAACTCGAACTCTCTTTTCCAAATTCGGCTTACTTGAAATATTCTCCCAAAATTTTGTGCCACAAATATTTTCACTTATCTTTTGTCTAATCGAGCCTCTCACTCTTGAGAAAATTGCTTCCTCAACAATTGTGTGTCTTCACCTCTCCCTTAGGCTTATTTTATAATTTCATTAAGCCAAAACCCTTCACCCTAATATCCTAAGTGATCAATGGCTAGGATTAAATTCTAAACCTCACTTAATATCAATAGTTGAGATTATATCAAATTCACTTACATAATTTAATCAATTATCCCTATAACTTTCACCTAGTAGTCCATAACAATTATATAAATTAATTATTATGCTTTTACGAACTTGACCTTAGGAAAGAAATCATAAAATCACTTACTATACAAATCAAGCACCTAAAGAGGCAATCAAATATCTTATGCATGTAAAGAAACCAAACTAATGTAGAAGACCTATGGAGGCTACAAAAATCAACATATTAGAGAGTTGAATTTGATTATAATAAATGCACCAATTATTCATAATATTGATGAGTGTTATTACATAATCTCTCTCATGTGCTTTATGATGCAACACTCTCCAAGGTTTCAATATTTAATGTTTGTGGCCAATTTCCCCAAAAATATTGTAGGTCCAATGAAAGGCCTCTCCGGGAAAGGGGCCAAACCTTATGGAAACAATGAGAAACGGTTTTTACTGCCACCTAAACAACCTTCCTCTTGCTCTTTAGTGGTATTTCAACCACTAGGGAGGCTTCCCTAGATCACCTATAAGGTATTCTAATATTAGGACTCAAGGTGACTTTTTTTTGAAGATCTAAGGATGGATAGAGGCTGTGGCAAGGCCAAATACGAGTAAGGTATTCAAGGCTAGGGTTCAAGATATCTAAGGTTAGAACAATAACAAGGTTCCTATAAGTTAGGTTTTTAATGATACTCAATGGTAGGGCATGCAACGATATATGGCATCTTAGGAAAAACCCCAGTGATTTTCAACAAGAAAGGATCAAGGGTTTCTAATGTACACTAGTGTTGAGCTCAATAAAACACTTTTAGGGCTAATAGAAGTGTATAAACTAGAAATTTCCACAAAATGTGCAAAGAGACGTTGATAGGATTCCTAAATTGGAATAGTTGTACTGTTAAAATTGGAAACTAGGGCCAAATTCCACTTTGGACAACTCCTTTTGGGAAGATAATTGTTCCATTGAATTCCTCTTTTTGAGAGGACCAAAATTGACCTAAATATCACCAAATTTGAATAAGGAAAGTATTTATTTATTTATTTAAAATAAATTCCACAAGACAACCTTATTAAGGTGGGAAAATTGAAAATTGAAAATTCAAATTTTTCCTCCAAGTGTCAAGGTCGGCTTCACCTCCATAAGGAAAAATTGTTATATATATAGGCATCCCTCATCCCCATTAGAAATCATCCAAAAAGGAGTGCATTCATCTCTTCGTAAACCACAACTTAGAGAAGTAGGAGAATGTGTTGTTGGGTCTGTTCTTTGGCACATTGGTCTCCCACAAGTCCAATTTAGAAGCAAACAACTTGCCGCAGGCTTGAGAAAAATTTTGGGTGATTTTTTGGCGTGGTTTCTCAGTTATAACCTCTCCAATAGTAGGCCACATTATTTGTATAAAGCCACAAGTCAGAGCACTGATTGAAAGGTAAATTTTTTATTCTCCTTGTGCAAATTTTGTATTCTAGTTTGGACCACAGGAAAGGCTACCTTAGCAGCCATTATGGAGGCACATATGGAAGGGACGCATGACCTAATCTGAGCTCTTTACCTCAATCGCTATCAAGAAGAGTGGTTTTTTATACAAAAAAATCGTTTAACCCTAGATCATGAGAATATTCTTGTTGATGTGAGTACATGATAATTGTTGAATGTCTCGGAAAGGACAACAAAGGGTGTATCTCACTGGAAGAAGGTTTCTCAGTCATCGATAGGAACCCTAACGAGGTAGTAAGCTTCATAATTGTTTTTAACAGTGAGTTAGCAAGTCTATATATCATTATAGTATCCTTATGTTGAACATTTAATATTGATAATAAGAAGAATTGATCAAGGCTTTTCCCCATCTTAGGGTTTTTCCCTGGCTTATGCCATATCCTTGTGTTCTTGGATTGTCTTTTTATTTTAGCATTAATGTTCTTTCATCAGTTATATTCATATTTAATGTGAATGTGATTACTAATGGATTAATGAAGTTAATTATGGGCTAATGAAGTAACTGTCTTAAGAAAATAACATGTTAACTCAAATTAACATGCACTGTTAAAATGAAAAATTTGTACATCGATTTCCATAATCAAGCAAATAGTAATTATGTATAAAGTGTGCATGCGTGTGTGTTATTTTTACGGTATTTTTAGTTTTTTGTAAGTTTTTGTGGCCATTAACTTTTATTGAAATTCCAACTATCTTAACCACGAACTCTTCTAATGCAAATTTACCCATTATTGTCAAAAAAATAATAATAATGATTTTTCTTTTCGGCTTCAAAAAATGTGTTCATGTTTACATGCTATATCTATATATTATTTTCATCATTGATTTATACTTGGGAGAGAACTAAAGCACCGTAACCCATTTAGCATAATTTTAGTGTTCATAACTACTGGCGTAGAAGGCGAGAACAACCCATTACAGACTCATGTGGAATGTTTTTAATCCAAACTTGAAGAAAATATCACTTGTAATGTCCTAAGCCTTTATACTTTTTCAAGGTTAGTATACTTGATTGCAAGTTTGAGAGTAGATATCTAGTTTGGTGGTTGCTTTGGACATAAATGGGAAATTTTGTTTGGACTTATTAAAATGTTTGTAATGAGATCTTTATTATATATACACATCAAGCTTAATGTTTTCTTTCCTTACTGGAATTATGGTTAAATTTTGTGATTATATGTAAATATATTGAATGCAAAATTAACAATTCATTTAAAACAAGTATTGCAGGGCAATTTAGTGCTTGTCACTCAAGTTAGAAATTATGCTCTAGAAAAAATTGCATAAAGCATTATAACTTGCATTGATAAATATTAAATTAAGAATAGTTAATAAGCAAATCAAATGTCATAGTCTTGCTTTGGAAATAACTAAGTTTAATTAATAGATGGTCGGAGCAATTTTTATGGTCAATTTTACCCAAAATCCGGTAGATATTTTTAAGAACCATAAGTTTAAGTTGTTTAAAGTGCAATCATCTAGTACCTTGGGGGTTTTTCATGGTGTTGAATCCATTTAAGCATCGAAAATTACTTTGTATACAACAAGCAATCACAATCTCCCTAAAAATTGTATTGTTGATTCAAGCAAAAAAAAACCATTTCATTTATTAGTTAGACAACCATTTCATCTATTAAATAGATTGTGCCATTAGACTACTCAAGCCACTTCATATATTAGTTAGATTGTGTCATTAGACTACTCTTTCATCTAACATTTTTACTGGTATTTATAATGTGTAGAAGTTATAAGGGATATCAATTGTTTTCTTTTATTACTATAATTGTATTTCAATGTTGAACTTAAAATTAATTGAGAGATTAAATTCTTTAAAATTTAAATTAGCATTGTTAACTATTAAAATATTTTAATTATAATTTTTTTCCAATTAAATATTAGAATAATTATTATGATTAACTATAAAAATTTGTGACTTGTATTTTTTAATATAAAAATAAACGTATATAAAATTAATATTAAAATATTTTATAAAGTGAATATTAGAATATCATGAAATTATACATTTTACTTATATTTAAATGCAAAAGTATCCGTTAATAAAAACAAAAAACAAAAAATTACTATTTTTAAATAAAAAACTACTATTTTTTAAATAAAAAATTATTTGTGTAGGTTTTTATAATTATTCTATTTTTAGAAGTATGGCTTGTGAAAGTTTTTAAATGTTTTAAAAAATTACACATTTTTTATTTTTTTTAAACTTAAACAAATTAATTTCAAAATACTTTATTTATAAGTATATTAAATTTTTTATTTATAATTAATTTCAAATTATATTGTGATTATTAATATTTTTATCAATCGATTGATAACATCTTTTTTGGGGTCTAAAGAATGGCTAGGTTTTTTGCTCCTTCTTCCTCTGTCGTCGCCGCACTGCAGCTCGGCCCCATGGGCCATGACGGCTTGAGACATCTCCTGTTTCTATCACTTCATAAAGCTCGCTAGGAGGACACAAGTCTTTGTGTTGGGAATAATATGGATGGATCATACCTCCATGTTATGAAAGGCGGCGGATCCCCTAATCTTGTAATTCATGACGGTCATGATCCTTTCGAGCCATCGCTTCCCCATGGGCCTTACCTTGACAACAGATGCCCTGAGGTTTGGTTGTAGACTTTCGGTGCTCAAACCATTGGTATAGATCGCACAGAAAATCTATATCAATGGATTCATTCCACTTGGACAGATAACTGTAGGGTTTTCTTCTACTCAAAAGGCTTCTTCATTTTTTTTTTTTTTCTCTTGACAAGGAATATCAAAAAGCCCTAAATGATGGTCCATGGTTCTGGGGAAAATCAGGGATACTCCTCACCCCCTGGTTTCTAGACTTCAACCCCTCCACAACAATCATCACCAAACTTCCCATTTGGATCAAGCTTCCAAATCAACCTGCTCATCTTTGGCACTCCTATGTATTCCAAAGTATCGGAAAATCTCTGGGTCACTTTCTGGCTACAGATACCTCCGGGGGAGAGAAAGGCATATACACATATGGCAAAATTTGTGATGAGATTGACTCAAGCAAAGGTCTACCCGATAAAATCATTCTCAAAGCGGGGGATTTCCTTTGGACTCAGACCTTGGATTATGAGAACATTGTGTTCCAATGTCGTCATTGCCATCAAACAGGGCATCTTCAGAACTCATGTACCATATTCCTTGCCCAAAAGAAGAAAGGACTTAAAAAACCGAAATCTAAAATTTGGAAAACATGTGATCCACCCTCGATGGATGATGGTGATTCCTTCAGCTCAGATGAGGAGGATATTGAAGCTGATGAGGAGGTAGAAATGTAAGAGAAGGATACAAACTTGGCAAACCCTGGAGGGCTCAATTCTTCCTCTAATACTCTGAAATGAACTCATGAGGTTGCCTCCTCCAATTTGGACAAGAATACTCCTCCCTTGATTATCAACAATCTTTAAGTGGTTTTAGCCCACCCGCCCCATGGTGGATGGGTCAAAGTTTCAAATAAAAGAGGAAAAAATTTTCATATTGAGGACTCTACCCATTCTGGGTAATCTCTTGTGTTTGTATCTCATGGTTCCTATGTATCTATTCTCGATCATCCATGTTCTATCTTCCTACGATATGGGACCGAGGTTGACTATTCATTACCGGCTTCCCCGCTATCTAATTTCTCTTGCTTGTACCATATGTTTTCAATAGAATTAGTCTTATTTAGAGAATATATATATATATATATATATATATATATATATATATATATATATATATATATATATATATATATATATATATATATATATATATATTACATAACTTTTTCATATTATTGTATTAAATTTAAATTAAAAAAACAATCATATTAAATTATGTAAAAACAGCTTTGATAAAAATTTTTAATTAGTATTTAATATAAAGTTATATTTTTTAACCTATAATAATAATAAACATTATTATTAATTTAATTAATTAAATTTATATATAATATATTATATAAAATCCAAATAAAATAAAAAATAATTATTTTATATTAATTTTATTGGAAAAATAATAATTAATACAATATTAAAAATAAATTAATATGTTTTTATTTGATCTCAATTTTTTTAACGAAGAAATAATTATAATAATTATTCTTATTCAGTGAGTGAGAATAGAGGGAGCTCATTTCATCAACTTTGTAATTACGGGAATACTACTTGATATGACATCTTTTATAATGAAAACTAATCAAATATCACTTTATAGGATGATTGACAAATTTGTAATGTAAAATAAAAGGCCATTCACCCATCCTTTAGGGACAAATGATTTTGGAAAGCACCCCATCACCAAGGCCGTTGTGAGAAAACTCATGAGGATTTAGAGTGGGTGAATTGGGTCAAAAGAAATTTTTTTAAGGCATGTAGACCCAACGATGCCACGATTAAAACACATAATGAATACCAATCAATTACATTTGAGCTCTGAGCCTTGAAAATTGAAAATAAATTTGATAATTTATTATTAAAAATGTGTTACATGACATTACCTAGGAGAAGCAGGCATGCAATTGTTTTCACATTCATAACTTTGTGCAAGCGTCATTGGCATGCATGAACTCTTTGTGCCAAGAGAAATACACCTGCACATTAAAAAAACAACCTCATGATCTCACAGTTTGGTTGTTGCAGAAAATCGGGTTGAGCACCAAAGCATGAAGAAAGCCTGGCTATGATTGTTGTGTAGTGAAGTTCATCTCTAGAGATTTGGATCCATATTCTTACAGAACCTGAGACTTTGATCATGTGATGCTGCAGCTTCCAGGTATGGTTGAGGAGATGTGTACAAATTCTATATGAATTGCTCATATTGTATTTTAAAATATTGAATAGTTAACATTCTACATCTTTAGCTAGTTTTGAATTGTGTTCCATAGACATTGGCAGTTCCCACTTTGATTTTATTATATTCAATTGTAGAAATTTTTGGATCTCAAACAGGCCATATGTTCCACCCTGGTTTTGTCTCTCCCAAATTTTAAAAAACCCTTTGTGATCGAATGTGATGCTTTAGGGACCGACATTGGAGTAGTGTTAACGCAAGAAGGTAGAACAATTGCTTTCATAAGCCAACAATTAAGTGGCAAGAATTTGGTTCAATCCACTTATGAGAAAGAAATGATGGACATATTACATGCAGTAGACACTTGGTGACCATACTTACTTGGAAGATGTTTCTAGATCTGAACTGACCACCATAGTCAAAATTATTTCTTGGAGAAACGCTTATCCTCTCCGCAAAAAAATAAATGGCTTACCGAAATGTTGGATTATGACTATGACATAGTCTATAAGAAGGGTCGTGAAAATGTGGTGGCAGATGCCTTATCCAAGAAATTTGAGGAGGATCGCACCCTCTTATCCCTATATTTTCCCATACCATTTTGGATTGAGGAGGCACGCAAAGAATGTTTTTCCCATCCAATGCTTTCATATCTAATCCAAAGGTTTCAAGGAGATTCTAACCCTCCAGCGCATTACACTTGGCAAGAAGATATTATTTAATATAAGGATCATGTGGTGCTCTCCCCTAACTCCACTCTCAAACCAATCATCCTAGCAGAGCTGCAATACTCATCCATGCAGGACACTTGAGCTTTCAAAAGACTTA
Organism: Pinus albicaulis; assembly: GCA_034641835.2. Taxonomy (NCBI): domain Eukaryota; kingdom Viridiplantae; phylum Streptophyta; class Pinopsida; order Pinales; family Pinaceae; genus Pinus; species Pinus albicaulis. The sequence goes on along the minus strand of CM076575.1, from coordinate 1,081,589,073 downwards.
TGCCTGTGAATATCTCTTTCTTTTGGGAAGTGATGAAATAATAAATTCTTTCATTTTTGGTTGAATGTGACATGTGTCAACGCAACAAAGGGGAAAAAATAAAGAAACTGTGAAATTTACAATTGTTTTCGCTACATTCTTCTATATGGACGGATGTATCCATGGATTTCATTACAGGTCTTCCTAAAGCAGGAAACAAGTCGTTCATCATGGTGGTAGTTTATCGACTCTCCAAATATGCTCGTTTTTGTGCTCTACCGCAGCCATTCGCTCTAGCTCTGGTGGCTCAAGTCTTTATGGATCAAATTTTCAAACTGCATGGCATGCCTACATCTATAGTGTCTGATTAGGATCTCACCTTCACTAGTAATTTCCAGCAGGAGATTTTCAAATTACTTAACACACAACTTCAAATGAGTACATCTTATCACCCTTAGACGGATGGTCAAACTAAAGCATTAAAAAACTATTTAGGGACCTACTTTTGGTTATTTTCTTTAGACAACCAACATCAATGGGTGCAATGGATACCTTTAGCAGAATGGTGGTATAATACTAATTATCATGAAGAAACAGAGATGACATTGTATCTCTCAGAAAGATCTTTTCAAGTGGGTGACCAATTGTTTTTTCGACTCCAGCCGTATAAGCAGACGTATCTCAAAGAAAATTGCTTCCAAAAGTTAGCTCCAAATTTTTATGGACCTCATCAGGTGGTTCAACATATTGGCTTTGTCGCTTACAAATTGGCATTTCCAGCCACCTCAAAAATCCACCCTGTCTTCCATGTCTCTTGCCTCAAAAAATTCGTGGGGAGAAATTGTAAGGTTCAAACCATACTATCGGAATTGGACAAGGAATGTTCTATTTGACTCCAGTGGCATCAAGTATTGTATTTAAGGGAGCGTCACCTTCATGGATGCACTATCAAGGAATTCCTCATCCAATGAAGAGACACCTTACTTGAGGATGCCACATGGAAACCAACAACTATTCTATAGAAATTCTCGAAGCTCCAGCCTTGAGGACAAGTCTATCTGTGAAGGGGCAGAGCATGTTAGGGTACAACACTAACCTATTTATTAATGTAATAATCCCAAGGGGCCCCGTAAGAGTCATGATTATTTAGTTTAATAATTAAATCCCACAAGCATTATAAGTGGTTGACCTGCATTATAAAAAAGGGACCACAATTATTTAGAACATGCCATAGTTAATAAATAAATTGGTTAACATGCAATGTGCAAGGGACCACTAGTAGTTAGGATTTTGGAGTCTCATGAAAATATATAATGTAGAATATAGTATGGAATGTCTTGTCTTGTATTGTTTAATTGAGCTCTTCTCTACTGGAGGTTTCCCCCTCAAAGAGGCAAGTGAACCGTATTTATGTTGAAATAATAAAATATTTCCATTTTATCTTCGCATTGTGCTATTTTATGTGGCATTTATGGCATATTTCTCACTTCTGGTATTTTTCCAGAAATCAAGCATATTATAGAACAATATAGGCCTAAAATAAACAATATAGCCTCTTCTTTTTTCTATACCCTTCCCTTTTATGAGTATAATATTTGAATTTATCTTTATATCCCCTTTTATCATCACCATCACTTAATTATAATGAAACTTAGATGCATAATGTCCTATTTTTCCACACTCAAAGCATTTGAATGGAATCTTATCTTTGAATCAACTAGTCCCTTTTTTAGCTTTCTTATAAATTGAGCTTCTTCTCCATATGATTAATAGCTAGAAGCTTCATGGTAATTTTGTCTTTTTTTTTATTTTTTTTATTTGAATGTCACTTCCTTTTATCCAAACTTCTCCTTTTATCTTCTCATTTCATATGAATTGAGGATTCCATGTACAAAATCCATACTTAGATTTTAAGATTTGTCATTTCTTCAATGGTTGAGACCTTTGCATTAAATCTTGAGGGAAGTGATCTCAATACTTTTTGCACTACCACTGATTCCTTAATTGTTTCACCAAGACATTTTATAGTATTACCAATCTCATCCATGCAAATAAATAAGGCTGCAGTGTTTTCATCCTCATCCATCTTCAAACTTTCAAGCTATCTTTTATGATTTTGAAGCTTTTCTCTTTTCACCTTTTCACCTCCCTCAAAGCTACTTTGAAGTTTGTTCCAAATCTCTTTTGTATATTTATCGTGCATTACTTTGACAAAATTTGTATCTGTTAGCCCACTCAATATGGCATTCTTTTCTTTTTCAATATTAAAATAGTTATCTTTACCATCCAAATTATTTGGATTTGTTGGAACCTTATAACCATTTTCAGCAAATAGCCAAATTTCATTGCATAGAGACATAATATAGGTAGTCACACTTACCTTCCAGAAGGCATAATGCGTTCCATCAAATAGAGGAGCTTTGCTTGAGGAAGAACCTTTGTGATTGGTCATCATCCCTTATGATCTACCTTCTAGTAGTTAGATTGTATCTGAAGGAACGTCCTCTGATACCAATTATTTGAATTATGATTATATTGAGAGAGGGAGATGAGACTTAATATAATGGCTAGTTTAATCATTTAAAACAATTCAAACCAGATAACATTAAGTACACAAACACCACATGAAGACACTAGATGTATGTGGAAATCCTTAATGATGAAAATCACAAAAATTGTTTATTTGAATATCCTTGTAGGTGTCAACCTACTATTACTTCAATTTATAGCACGAATTAGAAGGAGACACCAATCCCCTTATTTAAAGGTGCAATCTGAAGGAGACACAAATCCCTAATTTACAGGAACTGACCTAGAGGAGACACCAATCCCATGATTTACAGACACCAACCTAAAGGATGACTTCATTACACACTTCAACACTTTATTTTGGATAGATTCCCTACACAACAAGCTACACATATTATTCAGAATTCATCCTTAAGCTTCTTTATACTCAGTCTCACAAACTTAAGACTTCTCGGCTCTTCTTTTCTATGTTATACGTTCTCCATATCACTTTTGATATTCACCATTACAACTTATGTATTGAGTTATTTATAGGAAACTAATTGATTAGAGTTGACATAATATTAAAATAACTTGATCACGGCCAACATAATGTGTTGGAGCTCTTTTGGGGCTGAAATCATGAGTGCCACAAAGACTTGGGTTGATATGAAGTGCTTAACCCACATTGGTGCCCCAAATCAAAAACATTAGAGGGGGCCAGATATCTGGATGACTCAAATTTGTTGTGTAATATCCATATATTTGAATTACCCAATCACTAACTTTTCATGATCCTTTAGCTCTAGGATATAAACAACCAAGCTCCCATGATCAGGTGCTATAACCAAATGCCAACCCAAAATTAAATATCAAATCATTTGAATCTGGATTCATTTGGAGCCATTTTCTTTCAATATTACTGGATATTTGGATTTCTAAATATCTTCTCGTTCTCGGATTTTGATCTGGAATTTGGGTCCCCTTTTTATTTAATGAAGACACCCTTTGAAAACACCCAAATACTCAGATAGATAGGATACTTTTTATGATTTCCAAGTTGAATCTAGAGTATGGGTCATTCTAAGGAATTCCACTGTCCTATGTTCTAATTTATGGTTATCTTGATTTCCAGGCTAAATCTGGAGTCCAAGGAAGCTTCTGACATCATATTCCAAGTCACCTTACTGCCACATGTCATGATTTTTTGTTGTCTCATGCCATCCATAAAACATCCAGTTGGTCATTCAAAAAGGCCAAAATCGAGTTCCTCATGTCACTACCTCATGCTACCACCTCATCAATTCTACTAGTTGTCGTCCATGCAATTTCCAATTTCCTTGTGTCATTTTTCCACTTTTGTGTTGATTAGGAACGACCTATACACCTACTAACCATGAAAAGAATCTGTTGTGGATGGTTTTGTCACCCCCCCTAGAGACAGCCTAGAGTTTCCATAGACCAGTGCCTAGGACATCTTAATATAGAAAGGATCCCTTTATAGTTTGGGTTGTCAGTCCAAAGACTCACTTACTATCTCTTGTTTTGAACAAGGGAAATTGGTTTTGAATGGGACCAATCTCTCTCAGAAGCTGATACAAAGATAAGAATAATGTAGGAACATGATGTAAAACTTCAGCATGAAAGCATCAGACATTTAAGAGACCGCTTACTGTAAAGAGGGCCGATTCAACTAACATATCACAGAAATCAGATATCAGGAAGTGAATGCAGTGAGGAAACATAAGAAGATATTAGCTGGCATGAGACTGATACCCAGATACACAACAGAACCACATAAGGGCGCACCAATTTACGAATCCTTATATGAAAATGGCATTTTAAAAGCACCCTCCTCAAGCAACTAATATAGCAGAAAATATGGAAAGAGTGAACATGGAACAGTATATCATGACTAGGCCTATTTAAAGCACTTGACTAATTCCAGAAAGGGCACCACTTAAGATGAATCCTTACTGCAAACTAGTAAGCCACTCGCATTCTAGAACATGATACAAGAAGATAAATTGCATGAAATGAGATAATGTATTAACACATAAGAGAAATTACATACCGTGAGATACCAAAGACCAGAATCCTCAATACAGTTATAACCCCTCCTCACTGAGACCCTACGGGCTCTGAAACTTCATGCAGAAATGTTACAAAATGTATACAGAAGCCTTCTCGCTGCATAGTTTGCTGACAAAAATCTGGAACCCTTACAATGTCTTATTTCTGAGTATTTATAGAGAAGACAGAAACTTCTAGAGGAGGAGGGAGATGAGGCACAATTAATGACTCAATTTGAATAAAATGGCGGAAAACATTCGCGCCTTCTCTATGAATGACTGGCTATAAATGAATATACCTAACAATCTGTCTAATGAAATAAATGCTGGGAGATAAAAATCTCCTTATATACAAGACAGAAATAATAAAATATATACATTGTGATGCTTTTAGTTGAGGGAAAATCTGCTGCCGTAAGAGATTTGAAATAATCTGCATTCCTGTACTGTACTCTTGGCTCCTGGCTTTAGATTTAAATCTTGAATCTTTAATGCAGGGCGAATTTATCTGGAGCGTTCTGAGAATCCATCTCTGTGTCTTCTTTAATGGCGGTCATTCCTCGCGCCTACCCTCAGTTTCTTCATTAAATTTCACCCCAGGAAATCGTCTTTCATGGGCCCCGAACCTTTGTAATAGCGGCAGCGGATTAAAATATCTTCTTGTTACCTTGAAACCTACAAAACCCACCAAATATTAGAAAAATCGACGCAGATGAAGGCGGGGATGATGGAGGTGGTGATGAAGAAGACGTCGTGGATATGAACAGGGGACGGAAATACACAGGGTGGCAGAAGAAGAGCGATGGAGATATGGAGTTAACAGGCACAGCGCGTAAAACAGTTAGGTCGCGGGGGGGGAATAAATAAAATGGGGAAATATAGTCGAAAACACACGCACATATATATATATATATATATACGATGGGGTGACACCACGGAAACATGGGGGCACGACACATGGGCGTACGGGGGAAAGAGCAGGAGGACAACGTGGCGGAGTCAACGAGCGGGAGTGGGTGAAAACGACACGGTGGCGGGCCATAGGACATGGAGAACACATGTTAACGGGCGAACAGTTCTGATACGTCTCCACCGTTGGATAGGGATCGGGAGATCCAACGATTCACATAAATTCCGCTGCCTAGCCTTGGTGAGGTCTTTAACGCGCGTGAGGAAGCGGTTTCCCACCCGTACCCAAAACACGTGGCGCCTTCTGTATGGGATCGCTGCCCCTGCGGTAAATACTGCCGTTCAATGAGAGTGGTGCGGGGTAATACCACATGTTTCATGCGCGCGGGGCCCTCCACATTGGATTGATCACCACACCGTGGATTTGGATTTTAATCGGACGGCCACCATTGTGCCCGATTATTAAAATGGTAGGCCCCTTTTCTTTTTGGCTTATGGTCTCTGGCCTCCGGTCGTATGACAACAACAAGGAGAGGGGCTTAAGACTTGGGGGCTTCGATCCAATATAATTTAAATAGCAGATTTTAAACCTTTGGATAATGTATTTCGGGGCGGAGAAGGTGGCGATGAGCGCGACATGGGGGTTTTTGACCATAAAGACGTTGGAAACAGATTTAAAAGGAGCCAGGGGCTAAAATTAAAATGGGGGAGGGAATATGTACAACGGAATCAATAATTCGTGTCATTCAAAAAAATGTTACTTTGTTGCTTGACCTGATATCCGGATAGTTAGATATAACACACCTTCATAAAAAAATGGTCTTGTGGGGTCTTAAACACCTTTTTTTCTCGATTTTTAATCTGAAATATAGGTTAATTTGATGAGTACACTTAGTGTGTACAGCTAGATACCCGAATTATCTTAATCTTCCTTGAATAAAATTTGGGGTTATGCACTTCCTTAAACATCAATGACAACATATTTCCAATATAAGCTCTATTTATATGAGCCTTATCCTACTCACTTTACAAGTAAATTTACTAAGAAATGATTTTGTTAAGTTCACTTTGAGTGTTCTACAAGAGAGAGGTTACAAGCCAATCTCATAGCTCAAAAATAAAACAAATATGCCACAAAATCCTACATGTGTGGGAATAGATGCTCCAAAAGTATGGTGCCACACTCCAAAGGAATTCAATAAGCCACCAATATGTGAGATAAGGGATAATGAGTGCTCCATACTCCAATTAGTGTATCAAGGATCATGTGCAAGCCATGAGATGTCACTCCATGCCAGCAAATCATGTCCAAGTTTTCCTACATCACTCTCAAAAATGTCAAAGGGGTAACGTGGCACTAAATAACTCAAGTGTTGGGGCTCCAAGGTGATGTACAATCCCTCCCTTTTCATCTCAAGGATGACCATCATCATCTAGGTTCTTGAACAAGTGATTCCCATCAAACAGTGTCAATAAAATCCTAGGGGCATCTTGGGTTCACTAGAAACATCTTCAATATCTCCAAATCATGTGAAAATTTCTGAATAGAATAATAAAAAAATCCTACTACAGTATCTTGACTTACTTCTCCTTCTTGTGATTTAATTACACAATTTATTTTCAGAAAATACCGAATTAAACACAATTAGCATCCTACACACATACAGATCATTTACTGAATATTACGCTCCTTCAACAAAGTGACAGATTTTTCGGACAAATGTCCCTAGAAAAACCAAATGCGGGATGTAGCGGATATGAGGTTTTATTATTATTAAGTAGAATCTGAGCACAACAAATCTGGGCACCTTACTAGTTAACCCAAAAGATAAAATAAGATCTGTAGCAATACTTGTTGTTCTGGAGATTGAAGACTGGATTTATTCACACCCTCAAATGGGATTTACATAACTCAGCCCCTTTTTGCCTCTAGAATCCCTAGCGCTGCTATGAAGCTTCATGTGTCAGCCTCGCTAGCCTTTGCATTCCACTGCGTTGCTCAGGAGAGGGTTGCATAACTGCAGACTGGGTGACCCAGTCCTTACGTTGCATTGGATGGCCATGCGTAAGCCTGGATGGCCTCTTGTTGCCTTTGCGCTGCCCTTTTTGGGCCTGCGTAGCACCTACGTAGTAGTTGAAACCCGTTGTGCTGCACAATTGTCGTGTAGTTTTTGTTGAGCCTCTGCTCCCTCTATGCTTATCCTGGTTGCTTGTGTGCAAATTTCTGAATGTTACTTATGTAGAAATCTACTGTTAGATCTAGTTATAATTCTCCTACTTAATTAAGTTATAAATGTTGAAACTTCAGATTAACATCGAAGTAAACACATAACGTACTTTCACCGATTTAGATCTAAAACAAAAAAGTACACGCACACATAGACAAAGTGACACAAGGATTTTATGGACAATAGTCCCGAGAAAAAACTCAATGCGGCAAATCCAGTCTTTTGGCTGCTGGAGGGTTTTATTATTAAGAGTTTTCTGAATACAACAAATATGGGTTCCATATCTGGAAAACCCAATAGAGAAAATATAAATCTGCAGTGAACATGTTATTCTAAATCTAAAATATTGACTGATCCACACCCTCAAATGGGATTTACATGATTCGGCTAGATCTTGGCCCTAGAAACCCCAACACTGCCCCTCAAGCCTCTGCATCCCTCTACGCTAGCCTGGAGAGGGTTACGTAACCTCATAATGGGGGACACAGACCCTACGCTTCCCTTGAGGGACTTTTCATAACCGCAGAGGGTCTCATGCTTCCCAACGTTACCTCGGGAGAGACTGCGTAGCACCTGCATAGCTATAGCTGCCCCTACACTGCGCAGCTACTGCCCTCTCTATTATTACTACTCTTGATTCTCTGCGCTGCCTCTGGAAGCAGCTCTCTGTATCTTGTTGATTCTAGCCACTGGGATCAGACCATCCGCTTTGCCTAAACTCCCCTCTCTATAGCTGAAACACTTTTGGAAATTCTTAGCAAACCACGCCCTAGAATTCTAGCTTAGCTTCAATGCTTTTCCTTTGTGTGCCTTCTCCAAATGACCCCGAGCCTTTCCTTTATACTTTTCTCATTGGGAAACCAATGGTCATGATCAGATCTTGAATTAATGGCTAATATTAAAATAAATCTTAATCTGTGTGACTTAAGACAATTTCATCACATGTTTTAATTAATTACCTTTAATAATTTATTTTTCCTAAGTTAGACTTAGGGTCCATAATTAAAACTATTAATTAATTAATTATCTCCCAAACCGAATGAAATTTCCCAAATCCCTTTCTAGGTATTGGAGATCTCATGTACTATAGTCCCTCCACAAATTTTGGGAGCTAGAGCACATCCGATGCTACCCCATCACACAAGAAAACTCAACACTCCCTCTCAGTGAGGAATGTGCTCTAGTACAAACTCTACATCACCCCGAACCTCTACACTAATCTCTGGTGTGGGTCTCTGCACTGATGATGGAACTGTTGCCCTTTATCACTGTGTTGCTACTGCCATTCTATACTGCTTCCACTGTCACTACCACCATCACTTCCACATCTGTACTGCAGCTCCCTCTCAATCTGTTGCATCCGTGATGTCATTTATTGCACTACATCCTCATTTTCTGAGAGAAACAACTAAATCTCCTACCCAATATTTGAGAGACAATTTAGTTGGGCTGCATCCTCATCAATGAAGCTCCATCGACTCCTGTAATGACATCTGAAGGATGATGCATAGCTATAGCTCTACACCGCATAAGTAGACTCCCTATGCCCTGTTGAAGTCACATCAACCCCTTGTGCTTAAATCTCTCACGTTTTTGTTGCACTACGTTGTCCTCCTGAAGCCTCCACGCTGCTACAACTCTACTTTTTTTAAGAATCTCTGTTATGCACTACGGAAGTCACATCAACCCCTACGCTGATGTTTCTACGTTGTTGTTACATCTGCGCTATGCTACTCCTTCCAGCCTTAAGATCCGCCTCTGCTTCATCTATGATTCTTTGCACCAACTACTCCACTTATCCCACTATTATCTTAAGGCTCCCGTAGCTCGGAGGTGATCCGAGAGATGAGTTGCTCAAGGATCCCTCCTGCTCTCTATAACTGATCTACAGATACATGTCTCCCCACTTTCGTGGTTCATGAGTGCTCATGGCTTCATCGTCTTCTGACCAATCATCCACCACAACAGCCTTGGAAGAAGAAGCTTCCTTGTCCTTTTCCTTATGAGGGAAATTGTTGGTGAAATTTCCTAGTTCACCACACTAGAAGCACTTGATCTTTGATAGATATCGCTTCTTCTTCCCTTCTTGCATCTTTGATGCCAAGGCTGTATCTTCTTCATCTTTCTCGATCCCGTGATGTACTTCTTCTTGGTGAAAATGTGAAGTTCTTCTTGACGCATGATTTCCCACAAGTTGTCCCAATCGGGAAGGTCTGCTCAGCCCAAGATACTTTGGACAATGTTTTCCTATTCATTTGTGCCCGCATTGAGAGCAGTCCTGACCATCACATCATCCTCCACCTTTGCTCCCGTGGTAGTCAACTGTTCTCTAATTGACTATAATCTGAAGATAAAATTTTCCATGTCTCCCCCCTTGGTCATCATGAATGACTTCATTTGAGTCTCCAAAATAATCTTCCTCTAGACGGACTTTCCCTCATATAGGGATGTTAAGGCCTTCCACATCTCATTAGCTGGTTTCTTCTCAGCTATGTGTGGGACAATATGGTCCTTAGCTCCATCCATTATGAGTCGCTTGGCATGTGACGCGGCTTCATTATGCTTCCTCAAGAGATCTACATTGGTCGACGTGGCCATGACTCGTTCTGCATGGTCTCTTAGACAATATGCCTCTAAGAATACCAGGATTCTAACCTTCCAAAGTGAAAAAATGGATAGGCCATCCAATCTATCCTGATCACGCAGACCGTGAGGTGCCATCTGCTTAGAAAATATTTTAGAGCTCCTCCTCTCTATGCTAGATATTTGGATCTAGGGTCCTTGGTGAAATAGTCACCCTCTACTCCCTCTGACAACTGATTCCCTCTCTTGGAAATCCACCAAATCAGTTAGAGATTCAGCTCTCTTTGATCCTCTAATCAATCTGCAAGTTTCTTTGGCTAGAAACCCTCTGAGAAGTTGATCTGCTCCCGCTCTTTGTCTCTAGTGCTTAGGCTAAATTTCTGAAAAATTCAAAAATTTAACCCCACCCGGGCACCTTCTAAAGTTTTGTAGCTCTACTTGAGGCACTTCTGGATCAGACAGATTTAGATCTACATCACCCTGGTTGGCTTCAAAAAATCCCAGCACTACCTTTGCACTGCCTATGTGCAGTAAGTAGTGGGCCTGCGTGGAGACAACATAAGACTGTGTCACCCCACCCTCTACATTATTCTTCTCCCCTGAAATTGCGCTATCCCTTCAGATTTAGCCTTCTCCTGTTGTTGTTTCTTTATGCAACAAGATCCTTCAGTCTTCTGCTGGTGACCCTCCTAGATCTGCAATCACTCTGATACCATGTGAAAAAATTTGAATGTCACTTATGCATAAATCTACTGTTAGATCCATTTATGCTTCTCCTACTTAATTAAGTTATTAATGTTGAAACTTTAGATTAACATTGAAGCAAACACATAACAGAATTTCACCAATTTAGATATAAAATAGAAAAGTACATGCACACATAGACAAAGTGACACAAGTATTTTCTGGATAATAGTCCCCGGAAAACCTAATGTGGGAAAACCGGTCTTCTGGCTGCTGGAGGGTTTTATTATTAAGAGTTTTTTGAATATAGGAAATCTGGGTTCCAGATCTAGAAAACCCGATAGATAAAATATAGATCTGCATCTAACATATTTTTTTGAAGCCAAAATATTGACTGATCCACACCCTCAAATGGGATTAACAAGACTCCGCTAGATCTTGGCCTTAGAAACCTCGGTGCTGCCCCTGAAGCCTCTGCGTCCCTCTGTGTTGACCTAGAGATGGATGTGTAACCCCAGAAAGGGTGACACAGACCCTACGCTGCCCTTGATGGAATCTGCGTAACCATAGAGGGTCTATCGCTGCCCAACGCTTCCCCAGGAGAGACTGTGTAGCACCTGCGTATCGGTAGCTTCCCCTGCACTGCGTAGTTGTTGCCCTCTCTGCTACTGTGCTCTTGCTTCTTTGCGTTGCCTATGGAAGCTTCTCTCTACCTCTTGCTAATTCTAGGCACTGGGATCAGACCATCCCCTTTGCCTAAACTTCCCTCTTTGCAGCTGAAACACTTCTAGAAATTCTTAGCAAACCACACCCTAGAATTCCAGCTTAGCTTCAGTGCTCTACCTCTGTGTGCCTTCTCCAAATGACCCCAAGCATTTCCTATATATTTTTCTCTTTGGGAAACCAACGACCATGACCAGATCTTGAATCAGTGGATAATATTAAAATACAGCTTGATCTGTGTGACTTAAGACAATTTCATCACATGTTTTAATTAATTACCTTTAATAATTTATTTTTCCTAAGTTAGACTTAGGGTCCATAATTAAAATTATTAGTTAATTAATTATCTCCCAACATAATGAAATTTCCAAAATCCCTTTCTGGGTATTGGAGATCTCATGTACACTAGTCCCTCCACAAATTTTGGGATTTGGAGCACATACGATGCTACCCCATCACACAAGAAAACTCAATAGTTGCTTCTCTGCCTCTTGCTGACTCTTGGCTCTAGGATCAGATCATCCCCTTAGAAAATAATACCCCTCCCTACTGCTGAAACACTTCTGGAAATTCTTAGCAAACCTTCCCTATAATTCCATCTTAGTATCGTGACACATCAATGGTCATGATTTAATCTCTTATCGATGGCTGATATTAAAAGACTACTTGATCCACGTCACTTAGAAAATTTCATCACATGTGTTTAATTAATTCACTTTAATTTGTCTAATTCCCTAAGTTAGACTTAAGGTCTTTGTTAAAAATAATAATAATAATAATAATAATAATATATATATATATATATATATATATATATATATCTCACACACTAGATGAAATTTCTCCATATACTTTCTGGGTTTTGGAGGTCTTGTGTGTCTTAGTCCCTCCACAAAATTTCAGGGTTGGAGCACACCCGATGCTACCTCAAAATATCAACACTCCCTCTTAGAATGGAGTGTGCTCTAGTAATACATCCACACCATGTATCACAATATATCGGCATTTCTCTTTTCGATGTCGGTGCTTGGCCTGCTGCCCTCCATCCACTGCGCTACTGCTTTCTATATTGTTTCCCATGTCACTTCCACTAACACTACCACATCTGTACTGCAGCTCCCTCTCAAATTGCTTCATCATGCTGCCCATAACACTGCCACTGCTAACTGCTGCACCGCAACTCATTTTCTGAGAAGTAAGTAACTGAAGGACCCCTGACCAATCTCGACAGACAAGTCAGGTTGCACCTCATCAATGAAGCTCCCTTGGCTGCTTCTCTGCATTTTCCTCCTAAAGCCACTACGCTACTACAGCTCTGCACTGCGTGAGCACTAACTCTCTATGCTATTGAATTCCCATCAGCCTCTGCGTTTTTGAAGTCCCATCAGCCTCTGCACTGATGCTACCTTTGCACTACGTTTCTCCTTCTATAATATCTCAGCACTTCCCTTTGCTTCACTATGATTTTCTGCAACCATCTCTCTACTTGTCCTGCTATCGTCTTAAGGCTCTCATAGCTCATATATGATCCAAGGGTTTGGCACCTCAAGGATCTTGCCTACAACATCTGTAGTTTATCTACAAATCCATATCGCCCCACTGACGTGGCTCATGAGCACTCATGGCCACATCATCATCACTCCCATCGTAATTTTTTGTTTCCGCCTTGGATTCAGAGGATCCTTTGTCCTTCTTCTTAGGAAAAGTGTTGGCGAAGTGTCCAAGTTCACCACAATTAAAGCACTGGACCTTGGATAGGTCCTCTTCTTCTTCCCTTGTTGTCTTCATTCCTTTGATATAAGGGTTGCATCATCTTCCTCTTATTTCTTCGCCTTTACTGTTATTGTTTTTCCTCTTGGTGAATCTCTTGATTTCCTCCTGACAGAGGATTTCTGACATGTCCGCCCATGATGGTAATGCTGCCCTGCCCAATATGCTCTAGAAAAACACTTCCCGCTCCTCGGTGACTGGATTCAGGGCAAACCTTACCAAGAGCCCTTCATCCAGATTCGCACCCATGGAAATCAATTGATCCCGGATAGTCTGAAATCAAAAAAGGAAGGGATCTATCTCCTCACCCTTTTGCATCTAGAATAGCCACATCTAATTCTCTAGAAGAATTTTTCTTTGAACATAACTTCCCTGATACATCGTCTCCAAAGCAATCCACATCTCATTTTTCATCTTCTTCTTGACAATATGTGGCCCGACGTGATCTTTAACTCTATCTATGATCAAACGCTTAGCTCGTGCTTGATTTTCATTGAATTTCTTCAAAGGATCTAGATCGGTAGGCACAACTAGGACATTCTCTGCATGGATTTTGATGTCATACTCATCCAATAATATTAGTATCATGTCTCTCCAAGTGACAAAGTTGGACACATTATCCAACCTGTCCTAATATCTCAGTCCATGAGAGGCCATCTAGCTCAAATCTGATAGAACAATACTCTTCTCCCTCTTTCTGCTGTAACTTTCAACATAAATGTTGGATTTGGTTTTCTTGGTGATTATAAACCATCTATAGTAGTTTCTCCCTCCGAAAACTAATTTAGCTCCTGGAAAAATTCAGCCCAAAACAACCGAACAATTCTCTCCGATCACACTTCCGATCGAATCTCATATTTGTTTGGCGTAGATATGCTGAGTAAATGTCCTCCTCCCCCTCTTTTTCAACTTAGTTAGGCACAATTATACACCATAAAAATCTCCACCACACCATCAACTACTAAAAATATGAAGTTCTGCTTCTGGATCTCAGCAATACTTCATAACAACATAAAATAAAATTGGATTGTGTCCCTCTGGCTAGCCTCTGCGTGAGTAGACTAGCCCAACTTTTCCTCTATGCAGCACAGGCTGCTCCTATGTCTCTCTGGAAGGCACTGCATTGTCTCTGCTTCACCCAGATGGAACTGCGCCAGCCCTTGCATAGCCTTTATTGGGACTGCATCCTCCTGCTGTTGTGTTTCCTTCTCCGGATCTTTGCTACTTCATCTCCTTTCTGCAGCAAAAATTTCTTCAACTGATTTTGCTGGAGATTCAACTTGATCTACAATGCTTTGATACCATGTGAAAATTTCTGAATAGAATAATACATAAATCATATTGCAGTATCTTGATTTACTTCTCCTACTTGTGATTTAATTATACAAGTTATTTTCAGAAAATATTCAGAATATACCGAAGTAAAGAAAACTAGCATCCTAAACACATACAAATCATTTATTGAATATTACATTCATTCTAAAAAGTGACACACATATTTTTCGGACAAATGTCCCCAGAAAAACCCAATTCAAGAAAAATGATACAACATATATGAGGGTTTATTATTTTTAGGTAGAATTTGAGTATAACAATATGGGCACCTTACTGGTTAACCTGATAGAGAAAATAAGATATGCGGCAATACCTGTTCTTCTGGAGATTGAAGACTTGACTGATTCACACCCTCAAACTGGATTTACAGAACTTGACCCCTTTCTGCCTCTAGAATCTCCAGTGTTGCTCTGAAGTTGCCTGCGTAAAACCTGCTAGCCTCTGCGTGCCCCTGCACTGCTCAAGAGAGGGTTTCGTAACCCTAGACTGGGTGACACAGTCCTTATGTTGCACTGGATGGCCTTGCGTAACCCTAGATGGCATCCTGTTGCCTCTGCGCTACCCTTTATGGGCCTGCATAGCAGCTGAAACCCTCTACATTGCGTAGCTGCTGCGTAGCCTCAGATTCCTCTGCACTGCTCTTGGTTGCTGCTTCTCTGCCTCTTGCTGACTCTTGGCTCTAGGATCAAATATCCCCTTATCCAATACTACCCCTCTCTTTAGCTGAAACACTTCTGGAAATTCTTAGAAAACCCGCCCTATAATTCTAGCTTAGTCTTAATGCTCTGCCTCCATGTGTGTGTCTCCAACTGACCCCAAACCTTTCTCTTAATCCTTTCTCTTATACTTTCTCTTAGCCTTTCTCTTGCTTGATCCGCGTCACTTACAAAATTTCATCACATGTGTTTAATTAATTCACTTTAATTTTTCGAATTCCCTAAGTTATAATTAGGGTCCTCATTAAATATATACATATATATATATATATATATATCTCACACACTAGATGAAATTTATCCAAACACTTTATGGGTTTTGGAGGTCTTGTGTGTCTTATCCCCTCCACAAAATTTCAAGGCTAGAAAACACCCGATGCTACCTCAAAATATCAACAAATCCAAGCATAACAGGCTTAGCATTTCAACATTTGGGGGTCCCTCGTGATATCAAGCATCACATGAAGTCATCAAGTAGCCCAACTCTCCGCTCTAGGTAGAAAACATAGTGTCAATAATTTCTCTCTCTCCCTATCTATCTATCTCTCTCTGCACTGGATAGTGTGGCCTCTATTGCTTTGTTGAGGAGGTGGGGCAATCACCTCAAGAAGGCTTTGTTGCAGTAAATCAACAATCAAGTGTAAATAACCAATTAGGTATTTAAAACCATAGATGCATCACACTAGACCATATTTAATGTTAAGGGAACCAATACTTCACACAATGATCACCTTCAATAGACCAAATCTCGTATATGTGTTTCCTCTATTATGTTAGGGATGGATAGATGGATAGAATTATTAGGTGTCTCCAACCCTAAGGGGAAGTAACAAGTCCCATGTTAACCTGTCAGTTCATAAGTGTAAGTGAAGATGGTGGTTATGGAGTGGGCATGACTTTAGGGCAAGGTGTCATAGCCAATCGACTGGTTAATGGTGATACAACATCTTGAGTATGGATGTAAGGAGGGAAAAATCATGAAGGCATGAGCTAACCCTTTCCTCAACCTACTTTTTATACCTCTCCTTTGCACTTTTTTATTATCTATGATAATGCCTTGGTATGGGTGCATAGCTCAGGATCTCAAGCTTACATTTGAGAGATTTAGCATTTAGTACCTCTTTATGATGAGGTGGTTTATCGCTCATTAGGGTTGGGACAATGCACTGGTTCCTTTTTTATGAATGGAGCATCAAGTTCTATAGGAACTAGGTGATGGCTAATGATGGGGGTAGAGCTCATGCAAGGCTTTTTCACACCCTAATTTTTGTCCCAACCATCTTTTGCATTTTATATATATCTTTTTCATTGTGGATTTATTTGTTTTTGTCTTCTTATTTTTTAATTGCATCAACATCCAGGGAAAAAAATTCTGGCCTAAACCCTAGGGTGAAAATGAGAGGATACCAATCCCCATGACCAATGACCACTAGCCAAAAGAGTGGATATGGAATAGAGTGAATTCTAGAAAATGGTAAGTACAAAATATTATGGGCACACGTCTTCAATTAGAGTCTCCCCGATAGTGTCCTTCCTATAATCCTAGGGCCTTAGATAAGTCCATTGTCATTGTAGTCCTTTGTTGAATTAGGTCAGAAATGATCTAGAATCTTTAATATATTATAGTGTTTCAACTTTGTTATTGGTCAATGTATCTATTCCCCTTACATGTTTTCATTTATGTTGTATGTTGAGGTCAAATATAATCCCCACATGTTTTCCACACCTAGAACAACCACTTAATGTTAAGAACATATAAATGGTCTTATTTATTGGTTGTTGTCTCTTTTATAAAATTACATTGAAAAACATGTGACCTTATCTTACTATTGTTACTTACAAAATCTTGGAAATCAATTTTAAGTTCCCTTTTTAGGGCTAATAGGTCCATAAGATACATCTTCCCACAAATTTTGAACTCTATAAGTTAATTATCAAAAGATACAAGTTAGTGAGAGAACAAGATTTTGTTTCACTAATTCTATAGTCCATTGTTTGTTACTAGCTTCTTTTCCTCCTTAAAATCAATCAAGAAAATTTTGTTTTTTAAGTTTAGGGTCATTGTTACAAGTATAGAATTAATACTTGAAATATACTTATAGGAAACATAAATCCCTTGCACATTAGGACCAATAATTTTTAACTTGACTTGCTAAGGTTTTTAAATTAATCAAATATATGTACATATATAGGCCATTATAATCTATAATATAACAACATCAAATAACATGGATGATTGTAATAATAATAGTAATAATAATTACTAAAGAGGCCCATTCTAATGGAAGGACACTTTTAACTAAAGGACATGACTTTTAATGAAATAGTACATTGTCTATGTATTTATAATGGGACTATCATCGTACTATCATGTCATATTATTTGTTATACACTTTATTTATATTTATTTCCTATATGGATTTTTTTTTAATTTTCTAAGTGTTTTGAATATTTAATTGGTCAGCCATGGTTTGGTTGCCACACTTGGTATTAAAGCCTTGATTTTTTATCCTGCACATCGGTCGCACTTCATTCAGACTTTGTCTCATTTCTATTTTTTCCAAAACCACCTCTTTTGAGAGTTTATTTAGTTACATTTGTCTTTCACCATAGGCCTCTGTCCATTTTCAAATTACGTTGAATAAAAATGATTTCTTCTACAAATTGGAGGACAAATTAGAATCAAGAAAAGTGAAGAACAAAGGTGACACGTTTAAATATATCTTGGTTAAACTCTAAAAAAAACATTTTTAATACGTTATACAGTTGTGGTTCTTGAAAATACACAACAACTGCTAGCCATAATGCACTTTTAATAAACAATGTTACCAACTTAACGAGAATTGTAACCTCAAAATGAGAACTCTAGCCCAGAAAACTCCTATTTTTGCACAAAAAAACATGAGAAAATACCCTAAAATTGAAAAGTGTTGTTGCATCACCCATTTTTTGTGGATAAAATTCCAATAATTTTTAGCGATGGTATTAAAATCCAAAATCATGATCATGCAAAACCTTAAAATTCCAACAATTTTCAACCATGGCATTAAAAGATCAAATAGCTTGACTTCGAAAAACCTTAAAATTATGACATTTTTCATCCATGGAATTAAAATCAAATACGATGAGTACAAAAATCTTAAAATTTCAACATTTTTCAACCAGGGCATTATAAATGAAACGTCATGACCAAAAGATAACCTTAAAATTCAACACCTAAATAAAGAGCAATTCTATGAATAGACATTTAAAAAAAATCTAAAATCACAGCTCTTTTGAGATCTTAGCCTCTAAAAACTTGACCTATTTTCAATAGGGCACTAAAATTACAATGTTTTTTAAATAACATCTGTAAAAACATCATTAGTGTAAACAAAATCATAAAAAATCCCTTAAAAATGATATAATGTAGAATTTTTTAATTAGAAATATGAAAAAAAAATTACAAATATGAAAAATTTTAATATATATCTTTAAAACAAAATAAAAATTAAATGTGTTTTCAAAAAAAATCAATAAAACATGATTAAAAGTAAAAAAACTAACATAATTTTAAAAATGAATTTAAACAAAAGGATTTTAAAAATTATTTTAAAAAAAACCAAAATTAAAAATTTATAAAAAAAAAATCATAAAAGAAATAAAGTTTAAAAATATGTGTATATTTAAAAATAACCCAAAAAAACATATTAATAATTTTTCTTAATAAAGGAAAAAATAAAAATAAATAAATAAATAAAATTGTTTTTTAAAGTTGTTTTTTATTGCAATATAAATATTTACATTAGTTTTATGAAGTTATTTTCTTCCACTTGTCATCTTGGAAATCAAATTACAGACAATAAATTAGAGAGAGTCAAGAAATTCTAAAATTAAAGAAGAGTTCATCAAAAATAAAGACTATACCATTTGTTGCCTCACTCAAAGAGAAACAAACAACAAAAGCCTTGTTGAGTTGTAAAACCCATACCAACAAAAAAAAATAAAAAATAAAAAAATAAACTTCACATGGAAGTAAAAGACAACATAATTGTAGTCTAACCCCATTTATTCCATTGCTTTTCACCCATATATATATATATATATTAAAAAAAATAAAAAGCTAATAAATATATATATATATATATATATATATATATATATATATATATATATATATATATATATATATATATATATATATATATATATATATATATATATATATATATATTAAAAAAAACAAAAAAACAAAAAACATAAAATTTAAATGGAAAAAATATATATAAGAAAATAAAATTAAAAATTAACCAAATGTGTTTTTTCAACCCAAAAAAGAAAATTAAAAGAAAAAAGAATAGAAAAAACTTATTTAATTAAAAAAAATTAATAAAAATAAAAATAAAAATAAAAAAAATTAATTGTTGTCTATCATCATGATGGTTAGCTCCATTGCTTGAGTTCCTGTTATTAAAGCACATTTGTTATTGAGATGTCACGAGTTCAATTCTCTTGATACCCTCTAGATTAGGCTCCATGTTTGAATCAGTAGGAAGTGATCCCTTTGGATGGATTTGCTTGGTAAAAATATTTTGTGGACATAGTGGTCACGAATCTCTCTGAACCATATATAGAAAAAACATTAAATTAATATTTTTTCATTATATTTTAATTAAAAAAATAAAAACTCATGTGATGTGTGTGTCATGTTGGGCATCACCCTTTTCCCACATGGGTGGCTAGGAAGTCGACAACACACCATTGTGTTGTGGGGAAGGGTGATGCCCAACATTGTCACTCTGCCCTCCACTTTTTTTCCTTGAATTTTTTTATTTTTATTATTAATTAAATTTTATTATTATTTTTCTTTATCTATAAATTTTTTCAAATTTTAATTGTAATTTATTTTGGGTTTAAATTTAAATTTTATAGTTTTTAAAAAATTTAAAAATAGTATATATAGAGAGAGTGTGTGTGTGTGTTATGTGCTCCTGAGATGATTGGTATGCCTAACCTATGGTTTGAGTAGTCGTGACTCAAGGATATTTAAGCTATCAAAATCATCTGAAGATCGCACCTAGCATAGGCCACACCAGTCCTTAGCATGGTTGGATATTTTTCCCATGGAGTTTCAAACCAATGACTTTTACACCAAAAAGTTCCTTAAGAAAACAATTTGTCATCATCTATTATATGCCCATGGGAAAAATGTTATATTATTATGATTATTATTCAACTTTATTTTTTTTAATGTTTATTTTGTTATTTTTTAATTCCTAAACACAAATTTTTTGGGGGTTCTATTTTAATATTTTTTTCTCTTTCCTTAAAAAAATATATTTGTTTTTCCTTAATTTAAAAAATAATAATTAGTGACAGATTGAAGACCTGTGACTTGATGAAGCATGATGGATGTATGTGGTTTGCATGATTTCTTAAAACAATACAACTTAATAAATAAATAAATAGTGATTTTCAATCATTTATTAAATAAAAATGTGATTTTTTTATTCTTTTAAATTGGTTCTCCCATATATATGTCTCAATCGTTTTAAATGTAAATTATTAACATAAATAAATAAAAATTATGTAATGGAATTTTTAGATTATTATGTTTTTTTTTTAATGTTGCTAATGGTCAAGGTTGTAATGTCAATTAATTGGTAATTTTAATCCCAAAAATAAAATAAAAGTTAGACAACATTGAAAAAACACTTTAAAACAAGCATTTAAAAAAAGAAAAAAAGAAAAATAGAAATGTAGAAAAATTTTAAGTGACGAGTTTTAGAGTTTTTCATAGCCGTGATATTTAATCTTTAATGCCATGATTGAAAAAAGTTAGAATTTTAACCCTAGAAAAAGAGTGATGTTGTTGCGCCACTTTCGCATTTCAATGTGTGTTTCATGTTTTTCTTAGTCATGATATTTGGCCTTTAATGCCATGATTCAAAAATGTTTGAATTTTAACTTGGAGAAAAGAAAAAAAGAAAAAAAAAGGTGTTGTTGCATCACCACTTTTGTATTTTAGCATGCCTTTTCATGCTTTTCATAATCATGATATTTGTATTTTAACACTAGTGTTAAAAAATGTTGGAATTTTAACTCTGAAATGAAAATGGGGTGATGTTGCATCACCAATTTTCAAAATTAGCCTGAGAATCATGATTTTATGTGACCTCCAAAAAAACTAGAACTTGGTAAAATTCTTGTTAAGTTAGTAACATTATTCATACTTGTTGCCACCCTCCAAAACCATATGAATGCCATCGTACTTTGCTGCCAATGTATTATTCATTGGTTCCAATTGCACATGTTCCCCATACAATTCATTTCCATCAACAAATTGTCTGCACCATCTCATTTTTCTATTGTACATAACAAATTAATTGAATGACAAAATGACAATTGAAATCCATACACTTGTATTGTATCATTATCTATACAACTAGTTCTCTCTCATCGCCTTGTTTGTACAACCTTTAAAAAGTTGATTTATTTTATTTTGTAAGCAAGTAAAAAAAATTATATTATGAAAAATATACATAAAATATAGTCTTGAATAGCTGGAAATGTTTGTCTAGGAATAAATTTCAAACAGAGAAACCTTGTGTGAATTTCCTACTCGTGAAAGCGAAATTAGGAAATCTCCACAAGGGATTTGAGCCATAGAATTCACAGAAGCACACACATAGAAACAAACATAACAATTCTGAGGAGAGGAGTGCAAGGACCATCTGCCTGTGACAGGGAAAATAGATGTTCTCCTAGTGATTTCT
This sequence comes from Pinus albicaulis, assembly GCA_034641835.2. Lineage (NCBI taxonomy): Eukaryota > Viridiplantae > Streptophyta > Pinopsida > Pinales > Pinaceae > Pinus > Pinus albicaulis. Next base: position 1,081,566,811 of record CM076575.1, on the reverse strand, counting down.
AGTGCATGAAATTGTCTATAAGACAAAAAAAAACTAAAATGAAACTGGCACAAATTAAACAATGTGAAATAACAAATTGACATGATAAATAAAACCACAGAGAGTAAAAATTATGGAAATGCATCATGCCTTGTGTGGTTGGGCCTTGTCCTAGTTAGATTTGAGCTAGGATGGATGAGTTCACTGCACCAGGGCCTTGATGCGTTGTTCTTTCTCCCTTTCGGCATGTTCCTATTGTTCTAGATACATGAACGGGGCATCATAACCCTCCATTAGCCAAGGAGGATGCTCTCATTCAATGTATGCACCATAAAATTCCTCATGCCTCATGGAGGGTTCTCCATTAGATGTGCCTTCAATGCCAATATGATTGTCAAGGTTTAGCGATTGTTCCACGAGTTCAAGTGAGTTATGCATGGATGCCACCTTTTGTTTCTTAGTTTGTGATTATGTTTTCCCCAAATGAGATGGTCTCAGTCCCTGATGGGAGGAGCATGTCCCTTGAATCATGTCGTGAGAATTAGAAGATGTCAAAGGAGGAGGAGGAAAGGGGATCCTCATTTCCCTGGCCAAGTTCCTAAGCGTTGTGCGCTTATGGACCAGAAAGGTATTGGCCTCTGCCATTCTTCTCTCGGCACTTTCTCTAGTTTCTTCCTGCTCCCTAAGTTGTTTGGTGAGGAAATTCCTAACTTCCAAAGAGTGTTGTCATTGTTTCATCTCCCCAAAAGAGATGGTCTCAGTCCCTGATGGGAGGAGCATGTCCCTTGAATCATGTCGTGAGAATTAGAAGATTTCAAAGGAGGAGGAGGAAAGGGGATCCTCATTTCCCTGGCCAAGTTCCTAAGCGTTGTGCGCTTATGGACCAGAAAGGTATTGGCCTCTGCCATTCTTCTCTCGACACTTTCTCTAGTTTCTTCCTGCTCCCTAAGTTGTTTGGTGAGGAAATTCCTAACTTCCAAAGAGTGTTGTCATTGTTTCATCTCTCCTCTTCCTTCATGGTAGCCACGAGCCATAGAATATGTACCGGAATATCCTCATTGAATTGCTCCTCACCATGTTCATGTCTGGGGGAGAGGTTGGCGTCCTTGTCCCCTATTTTTGCTTCTAGCTCTAGCTCTCTTTCACCATGATGATCAGAATGTTTCAGTTCCTTTTGGTTCATTGAAGTTGGCGGTGTACCACAGTAATTCCAAACCACTAGCAATCAAAGCCTCTCAGCGACATGAGTTTGCAAGAAGGAATGTTTTACTTGATAATGTTTGAATCCATATCATGCACAAGGCATAAAAGATTTGTCTGTGGCTAAGTGCTCATGTTATGGTTGCATTGATTGTGGTTTGAGGTGAGGTAAGGGAATGGCCAGCACCCTACCATTCCCCTTGTATTACCATGAAACAACTACCCATTCGTCTCGAGAATATTACAATCACCTAGATCCGAGATTAAAAAATAGATGGTTGTTAGACATACAATTTCATAATTAAATTTACATGTGGATCATACTCCACATTACTTCAACACATGACCCATCACATCTTCTCATAACCATTTCCTTACAATCCTTAAAAAAGGTGATTTTAAAAGGAAAAAAATAAAATAAAAGGGTGTATTAAAGTATGTGAAGGAATCATTATTTTTAAAAAATAAGAGGAAATTTTTTTAATATATATAAGGCTGTTTTTTATTTCTATATATAGAAAAGTATTTAGAGGCTTCAAAGTATATTCAATACTAAGTTAAAAAAGGTATTTAAATGTTTGAGGGTGTGTAAAGGATATACAATGGTAATTTTAAAAGGGTTAAATTGATGTACGGTGGAGTATTATAAAATAATATTTAAATCATAAAGTATTGAGCTTTAGTGAAATATCACGGATTTTTTTATGAAAGTAAAATGGAGTTTAGTGTAGCCATGAGGAAAAAGGACGATTCACTAAATCTCTTTAAAAAAAAAAAAAAACAAAGTGTGTTTCGGTCTTTACTTAAAATCAAAGAGACATTTGTCGGAAAATATATTGTTATTTCTATTGATCTTACTAGAAATATTAATTATATTACTACTAAATGTCCTAACCTATTAGTGATGGTAGACTCATGGGACGGAAAAATAATGATATATGCAATTTAATATTGCATATTATATTTGTGTATCACAATTCATTGTTAATCTTTATTTTGTGATGATAATGGTATAACATATTATATTTGTGTATCACAATTCATTGTTAATATTTATTTTGTGATGATAATGGTATAATTATAGATTTATCTCGAGTGGATGTGTTACAAAAATTTATTTTAAATATGAAAGAATATGTTTTTAATATTTTCTCGAAAGAATATTGCATGACAACATTGAAATCAGATTTAGTAATATTAGAATATCTTAACAATATCACAAAGGTGATTTTTTAAGATAATTAGAATTAAATGCAAAAGATTTAAAATGAATTTGACAAACTTATTACTGCTAAAAACAAATAAATTTATCGCCTCAAGAATCATAATCAAACTTGGTTGCACAAATTAAGAAATTAAAAGATGAAAGGAAGTCATTGGAAGACAATTTAGAACAACTTATTTAGAAATAAACATCGAAGTTTTCAAGGAAAAAATATTAAGTTGAGGATAAGAGAAAAAATACAGATCTAGTTAATATCATGACTCAAGAATATGTCAAACTAATTGAAGTAAAGTCATATTTAGATGTTGAATTATAAACGATGGAAACTACAAGTGAATATCCAATGATCAACAAAGCAACATTAGTGTGTGAATAAAATCATATATCAAAGTAAGTCAAAGAAAGGACTACAAGTATAATAAGAGGAAGTGATGCTACAAAGACACCTTATCCACATCTCAATCACAAGAGTAAATATCTTAACTAGTCAGTATATCAACATCACTTAGAATGAAAACAATTCGCCTATTTATCATAGAATATTGATATCATTTTTATTAAGTCACATAATAACAACTCGCCTGGGAAATATTATAAGTGCAATATTCTGCAAAATATTGAACTAGATCGTCATATCCTTTTATGGTTTTGCAATTTTGCATAACACTCATAGATTCATATCGTCTCGTAACATAAATTGTGATAGCTCCAAGAATAGAGAATGGTGCGGAAACATTACAAGCTAAGGAAATAGACATCAAACCATTTTATAAATATGTTTTGAGGATAAAACATTTCTAAAGGGGAAAATATGTAATAAATCTACATATATAATAATAATTAATAGATAGTGAGGAGATATATTTTAATAAAATGACACATCTCAAGTAAAGAACATGGATTTTAATGAAAGGGCATCATTCCTAGGTAATTATAATGAGACTCTCATTGTACTATGATTTCATACGGTTTCTAATACAATTTATATATATTTATTGGCCTTATGAATTTCCTTATTTTTCAAATATTTTGAGTGTTTAATAGGTGAATTAGTGTTGGTTGTCACAATGGTGCTTAAATTAAGCTCCAAAACTATTTCAATTTTGTAATCCAAAAACAAAATTGTAGAACTATTCATTTAAGGAACCTTACAACTGGGGTTACATTTTTATTTGTATTGGATTCATATTATAGCTTTGCAATTAAATTCAAGTTCACATATTTCTATCATATCATTTCTCAAATAATTCTTGTATATTTATTATTTTTATAAATTTCATTATTTTTCAAGTATTTTGAATATTTAGTTGGTGAGTCATGAATGGCTCTCACAATGGTGCATAAATTAAACTCCAAATTTGTTAGGAAAAATATTGATAGGGGGTGAATCAGTATTTTTAATTCATTTTAACTTTCAATTTCACATTCATAATTTTGTATGCTACTATTTTTCATGCAACTCGTATGTATACGCAACTTCAGTGAAATAAAATCGTGTATATCCAATTTATTTATTTTTCATACGTTCCATCATATGTTTAACTTTTCCATTGATTTATTAATTCATCAGTCATTCATTATGAAATAAAGAGAAAATAAATCATAACACATAAGAACACCGGGATTTTAAGTGGAAACACAATATGGGAGAAAACCGTTAATGTTTTCATCTTTGTCTTCTTCTTTTATTATAAAGAAAATCTTCATTACATCTTGAACTAGCACAAAATATTACCATCATACAGACTACTACCTGTAGGAGGCTACAACCTCCACTTACTCTCCAGCACCCACTAGAAGGGAGCTACAACCCCCTAATTTTGTTTATCGGCTCCTACCGGAAGAGCTCCTACCCCCTCAATGAAGGCTACAACCCTTAGCACCTTGTGGACCACATTTCACAATATTTCATACTAGATCCACCTCTCTCAAACAAACATCAAAACCTATAGGCCATCTTTCATCAAATTTTCACACTGGATCCACACCAGGAATAAGCCCAACCAATATACCAAACTGAATCACAAAATCTGAATCCTTAAATCACCACCAAATATCAAACTTAATCACATAATCGCCATTGAATATCAAACTAAATCACTGATGCAATTAAATTATTGAATATTGAACCAACCCAAGTTATCAACCAACCAATAACTAATCAAACCAAGCTAATAATCACATTGTTAGATGCCACACATACTTGACAAACATAAGTACATAAAATATAATTAATCAGCATCAACACTGCAAACCCTAATTAACTCAACTCTGAATATATATATATATATATATATATATATATATATATAAGTGATTGTACGCGACTCTTCTTCACAGGGGTGGTGTATACTTTTCAATCTTCACAATTTCCATGGATTCTAAAACTGAACTTTCATTTCTTGTGCATGTCCTTTGTAACATATTACCATCAATCAAGTTTCCATCAAGGACAACACATTAGCCATAGTTCCAACAATCTCCCCCTTTGGACTTGATGGAAACCTCTTTGGTATTTGGAAACCACCTGCAAACACCAAGTCTTCTCTCCTCCTTTGACATCAAGGGAAAAGGTTTGAACTTGATTTAATGAAGCACTTTCCTGTGTAGCGCTCATCAGTGTAAGTCTGATTTTGTGATAATCTGCATACTGACCATGCCCCCCCCCCCCCCCCGATCATATGTTGGACGTTCTAAATACATGCAATAAAAATACAAAATTTTATGACTCAAGTACATGTCTATTCATAAGCACATATGAATTCTCATATACCAATGAATCCATGATCAATATCCTAACATAATGGGGTTACACATTTGATCCAAAATATACATGACATGAATTGATACCAAAGGCCCATACATGACTGAATTTTACAATGATTACAACATGGGCCTTTTTAGGACCTTTACATCAAGAGATATACATGACATCCATAAACATAAACAAGGATTTCAACAATGAAGCATATTTTGTAGCAAAACCATGATACTCATCAGCAAACACCATGGTTCACATAGACATCTGCACCATAATCATCTAACAACAGAAATATAATGATAACAACATAACCATCCTCATCATCATCAATTAGATAAGAAAGTGTAGCATCAGTGTCTTCGATATCATCAACACGTGGAAAAATATGTGATGCATTCATGCAATAGCAAAATCAATTCATCCCCTTGACCTCGTACCATCAAGGTCAGCACACTCTCTCCACATATAGGAATAGTCGCAATCCTAAAACATAAATACCAATCTCTTGAACCATAACGCCATAGGCAGCATATACATGCTTCAAAAATATATGTGAAAACAAAGATTACTTCTAGCATCACAATCCCTTAAGTAGAATAGAATTGATCAACAATATAACCAACATCTTCAATGAACATAGCATACATATCTTCCTTATCAAGTGAATAAAGTTTTAACAACATCAAGAATAATATACCATCAATAGCTTCATCAAGTACAAATAAAGAAACATATATGCATCATTGATAACCCATGACATAGTGACAGTTGCATATATTTTCCAATAATGAGTAAGATTGATGATAGCAGAAATAACCATGAATTCATCATAGGAAAAACCATGAAATAAGGAGTGCTCAAAAGTCCATAATTCCGACAATGAACCATTAGAAGCATAGAATATTCTCCCCTTGAACCTACGTTAACTTTTCATCATCAGTTATGATCACATTATATATTTCTTACCAATAAGAAATTCACCAAAGAATCATATCAATAGCAGGAATAATATAGTATTTTGCAACAACTCATAGACTCCTCATGAACCAACATCATTCCTAAGCAACATATGGGCATCACTATCATATTGCCACAAATCAATATCAGAACTAGAAGACCAATAATGAACTGATGGAAACATATGAGAAGCTCCCCCTGAATTTGTGCCACTCCTTTATCATCACAAAAAAATATATGCAATTGTCTAAGTAAAAAAATCATGTGCATACGTAACTTTCCTTCATGATAAACACGTACAAATTGTAAAATATTGATTTTTTGTAACCACATATCCCTCTGAACATGTCATTTATGTTCCTCGCACAGTCACTTTTTAGATGCAACATTAGTACTATAAACATCACCAAAAACATAACAACACGTTAAATTATCATTAACGTACACATGCATAGCTCCCCCTGAGATCATACACCACTGATCCTGTGGACCTGATAAACATTATTTGTTCTTCATGAGGTTATGTACCTCATATTTACATATTCAATAATTGTTAGAATTATGCTTTAAGAACAAGGGACTGTAGTAAAGACAATCTTCCATGTGTCTTTGACTTTTGCTCCTTATTCCTCCAAATATGTTTGAAATTTATTATCATGGGTTCAAGATTGTGTTGTTCAAACCATCTCATGTAGCCAAAGGCTTGTGAGCTTCCATTCCAGCCACTTGACTTGCAATTAGTGGCCTTATGCCCAAATGAGTTACAAGTGAAACAATATCCATAAACCCATGTTTTGTACATGGGGACTTACGCCAAAGGACTTGATATAGTTTTCCTTTATCTTGCTTTTTTCATATATGATGAGTGGATTTATTCATTCTTTTGTGGGCCCTTATCATATTATGGATCTGAAACCTTGTGGTTGCATTCAATGTCCATCTTTATTATAGGATAGTGTTGTTCATTAATAATATTTTCTAGTGATTTAGATGCTTTTACCCATTTGTTTTTTCCTCATAATCTTCCCTTAGAGTCACAATTTCAATTTCTAACTTTTCGCAATGCCTTTCATTTTCTTGAATTTGTTTTGTTAAGTATTATTCTATTGGCTAATTCTAATTGAGACTTTAGCAAGTTCATTTCCTTGACAATACTACTTCCTTTTGTTTCCAATTCTTTATTTGCATTGCTGATTCTATCAACTTCTTTCAATGCTTTCATTAATTCATATTCTTCACAACTATTCAATTCACTAGTTGATTGACCTTCAAGAGTCATAAGTACTTTGTAACTAGTGTTAGAATATGTATATGAGTCTTATTGATCATCAAATGTGTTGCTAACTATCTTCTTTAGAATAAAAAAATTTCTTGGCAGAAAACTTTTTTTTGACATTTTTCTTCTTATTATGATTTTCTTTGTACAGAAATTTTGATGCATAGTGACCTACTCTTCCATAGGAAAATAATTTAAAGCGGAGCTTCCATTTCAATTTACCAATTCCCACTTGTAACTTTCTCACGAAATTTTCTTCTTCCTCATCTGAAATGTAGTTTGTATCTTTAGGATTTTCTTTTTCTTTCCCTTTGTATGTGGATTTAAAGGTTGCTTCTCTAACACCTAATGTATACCCTTTTCTCATCTCATAAGCTGTCAATATCCCATGGATTTTTTAAATGGTAAGACTCTTCAAATCCTGCATTTATTCAATGGTGGAGACTTTGGCATCAAACTTTAGGGTTAGTGATCTCAAAGTATTTTCAATAACAGCAAAATCCTCAATCTTGTCACCAAGACCTCCCATTGTATTAAAATTTTCATCTACTCTAACAGAAAAAATTGCAATGATTGCATCATCGTAAATTCTAAGAGATTCATATTGAATTATTGACGATTGAAGTTTATAAATTTTTACCTTAGTTTCACCTTCATATCTTTGGACAATATTATCCCATATTGCCTTTGCAGTGCTAAACTTCATGACTTTAAGAAACTCAGATTCGAAAAATCCTCCCAATATAGAATTTATTTGCTTTGCATTGTTCTCATATTGCTTTTTTCCTGCATTATCTATGGGAATGGAGGTTGGTTATTGATATCTACCTTCAACAGCTCCCCATACATCAGATCCTAGTGGCTATAAATATGCTCTCATTCTTACCTTTCAAAACATAAATTTAGTACCATTAAATAAAGGTGGCTTTAAATAAAATACTCCTTCCATCTTGCTTCTCCCTTTAGATCTCCCTTTAAATGGTCAAGATTCTTCTAAGTGACCTGAAACAAATTGTTAGGCAAAATATGGAGAGGGGGGGTGAATCTGTATTTTTAATTCATTTTGACTTTCAATCTTACATTCAGAATTATGTATGCTACTGTTATTCATGCAAATCACGTGTGTAAACAACTTCAATGAAATAAAACCACGTATATCCAGTTTACTTATTTTTCACACTTTCCATCAGATGTTTAAATTTTCCATTGCATTATTGATTCATCGATCATTAAGTCTGCAATAAAGATCAAATAAGTCATAACATATAAGAAACACAAAAACACATAAGAACACTGGGATTTTAGGTGGAAACCTAATGTGGGAGAAAACCATCGTTGTCGTCGTCTCTTTCTTATTCTTTTATTATAAATAAAATATTCATTACATATTATATTGGCACAAACTCTTACCATCACGTAGGCTACTACCTGTAGGAGACTACAAGATTCACTTGTTCTCTAGCACCCATTGGAAGGGTGCTACAACCCCCTAATCTCGTTTACCAACTCCTACCAGATGGGATCTCCTACCCCCCACTTAAGGCTACAACCCTCAGCACCTTGTGGGCTAGGTTTAACAATATTTCATATTGGATCCACCTCTCTAAAACAAAAATCAAAACCTATAGGCCACCTTTCATCAAATTTTCACATTGGACCCACACCAGTAATAAGCCCAACCAAATATACCAAATTGAATCACAAAATATGAATCACTAAATCACCACTCATATAAAACTAAATCATTGATGCAATTGAATTACTGAATATTGAAGCAACCTAATTTTTCAACCAACCAATAACTAATCAAATCAAGCAAATAAGCACAATTTTAGATACCAAACATCCTTGACGAACATCAATACATAAAACTTAATTAATCAATTGTCAAATTCAAGAAACACTGCAAATCCTCGTCAAATTAAACTCTAAATATATGTGTGTGTGTGTGTGTGTGTGTGTGTGTGTGTGTGTGTGCGTGGGCGCGCACACGCGCGCGTGTTTGTGTGTCTGTGTGTGTGATTTTCATAAGAAGGACCCACTAATCAAAAATAAACACAGTCAAATATTAACTATTTTGAATAAGATATCATTGACGACCAATAGAAAATAATACAAACTTCATCAATTGGCATCATCAAGTAGTAATTACAAACCCTAAATATATATGCGACTGTATTAAAGTAAACCCGCGTCTATACGCACTTATCTAGAAGAAAACCTACGTACATATCTTAAATTATTGAATCGGACCTTCATTGTAAGCATAACACTATCAAAATCAGATCTTGGCACACATACTGTTAAAGTCACATATCACTGCAAACGCATTCACATCATACCATCACTATAACCACATATCTTGCATTGTTAGTTACTCAAACATAAACATATCAAGCAAATATATCCATTATTCTTCAATAAACACTTCTAAATCTATCAAATATGAGTCATCTCCTTGCTCCCTAGTGCACACATGTTCCATATCATATCACACAAGAGTAATTCATTGCATTGCACACATAAATTATGAAGGTTTTAACCCTCTACAGAAATTATCTGCAAACGAACTCTTAAAACAGAAAATAAAACAGCAGCAAAATTATTAAAAAAAAAAAAAAAAAAAAAAAAAAAAAATAGATATACATAGATATTTTCCCCTGGATCCAAAAACCGGGACTACCAACTTAATTTTTCATTATGTTCCTTTCAATGTTACAATACATATATATACATGTTGAAGCATTCATAAACTCCAATCCATTAACCCTGGATTAGAACATAATCATAATTCCCTTGACCAGATCTACAAAATACCATGGGAAGAAAGCCATCATGCCTAAAATCATGTGCAAACTTACGCACAAAACCATACGTAGGTCCACCCACCTAATATAGGGTCCAAAAAAAAAATTCTCAGAGCATTGCGCTTGATGCAAGCATAGGGGGACTCGTTGCCCCCTCTTACCCCCCGCTTCTTGCCTGAAGCTAGTTGTGGAAAGAATATAACACACACCCAGCATTCTCCCACTTGTTGTTTTCTTTCCACAGGGGGCCACAGGAGAGCTTAGTCATTGGTCCAACCCTGCAATGCCCATTGTTTCTCTACACCAAGAGAACTTCTCAGTGCTCACAGAATTCATCAATGCATCTACAACATTCTTCAAAGTGTTCACCTTTACCAGCAATACATTTTTTTCCTCAACCATATCTCTCACAAAGTGATACTGAACATCAATTTGATTTGTCTTTGAATGATAAGTATGGTTCTTGGCCAAGAAAATTACACGTTTTTCTATCACTATATATCCTTATAGCTCTCTACACCAACCCCATACTTGAACACAATCTCTGCAACCAAACTACTTCCTTACTTGCATGAGTGGCTGCCATGTATTCAGTGTTTGTAGCTGAAAGAGCCACTATAGACTGCCTTTTACTCATCCAACTGATTTCACCTCCAAATAGGTTAAACACATACCCACTTGTAGATGTTATTTGATCCAGATATCCAGCCAAGTCTGCATCAAAAAAGCTGCGAATGTCCAAAACTTTGTCGAATCCTGGTCTTCCTTAATATCACAGACCATAATCACTAATTCCACGCAAATATTTGAAAACCTGCTTCATTGTTGTCCAATGCTCCTTCCTTGGTTTTGACATAAACCTTCTCAGTACTCCCACAACATGTGTAATGTTTGGTCTAGTACATACCATTGCATACATCAGGCTACCCACTACACTTGCATACGGAACACAGGACATGTCATCTTCTTCTTCTTTTGCCTTGGGACACTATTCAACAAATAACTTTACACCTACATGAATATGAAACTTCACCGATTTACTATCCTACATGTTGAAACTCTACAATATTGTCTCAACATACTTCCTCTGGTTTAACCAAAACTTCCTCTTTTCCCAACCTCGTTTAATTTCAATGCCCAAAATATAGTTTCTGGCACCAAGATCCTTCATGTCGAATTTGGAGAAAAATTGGTTGGTCAAATCCTGGATAATTTCATTGTTATTTCCACTACAAATCCTTAAGGTTGTTTCATGTAGATTTCCTCTTCCAGAAATTTTGTCTTCACATCCATATGTTCTACCTCAAATTAAAATGCAGTAGCAACAAATAAAAGTAATCTAACAGAAGTTACCTTGGCAACAGGAGAGAAAATATCACCAAAATCAATTCTCAGCACTTGGGAATAACCTTTTTCTACCAACCGAGCTTTGTATTTCTCCGCCTTGCCTTCTGCATTCATCTTCTTCTTAAACACCCATTTTATTCCAATGGGTTTCCTTCCATCTAGAAATTCCACCAGATCCCATCCCTTATTTTTGTGCAAGGATGCCATTTCATCAACCATGGCCTCCTTCCATATTTTTCCATCCTCTGAATCCACTGCCTTCGTGACAGTGATGGGATCATCATCAGTGATAGATAAAGCAAAATCTAAACAAAAATCATATGTAATATACCTTTATGGTTGCCTTCTTTCTCAAATTGATCTTCTCACAGCTGGATTTTGTGGCTCTTCATCTTCTGAATCTTGTTCTACTATCGAGTTTGATTCTTCCTCCTTTAGCTCAAACTCTATCTTCTTAGGTTCCTTTGGTAGGACTTCATGTTTAACAACATATTTCACCCCTCTAAACACCACATCTCGGTTGTAAACAACCTTCCTTGTTTCTAGGTTCCAAATCTTGTAACCTTTTAAACCATCCTTATACCCAATAAAGATGCACCTTTCATATTTACTATCCAAATTGGTTATTTTCTCTTTCGGAACATGTACATATGCATCACAACCAAATACCCTCAGATGTGAAAGAGATAGCTTCTTGACACTCCATACCTCATGTGGAGTCTTATCCTCCAACATTGATGAAGGTGATTTGTTAACTAGGTAGCATGTTGTCTCCATTGTCTCTGCCCAGAATTATTGTCCTAACCTGGTACCACGAAGCATGCTTTTTGCCTTTTCCATCAATGTTTTTTTCCTTATTTCTGAAAATATGTTTTGCTGAGGTGTTTATGGAGCATACTTCTATCGTGATATGCCACACTTCTTACAGAAAACTTAAAATTCCTTCTTCCAGAGATCTCTGCCATTATTTATCCCCAACACCTTTATCTTCTTCTCTGTCTAGTTTTCTACTAGATCCTTAAATTCTTTAAATCTGTCAAAGACTTCAGATTTTTTCCTTGTGAAATATATTCATGTATTCCTTGAGAAGTCATATATAAGTTTTCTACCAGATCCTTAAATTATTTAAATCTGTTAAAGACTTCATATTTTTTCCTCATGAAATATATTCATGTATTCCTTGAGAAGTCATCTATAAATTACACATAGTACACAGACTTACCCAGTGATGGAACCAACATAGGTCCAAACACATCACTGTGCACAAGCTCTAATAACTTGTTCGCCCTCTTAACTCCAGAAGGGAAACACACCTAATTATACTTCCCATATACACAATGTTCACATAAATCAAAATCTAGAGAGAAATTACGCATAACTTCTACCATACCATTACCATGTAGTATTCGAAGACCCTTCTCTCCAATATTTCCAAGCCTTTGATTCCATAACATGGTCTATTCTTCTAATACCACTAGGATTTTCGCTCCACTTTCAGGAACCACAAAATTTTTGCACCCATCAATAACAGTGTTACCCAGAAGCTTGTACATAGTTCCAATCCAAAATCCTCACATCAATACCAGTGCTCCCCAAACCATCTTGCAGGTATCTTTATTGAACACTGTTTTTACACCTACATCATCCATCTTGCTTACATAAATCAAATTTCTAGCCAGTGCAGGAATACACAGAACACCAGGAAGTGTTCTAATCCTTCCACCTTGCAACTTCAGCTTGACTTTTCCACGTCTAAATATTCTTGCCTTCCTATCATCCCCTAAGAAGACATCACCACCATCATATTTTTCATCCTCACAGAACCACTCCCTATTGGGAGTGAAGTGAAAGGATGCACCTGAGTCAATCAACCATGCCTCATGATCTACATGTGTATTTGAAGAAGAATCCAAGTACACATCCCCACCTTCATCTGAGGTGGTCGAAGGAGAATCATTAGATCCCTTCCTTTCTCAAGAGCCTTAGATCTAAATTAATTTTTGAAGTTCCCTTCCTTTCCGCATTTCCAGCACACCTTTACATGATTTCCTGGAGATTTAGATCTCCCACTTGAAGACTTATTTTTGTTTCTGTTTTGGGACCGTCCTCATACATATAAGGCATCTCCATTATCTCCCTCCATATTTTTCTGTCTCATTTCCTCTGACAACAAGATGAAAATTTCATCAAAATTCAAGGTATTTGTATTGCTACGTATTGCAACAACTAGACTATCCCACGAATCTGGTAGAGAACATAGCAAACTGATGCACTTATATTCATCTGAGATTTTAATATCAACATATGACCACTGACGTACCACATTATTGAAGGCATTCAGATGCTCTATCACTGAGTCTCCATCCTTCATCCTCAGGTTACACAGTTTTTTTCACATAAACAACTTATTCACCAGAGACTTAAATTGGTACAAAGTCCCTAACTTGTCCCACAAATCCTTCATCGTAGCTTCTCCGGATACATTCAACAATACTAAATATGAGATACACAACTGTATTTTTCTCTTTTCCTTCTGATCCAAATTTTCCCATTCTTCATCTAACATTGTTGTTGGTTCAGTACCTGTATCTACCACGATCCACTAATCTTTATCCACAAGCAGATCCTTCGTCTTGAGCTTCCACAACTAAAAACTCTAACCATTAAATTTCTCGATCTCAATCTTTCTACTAATTACCATCTTCTTTCACCGCAAGAATCGATCCTGCAGATCTCTCACTAAATAGGGTCTACCACAAGCCCAAGAAAAAAAAAACCCTTAGCAATAAAGGCATCCCCTTAAAGCCAAAACAGATCTGATGCCAAATGTAGTTTTTAACCATGTACAGAAATTATCTGTAAACAAACTCTTAAAACAAAAAATAAAACAATAACGAGAGAAAAAAGCATAAACAAATATACACAGATATTTTTCCATGAATCCCAAAACTGGGACTACCATCTTGATTTTTCATTATGTTCCTTTCAATGTTACAATACATATATATACATGCCGAAGCACTGATAAACCCCAATCCATTAACCCTAGATTAGAACATAATCGTAGTTCCCTTGACCTTATCTACAGGATACCATGGCCAGAAAACCATTATGCCCAAAACCATGTGCAAACTCAGGCACAAAACCATAGGCATGTATGCCCATCTAATATAGGGTCCAAACAAGTTTTCTTGGGGTGTTGCCTTGGACCCCATGCAAGGAAGATACTACCCCCCACTTCTCTCCTAAAGCTAGTCATGGAAAGAATATAACACACACCCAACAACTCCTTGATCTCCATCTCCTTATATAGCTATTTTCCTTGCCAATACCACAAGAAAATCCCTTGATCATGTTGATGGTATTCGTTTGAGAGGATCAAATAGACTTTGTTGTCACAATATTATGGGCAATTACCATGGTAATGACACCTGGTATCCACTTTCCCATGGTTCGGATTATGTACGCAACTTTTATTCAAAGATCTTGTGTATGTACGCGACTCTTCTTCATAAGGGTCACGTATACTTTTCAATCTTCACATTTTCCATGCATTTTGTAATTGAATTACCATTTCTTTTCCATATCCTCTGTAACCACTTTACCATCAATCAAGTTAACATCAAGGACATATTTGTCAAGCAGGTTGCCATCAAAAACAACACATTAGCCATAATTCCAACAAAAGTTAAATAATGTGTTCAACTAAATTCACATCCACGTAGTAATTCAAATCCACATAATACTAGCCTACAATAACACTAGGTAATAAATTTAAAATTTTGTTTCACAAAAAGCTCCACAATTACATGTTTCATGTTTGTAATTTCTTTACACCAATATATTTTCTTATACAATAATAGTGTTTACCATCTAGATTTATTCTATTTCAAAGAGAAAAGGAAAATGGATTTTCTAAATTTGTTTGGTCTCATAACAAATTTCAAAACATAGTAGAGTTATTTTACTATTTTGAAGTTCATACTCATTTTAATCACTTTCAACACTGCGATCACTTATATGTTTATCAAATTAAAGACTTGATTTTATAGAATAAATTAATGGATGTTGTGAAATTAAATGTCAATTCACATAATCATTAAGAAAAATCGCTAAATGTTATCGTTGAAGTTACTTAAGTTAAATGATTTTGTGATATTGCAGATTTTCCATAACATTGAAAATGTAGATTTCCCATAATATTTTACGTAAGTTAAATGTTTTTTTATTTTATTTTTAAAATAAATAATTGAAAATGTTATATTGTTGGATGTATATATAAATTTAACAAAGATTCTATTGATGTTATTATTAGTGATCATGGCATTAATGATGGTAATGCAGATTTTGTTAATGATAATGACTTCAATAACGATCTTGTTGATCTTTATTTAAGATATAAGTGATTATGATACCATCAATGATTCGTGAGATACAAGTATGGACATTGACTTATTTGTAATATTAATATTGTTTTTTGGGTATGCAATTTTATTTTTTATATATATTATGTGTTTTTACACTATTGTATAACATGTGATTTGTGTTTTAATAATAGTCAATCTTGGTTTTTTTTAACCATGATAAAAGGCAATATTTTGGAACATAGCTAATATTATTATTGCGAGATATTTATTTTTAATGGTAATTATTGACATTTTTTTTGGTTTCTCACTATATATATTTGTTCTTTCAATGATATTTGTATTGTTAATTTAATAATGATTATGATTTCAATAATTTTGTTAATTTTGTTAATATATTTAATGGTTGAAATATCAAAACTAACATGAAATTTAAAGGTATTAAAATACATTAAAACAATAATATTAGTTATTTTAATATAAATATTAATTTTTTTATAGTTATTTATAATTAGAAAAAAATTATGGTGATATGGCTTTTGAAAACTCTTGATGTTTAAGTAAAAAGAAATTTAGATTTCGGATTGGGGATAGGGGAAGGGAGGTAGTGAGTTAATTTGGGTGACATTTTTTTATTATCATCATAGTGGGTTGTATCTATTTCTCTTAGAATTGAAGGGGTCTTAAGAGAATTCTTCAAAACAAATTAATGGATTAATGGAATGAGTGGTTTTTATATAACGGAATGGTTAATCAACTTCAACTTTTGAAAGTTCCCACTTCAACTTCAGTTGATGTCCATGTTTAATGAACCTTACTATTATTGGTAGTTATATTGTGGAATTTACTTACATGATAGATACCATGAATAGATCATTCTCATTCTAAGATCTTTATAGATGTGGACTTTAAAAAAGGAATTAAGGTGATTGCTAAAATTATTGAAGTAATATTAACTTTCAAGTTAAATTTTGAGAAGATTATCTTGAATTGTAATTAGTGTCATGATTATGGGAAGTATAACAAGCACTGATAAGAAAGAAAAAGTAGTAGTTAGGCAACATGCTAAAGAATGGGAAAAAAGAAGTATCTAGTTACTGAAAAAATGAAGACAAACTATGAGCCAAATCAAAATAAATAAATAAATAAAAGAGACAAATTTTTAAAAAAGAAAACAATACATTTAAGGTATAGTAGAGGAAGATAAGAAGGAGGTTATGGAGAGCACATCACACATTGAGAAAGTTTTAGGAACAATAGCAAAGGGGGTGTGCTTCCTCATTTGAAACTCCAAATTAAGAAAAACAATAAATCAAGAGAAACTTCATCATTAAGGAATTTGAATAATAACTATTTTTTTCTTTTTGTTATTTTAGTTGATATGCCCAATTAAATGGCCAACAAGGTAGCTATCCATTATTAATTGGCACTAGATTGACAAATAAGACCATTATTTATAACAATAGTGAAAATTTCATGCAATAAGGATGAACAATTTATCAAATAAATGTGGAAGTGTATGGAGACCAATGGGGGGGGGGGGGCGCGCAGGGGATTGTTTGGTAATGTCCTTGGAATAAATTTTCTAGCTACATTTCCAACATTTATCTAGGATTTTGTAGACTTTAAATAAGGAATTGGAACTTGTAAATATGTGATATCAAATAATATTGTAGATGGACTCTAGAGCATGGGCAAGGTATATATATATATATATGGTTCTTCCTTTCAAATATAGACACATGAGAGAACAATAACTTATTTTTGGTGGGTTTTGAATCTCCACCCTATGCTATAATTTTCTTGGTATTAGGATACATGGAGTTTTTTCTTGGCTAAATTAGCATGAAATGTGAGAACCTCATGGTTAAAATGTAAGGCTTCTTTAAAATCTCATGAATAATTTAATGTAATGGTCAACAACACATTTGGGATTTAGATATATCTTTTGCATTTCATTGGCCTTGTCTTCAAAATCTTTGCCTTGGCCTTGTTTACATTAACTTACCTATAATGCAACATATATACTACCATATTATGGCCCTCTTGAGTTGGGTTGTTTAGAAATCCCAACACACATGTATGAAACAAGAAAAAGTGTATGCCACTTTGTAAGGTATGTATATTTTCATCATTAGGAGATACTTTTGGAATAATAGTTATTGGAAAATTAATTGGAGACTTAAATCATATTTCTTTTTGAAACATCACAACAACTTATGAGAGTAGCTAAGTCCCTACAAAGCCTCTGTCATGCACATGTATAATGTAAACACTCTTTACCTTAATACAAGAAGGAATGCACTGGACTATTTTAAAAATATACCATAGATGACACGTCCATGGATATTAAGAAATATAAGGGTTAGGTGGTGCTCCTTTTTTATTTAATAAATTTCATAGAAGTTTTGGAAGGCCTTAGAATGGCCCTTAATAGAGTCATAATGATCCCTATAAACTTGGGAAAATATCTTATAATGAAGGGAGTAACATAACTCAATAAGACTCAAATGCACAAGTGATAAGAAGATATATAAAACATTGAGAACATAAAATTTATTTTCTATGGGGATCATAGAAACTTACTAATAAGCTTTAAATAAGTATAGGTTCCCTTTTGTATTTTTGTAAGGATTCACTAGGAAGTTGGTTTACGAACCAATTCGATATCTCAATAATGAGAAACTAGACGACACAGATGCACATTATGATCAATGTGAAATATTTTGATAGGAATTTGGTTTGAGAGTTTAATATTTGATTATGTCTCTATTATCAAACCCAATATAACGAAAAACTTTAAGGAGGTTTGAGGAACTCTCAAGCTTTTAAATAGTGGATCTCCCTTATCATTAAAAAACTAAGATGAAAATGTGATTCAAGGTTGAAGGACATCATGGAACCATATTTTCTGCTTGGCATGCTTATGATTTGCGTTGAAAAACAAATATAGCTTTCCATGCATTGGAAAATAAAGGATGAATATAGAAATTGGAGAAGAAGGTAAACAATTAATTGTTAAATATTCATCTTCCTTGTATATAGTAAGAAAGAATAGCTAAAATCCATAGTTCTAATCCCAAAATCATTTAAAAAATACATAGTGTTTGGCATGAAAATAATCTCAAAATAAAGTGCAAAAACACAAGTGGAAATATAGCATACGACACATAGATGTGAGTTCAACTATTTGATATGTAGAAAAAAATATTATTATTTATGAATTACTTTTTTATCTAAACTAAGTCCAATTCTTGTGTTTTAATAGGGAGGGTTAATTATTCTTAAACCTACAATAATTTAATTATAAAAGTATTAATGAGATTAAATGTTCATCAAACTCTTAATTCCCCTTTAGGTAGAGATCAAGCCTTATATACCCATATACAAGTACAACAATAACAAAAAGATTTTACTATAGCTAGAATTGAGAATTGCACAAGAGAATACCTTAAAAAATAATATTTTCCAAATTGAAAACAAAATAACCAAAATTATAAAACTATAGAGAGCCCTTATAAATAAAAAAATGGTCACAATAATGTTTTTTTTCCTTATATATCCTTTTCCCTCCATTTTATAGGCTAGTTGTGTGTTCTATGTGATAATGATGCCATGAGGTTTTTATAAATCCTATTTTAGTTTATTATTCTATCAAGAATGTTGGTGAATATTAACAGACACAAAATGTATACAAATTCTTGTCACTTTCCTTTTGAAGATAGTTATGAAAGTACCCTGGGATTATTCAACCACTATTACTTTATTATTACACTCTCTTATGGGTCATTGTTTTGTTCACACTCTTGTGATAGCAAGCCACTCAAACAGACTCTCTTGCCCCTTGTGTTTGGAGGTGGTGATAACTTAATATTTGTCTAGACACATTATGATTTCTTAATTCTGAAATTTTGAATAACATGGCTAACCAAGACAAGGATCAAGGTGGATGGATGATTTACGTATAGCTCATTTAGACTTTGGGATCCTAGCCAAAATGATTGTTCCCGATTATATTATTTTCTTAGTTCCCTATGCTTATATGATGCAACTCCTTAGGGAAGAGATTTGAATACAAAAAAACAAGGAATAAATATCTTCCATATAAAGAATAAAAATCCCATTTATAGATAATATTAATCACATAATTTCAAGTTAGGATATCAAAATTATAAAGAAAAAAATTGTCGACAAGGCAAATCTTGTGATAAAAGTGAATTCCTGAAGGTCGTGAAGGCACACCATAAAAATAATGTTGTGTTAATCTTCATGAGCTAGTTGAATACATCATGCAATGCCACCTTGTAGTTTTTGCTCATCTCATAGTCCATTTTTCATAAAATTTGACCTAAAACATAAACAAAGGAGAGTGATTAGCATGTTCTTTGATACATATATGTCAAAAAAAAAAAGGAAAATATAAGAATTAATTGAAAATCTGATTTTTATCAATTGAAGTGTTGACCCCATTGATTCTTGATGTGGCCTTCACATTAGCAACTTGAACTTCTTGTGTCTTTGATAGCACTTTATTCTCTATTAAAAATGCTAACCGTGAGATAATGGAAGGTCATTTGGCCCCTTGTACTCCCACCCCATGTCCCCCACAAAAATCACTCTCAGCTTCATATCCTTGATTTTATTAAAAACAAATTATGTGAACATGATTGTGGAAATAAAATGAAATAAAGCATAAAATTACTATAAAATTCAAATGTCCTGATGATGGATCCCCGTTGGGATTCGAAACGTTGACAAATGTTCCTTAATATTGTGGATAATCTGGGAAGCTCTTTAATAAAAGTTGAATTATATCAAAATAATCAAATGAACTCATATGTTGCATCGGTATATGTATTTTAACATCTATTGTAATTTATTGCCAATTGATTTTATTCTTTTTTTAATTCAAGTAACATGGACATTCTCTTCACCTTCTTGACATTGTTCTTCATTTGATTGATAGTGTCGATTAGAGTGGAAAATAGAAGTGTCCAAATTAAGTGTGAAGCATTATCATGTTGATATCATATAAATATAAAAATTACAAGTGATTATTGATGAAAAAATCATGATACATATAAGAACCACCATTAGTAATTGGTATAGTGAAAATTGTAGGTTGATTAACTTTTCTCTTACCGTAAACCTCATTAAATTCTACAAAAGGGAAAATTTTATATGTATACAAAAATGAATTATATAGGTAGTGTTCAATTTAGCAATTGTCATCATACACTACGTGTCCATTATATAAATTACATCTCTAGTAACCTCGTCATAACAATTTTTCTCTTCATCGTGACTAATATATACATCTTGCAATAAAATTTATAATTAGTTTATAAGCCCTAAACCTTAATGGATTTATAATTAATTATTCACAATTTATTTCACTTATTTACATCTAGTTTCTGAGTTCAACCAAGGTTTTACATCACCTAGCCTAGGAACTTTTATTTGTTATTTATTGAGCACCTTGTCATACTCATCCCAATACATACCATAACAAAACATAATTTTTGACTAAAATAAATATTGAACATTTCAATAATGAAGGATTTAAAATCTTACTGCATGTGTGGTTTTCACTTTAATAAAGCTTAAAGAGCCAGGTCTGTGGTATCCAAATTTCTCTAATCTAGCTTTGGTGGCCTTTGTTATATATTTAAACCCATTGAGAGTTTGAAGTGAATGTTTATAAAAATATTATTTTGTTAAGTCAAATGGAAAAAATAGCTCAAACTTATAAATAAGTTATATTTCCAATCATTATATTGTTACCTCTATAGTTGTCCACTTTTCATACTTTTCCAATTTTTTGTACCTAACATCTTTTAGTGTTGCATCCCACTCTCTTTGAGGAACTAAATAAATTATGCTCATAAGTAAGGTTGTGTTAAATATGTATCATTTATATGTCTCACAACACCCACAAATACTTCTATATTATAGATGCAACCACATGTTTGTTGAATATTTATCTAAAAGGACCCATTATGTAATCGATATATGCTTTTTCAAATTAGTCTTGGACACACTAGTTCGTTTTGATGTTTGGTGCAAAAAGGCTACATGTCATCTTGTTCATTTAAGAATAAATCCTATTTTTTTTGCCAAATTAGTCATATATTATGATTAGGATAAAATAAACATAAAATTATTAAATCTATAGCTAATAAAACAATAAATAGATCATTAATTACGATGAATTTTTAAACCCTAGCAGTTATACAAGTTCATTATCCATATGTAAATCCATAAGCAATGACCTAATACTATACAAATTCATTATAGATGGGGAATCATTATTGGGATTAAAAATAGGAGTTCCATGAGATGCATGCACTTGAATGTGATCAATAGTAGGAGCAGTGGGATCAATATTATAAGTGTCACTAGATGCATGGGATGGTGTGCAAATATATTTTCATGGAATGAGTTGAGGGAGAGATGGAAATAGCAGTAGTGCGCTTATAGAGCAATGTGTGGTAGTGCGTCTATTAGTTGGAGACCTATACTAGTATTTCCAATGTTGGTGTCCTCCTTAAAAACATATACAAAAAAACTATCTTTTGTTTATTAGACATATATATAATCATCAAAATTTAGTTCATAAAATATTATATGTAAATTATCGTCGATATTCCATTAAAATAGTTCATTATAATAAATCTTACAAATTCATTGTGAGCTATCTCTATGATGTTATTATTTATTTAATTATTATTATAAATTAATAACACAATAATAGTACTCAAATTACCAAATAAAATAAGAATGCAATAAAAGGTAGTTGAAATAATAAACATCACACCATCCATACACTAAAGACAAGATATACCCTAGGAAAGCCTAAATGGGAAAACCTAACCTGAAATTAAGGATTATGCCTTGATATTTATTGTTATGTATGAAATGCAAATGCAAATAAAGATGAAGTCACTATGGAGTTGACACTAGTAAATCAAAGCGACAAGCATGGAGCCCCTTCCTTGCCTAGTGATCTAGTGTAACATGTTTTTATAGTTGTCTATAATTAAGGTTAGGGTTTTTTTGCATGTCTCAACTTCCAAGCAAGGTTAGGGTTTTGGACCTTCTAGAATTTTTATTTAATTTCCACACAGTATTAGCTCCAAATGTATGAGTAATGGTAGTTGACATGACATGCACTTAGTACCATCATGGTCGAAATCATAGGTCAATTTGAAAGAATCATAATTTCCTCATATGAAATCTTGTTGAAGTGGCTCTTTATACCATTAGAAATCTCTTGATGTAAAGAAAAAATGTGGGAGGGTTACAAACATTGTCTAAAAAGGGTTGACCTTAAAAATGATTGTTTAATGTGCAAAATGGGCTCTAGATGTTATGCAAATAGCTCACAAAATAGAAGAAAGATAGATCAACAACTTAGAAATCAGCCTCTTCGAGGGGGAAACCTCCTTTACATTACATAAATGAACAATTATTGGATGATTCAAATGATAAAAACCTACTTTCTATATATAGGATTCTAAGGGGTCCCAATATAATCAGAGCCTACATAACAATAATAATCTAAGGGCATATTAATAACAATAGTGGGCTTCTATGAGGCACAATGATATCACTATGGGGACTACATGGGCACAACAATAACAATAAGGGGGCTACACTAATAATAACAATAAGGGGATACACTAGTATTATAGGGAGCTAACATGCTCCTCTCCTTCAAAATAGTGTTCTCCTCAACGGTTGAGTAGTTCTAGATTCTTCTGTATAAAATTATCATCCTCCCATGTGGAATATTCAGCAGGTAAGTTCTTCTACTTGATGAGATACTATGAAATTGATCAATTTCATAGTTGTCGAGTTCTTATTTCTGTGACTGCTTCAGGTTCCAATATGATTTTTCCTTCCTTGTCAAGTTCTGGAAATATTGTTTGAATTGGGATTTTGTCACCTATAACCTTCTTTAAGAATGAAACATGAAGAATTGGCTGCACTCAGTTTGATGCCAGAATATCCAATTTGTATGCCATAGTACCAATCTTTTGAAACAACCTGTAAGGACAACAGTACTTTGAAAATAATTTATTATCCTTCTTAGCTAAGGCTTGCTTGAGGGACTTTTGATTGTATGGTTGTAGTCTTAAAAATACCCAGTCGCCTACATCAAAACTTCTTTCGATGCGATGTTGATATGCATGTTGTTTCATTCGATTATGCGCCAAAGTTAGGTTATCCTTTAGTATTTGGAGAACTTTTTTTTTATGCTCGATGTGATCCTCCATTGCTTGAACCTTAGAATGTTCTCTTAAAGATGATGTGATGAATGGTGGATGATATCCATAGAGTGCCATAAATGGGGTCAATTTTGTTGATGTGTGGAAGGAAGTGTTATACCACCATTCAGCCGGAGGTAACCACTTGACCCATTATGTTTGCTTATTAGATAAAAAGAGACGAAGATATCCTTCCAAAAATTTGTTCACTATCTCAGTTTGTGCATCAGATTAAGGATGATAAGATGAGCTATGAGCTAGTTGAGTACCCAGACAATAAAATATTTTCGTCCAAAAATTTCCAGTGAAAATGGGGTATCTATCGCTTACAATAATCTTTGGGTTTCCATGTAGCTTTTGAATTGTTTCCGTAAATGCAGTAGTAATTGTACTAGCTTTAAATGGATGAAATTATGCACAAAAGCTTGCATACTTGGTAAGCCTATCAACTACCACTATGATGACACCCTTTCCTTCGGACTTGGGTAAACCCGTGATTAAATCCATTGAAACCTCCTCCAAACGTTGAATTGGAATGGATAAATATTGTAGCAAACCTGTGGTATTAATTGTCTCAACTTTATTTTGTTGGCAGGCCAAACATTCCTCCACAAACTTTTGAATATCATATTTAAGACCATCCCAAAAAAAATCTTTCTTGACCCTGTGCTAAGTTTTTAAAAATACCGAGTGTCCTCCTAAGGGACAGGTGTGAAATTTCAAAAGAATATTTTGTTTTAGTTGGGAATTCTTACAAATATATAAGTGATATTTGTACCATAATGAATCATTTTTCCATGTAAATGTATCAAATGTACTGGGATCTTGTTGCAACTTTTGAATGAGTGTCCATACTTTTTCGTCACTCTTCCACTCCTTCGATGCTTCGGTTATACAATTTGTTTAGATAATAGAAATGGCACAAAGAAATGCTTCCATGTCCTCATCCTTTCTTGAGAGTGCATCTACAACAACATTTAGCTTCCCTTTTTTGTAGATGATTCCAAAGTCATAACCCAACATCTTTGTCGCCCATTTTTTCTGCTCTTTTGATACATATTCTTTGTTCCAAAAAGAATTTAAGACTATCATGATCTGTTTTTACCTCAAAGTGTCTTCCCATTAGGTAAGGTCATCATTTTTTTAGTGCATGTAGTATTTCCAACATTTCCTTCTCATAAATAGCTTTATATAAATACTTTCCTTTGATTGGAAGACTTTCAAAATCAATGGGTCTTCCTTCTTGCATTAAAGCAACACCAAATCCATTTCTTGAGGCATCACATTCCACAATAAAGGTTTTTATGAATTCTGGCGTAGCTAATACCGGTTATTGGCACATTGCCTCTTTAATATGTTCAAAGCCCTTAGTTTCTTCTAGAGTCCAAGAAAATGCATGTTTATTCAATAATGTTGTTAGAGGTGCTGCTATTCTCCCATAATTCTTAACAAAATTGTGATAATACCCTTTTAACCCAATAAATCCTTGCAGATGCTTTAGGGTTGTGGGGATATTCCATTCCTTAATGGCTTTATATTTTTTAGGGTCTACCTAAACACCCTCATGAGATACAATATGACCCATATATTCCACCTCATGTACTCCAAAGAAAAATTTAGAGGCCTTTGCGTATAATTGTTTCTCCTCCAATACTTTGAGCACCTTGTCATCATGTTCAACATGATCCTTCCAAGACTGTTGTAGATTAGTATATCATCAAAAAATACTAGCACAAAATTTCTAAGGAAGGGTTTGAAAATGGAATTCATTAACCATTGAAATGTAGAAGGTGCATTGGTAAGGCCAAAAGGCATGACCAAAAATTCATAATGGCCATCATGAGTTATAAATGTTGTTTTTGGAATGTCTTGAGTCTTCATTCTAATTTAATGATAACCTAAACGAAGATCCAACTTGGTGAAGTAAATTGCTCCATGCAATTCATCCAATAATTCATCAATGACAGGAATGCGAAATTTATATTTAATAGTGAGCTTGTTGAGCTCCCTATAATCTAGACACATGCGGCATGATCCATCCTTCTTGTGTACCAATACTACTAGAGAAGAGAAATAACTTTGACTAAGTTGAATTATACCAGCCTCTAGCATTTCTGCAATCATACGTTCAATTTCGCTCTTTTGGGAATAGGGATATTTGTAAGGCTTGATGTTTGGAGGAATACTTCTTGGAATCAGATGAATAGCATGATCATGATCATGAATGGGTGGGAGCACTTTGGGAGTCTCAAACACCTTGGAATTATTGTCCAAGAATTTATGGATATCTAGAGAAATGGATGATTTCTATGTTTGAACCTGTAGTGAGCATAATTGTGCAATTATGCCTCATTTTTATTTCTTCAAGATATTTCCCATGACATTAGAGTTGATTATCCTTCCTGATTTCCCTGCGATACCCCATAATTCAACTTCCTTTTCTTACCGAAAAAATTTCAAGAAAAGTTCTTGAAAATTAAATTATAGTCCCTAAATATTGTAACCATTGGACTCCTAGTACAACATCACCACCACCCATTGGAATATAAATAATTAGACTACTCAATACATATTCCCCCATGGTTAGCTTGATATTATGGCACTTTCCATAGCAGTTTAAAGTTCCTCCATTTGTAACCATCACTTGACATTCTAGTTTTGGATATAGGAATCAATTCAATTCCTTGGCTATCTTAAAATGAATAAAATTATGTGTACTACCTAAATCATTCAACGTTATTACCTTTTTTTTCTCGATATATCCTTCTATATTGAGAGTTTAAGGAGTGGTAATTCCTACCAATGCATTACAAGATATGATTGGATTCATTTATTCATTCTATGGGGTTGGTTAGGGTGTATACCCTCCTCTTTGATGTTTCTTGTTCATTTTCATCCTCCTCTTCACAATCTATGTAAAATAATTTATTCTCGATGCACTTATGACCTTTAGTGTTTTTACTATCACAACTATAAGAAAATCCCATTTGCTATTTTTTCCTCCAATTTTTGTGGTGTCAACCTTGTAGGTTTTGGATGGATAGGAGCAGCAACATTTCCATATTTATAGTTATGGTTGTTAGACTTCCTTGTTGCCATAATTTTTCTTTCAACTTTTCTTGCCACCCTAAATGCATTTTTCAATGAATCAGGTTCCCAAAAGTGAACCTCATGTTGGATGTTATCCTTTAAATTCCATATGAATACTTCAATTCTATGTTCCTCTAGAATATTATTTACCCTTATATTCAATTTTTGGAAGTCCTCAATGTGCTCCATCATTGAACCCTTTTGTTTGAGATTTATCAATTGGCTAAAGAAGGTGTTTCTCTTTGTATCATCGTAATGTGTTATCATTTCCTTCATAAAAATTGACCAAGTGAGAAGTGGTTTACGAGAACAAATCAATCGATACCATACAAAAAAAAATTGTTCCAAATATAAAGTTGCAATACATACATTTTGTGTGTGTTGCACATTATGGAGCTTAAAGTATTTCTCCATTTGTAGTATCCATGTAGTCAGATCTTTGTCATCAAACTTCCTCGTATCGATCTTTGGAATATGGTGGGTCTTAAATCCAACATTAGACTCTATGAAATCATAATTAACATTTATTTTTTTCTCATCATGAGTTTCATCTACTACCCTTTCACCATTAGGAATCATTTCTTGTAGCAACTTTGTCAAACCTTCCTTCAAACCTTCCACGTCTACTTTCATTTTTTATTCTATACTATCGATATTAGATTCCATGTAATCCATGCTATTCTTCAAACCATCCATATTATCTTCCATGCCTTTCTTCAAACCATCTATCTTAGCTTCCATGTCATTTTTGGTTACTTTTTGTGAGATTGAAATTTGTTTCACTTGGTCTCGTAATTTTGATATATCATGTTGCACTTCTTCCTTTTCATGCATCATATTAGAGATTTATGAGGGCTTAATGGTTGTGGAATTATTTTTGGTAGGTATTATAAAACCCAATAATGATATGAATGCTTCAATATGCCCTTTGGAATCACTTCAACTAATTTTTTTAAACAAAATTTATACAATTCATTAAAAAAAAAAACACAATTTTTTCTTTCTTTTGAGGGTTATTGAAGCTGATGTATCTCTGTGATTTCGAATCCCCAAGATTTAAACTTCAGTCCTATAGTATCCCTCTGATTCTTCTTTCTAATGCCACAGGTTAGACCTAATTTTGATTCTTCAAGACAAAGTTATGCATGATCTCCCACAATGACCTAATTATGAACTAGTTCAGTAGAGCTAACTTGTACAGCATGCCACATGTTACTGTTTTGACCTTTAGCCCTGAAATAGATACACAAGAAACTAAATTATGTTCAATTTCAACCACTTTTTACATAATTCCAATCCGATACCGAAAATGAAACCTATGATGATTATCCCTCGGTCGCATGTTTGAGATGAAATTCTAGATCCTGCAAAAACCCTAACTTTCACAGATAATATCTCTGAAAATATTACCAACCAAGGTTTGAAATTTTTACACGACGTTCCCCAAGATTTCTCTCCCACGTGGTAAAATTTTCAGTTTCTGAAGCCTTGTAGAAACAAATTAATAGCAAAAATTCCAAGATGACCTGTTTGGAGAAGCGAAACCCTAGAATCCTAAGCTCCGATACCAAATGTTATGCAACTAGTTCACAAAATATAAGAAAAGATAGATCAAAGACTTAGAAATCAGCCTCGTCGAAGGGGAAACCTATTTTACATTACATAAATGAACAATTCTTAGATGATTCAAATGATAAAAACCCTCTTTCTATATATAGGAGTCTAAGGGGTCCCAATATAATCAGAGCCTACATAACAATAGGGCACAACAATGACAATAGTGGGCTTCTATGGGGAACAATGATAACGTTATGGGGACTACATGGGCACAAAAATAACAATAAGGGGGTACACTGATAATAACAATAAAGGGATACACTAGTTTATAGGGACCTAACACTAGATGTTGCATGACCCACAATCACTAAAATAGGATTTGTCCCTAAAATGGACCCTACAAGCCAATGGATCAAATTTTCCACTAAGAAAGCATGAAAATATCTATTGTAAATAATTTAATGTTATGTATGTTGAATTCATCAAATTTAAAAATCGCATCCATTGCATGATGAATTTTTTCAAGAAATTATGTTCATCTCTAAATGTTCTTGCTAGAGTTACTTGAATCCATACAAATTTCTTATATTTGTTTTCTAAAAATTTCAATAATTGAAACAAGTGAGGATGATAAAAAAGTTGGTTCTCAATTAATATGTACAAGGTAGAATGTTAAGAGAATAGTTACCAACTTAACAAAAACTGTGACTTCAAAACCTAAACTATGGCCCAAAAAAACCCATATTTTGTGTTAAAAAATATGAAAAAACACTCCCAAATTGAAAAGTGGTGATGTTGTGTCACCCTTTCTTAGGGTTAAAATTACAACATTTTTCAACCATGGCACTATAAACCAAAATCATGATTACAAAAAACCTTAAAATTCTAACATTTTTCAACCATTGCATTAAAAACCAAATAGCATGAGTACAAAAAGCTTAAAATTCTAACATTTTCAACCATGGCATTAAAAATAAAATATCATGATTATGGAAAAACATGAAAATCAACACACATATTATAGAGTTGTTATACCAAGAGCATATTTTTTTAGGGCTAAAATTATAGCGCATTTGAAATCTCAGTGTAAGACAAGTTGAACCCCTTCTCAATGACGTATTAAAATTCTTGACACTTTTTTAACTATGGTTTATAAATTTCACTAATATAAAATATTAATAGAAAACCATTAAAAATTTATAAATTAATTTTTTTTTAAACACTTATTTATATATATAATTTTTTAATATAAAAATAACAATATAAAAAATAAAATTAAACATTTCAAAAAAACCACCATACAGATATATAATTTTAAAAAATGGTTTAGCATTACCGTATCACAATGGCATGGATACCATACCATTGTAATGGCCATGGCCTCAGCTTTGACCCCACCCTCTTTTAATTTTTTTTAAATTATTATTGTTATTATTATTTAATAATTTTTTAAGTTATTTATTTTTAAATTAAGTTTTTTTTTTCTTTCTTGGTTTCTTTTTTTTATTTTTATTTTTAATATTATATTATATTATATTTTTTTTTTAATTTTTTTTAGCCAAAGGAACGTAGAATAGATGGTGATAGAGTGTTCTGTAAAGACATTCTGTGGTGTAAAGATCACTAGTTTGTGGGCAAAAATTCATCCATAATAAAAGTTGGTGTTCTGACAACCTAAATACCCTTGGGTCATAGTTACTCAAGTCATCTTAGGACTCACATTACCTAACAAACAACAAACAAAAAAATTTCTTTAATATATATTTAAAAATAATCAATTAATTGTGTTTTTTCTTTAATTAATTAATTTATTATTATTATTATTATTATTAACCTTTTACTCTCTTTTGTTTTTTAATCTATTTTTTTATTTGATTTCAATAAAATGTTTTTTTTTAGATTTTTTTTCCTTTTCTATTGTTTTTTTCCTCAAAAAATTACATTATTTTCTCAATTATTTTTTAAATTTTATTATTAACAAAAATAATTTAAGAAACAAATTTATGTAATACCACTTTTAAATTTAGAATTAATTTTGTGTTTTTTATTTTTAATAGTATTAGTGGTCAAGGCTATGATATTAACTAATTTGTAATTTTAACCTAAAAATAAAATAAAACAAAACAAATTATACAAATTTGAAAAATACTTAAAACCTTAATAGTTCAAAAAAAAATAGATAGATTTGAAAAAAAAAAAAAATTGAAAAAAAAAAAAAAGACAAATAAGCTTGAGTGCTTAAAAAATCAACATTTGGAAGAAAAAGGTAGATAAGTTTGAAAAACACTTGAAAATCCAACATTTAAAATAGACAATTTTGAAAAACTCTTAAAAAAAAACTTAAAAAAAAGATTTTGATACTTCATAAATTAGAAGATTTAAAATGCCAAAATTTACTCTCCTCTTTACCAAAAAAGAAAAAGGTGATATGGTCTCGCAACTTTTGAAAATAAGCATCAAAATCAAAATCAAATACACCCTCAAAAAACCAAAAACTTAATCAACCTTTCATCAAATTGATACCTTTATTTAACCAAAAAAAAAAAAAAAATAACATAATTAGAACCATATTAAACTTGGTTAAAAAAAATGTAAATCTAATCTGATTTGATCTTTTATATATATAGATATATAAACTTATATATAAATATATAAACTTATAACAATATTCTATTCAAACAATATTAATTAAATAACATAAGTTTGACATAAATGTATGGATAAAATAAGCTTCACATTAATGTATAGCAAATTATGTAACTTTACCATCATAAATAAAAGAGTCGATGCTTTTTTAATTCTATTGAAACTAAATCAAGGAGTAATTGATCCATGTAGCTATTGGTTTTATTATGCATTTCAAAGTTTGATTTTCATCATTGCCTTTAAAAATATAATTAGGTGGATTGTTCATGGTTGTATGATATGAATTATAAAAAATATCATAACTTTTTTGAAACATATACATATATTCCAATTTTTATGATTGTATAATGGTCTAACGTATGTTATCAATCTAGCCATGTGGTTGTATGAAACTTGTGCACTATCTATGGAAAACAGTCCCAACTTTTGTGTTGGGCAAGCATCAAAACCTTTCCTTTATATTTTTTTTAATTATTTTTTCTTCATCATCATTTTAAATGGTTTTTGTTGTTTTTGTTTTGTTTATTTTAAGTTGAAATTAGTTCTCCTACATTATGCGTTTTAAGATTTTAACCCCTTTTTTAAGATTATGCTTGGAGTGTTAATGAGCTTATTTTTTCTTTTTCTCTTTTATCTCTTTTTTTGGAAGCAAATTCTTTTGATTGACTTTGTTTCACAACATAGTAAATGTTATTTTTTATGTGACACAACACTAAGAGAGTTACTTCTTGTGTGACATAATGTAGTACAAGCCATTTTCTTAGTGACACAACATATATGAAGTCACTTTCCTAGCTACATATGCACTTTCCTAGCTACACATGAGTCAGTTCTCATTGAAGCAATGAAACTTTTATTATAGAAACCAAGAAAACTTGAAAGAGTTATTTATATTGATTGAATAATGAGAAATTGAAAGTTGTCTTATATTACTTACAATGGAGTTGAGTTTTTCCACTTTATGAATGTGGGGTAGACCAAAATACACACTAAAATGAAATAAGACATAAAAAGCATAAAATAAACTAAAGTTGAATTGACTTTACTAACGCCTAAGTTAGCTAATTGGACATTACTAAGAAAATATTTACTTTAGTGTGCTCCCTTGATGGTCAATCTACTAATTATACCAAGCTTATCTCATAATTTTACATATTTTTTAGGACCTAAAGCCTTGGTGAGAATGTCTACAATTTGATCCTCTGTAGGAAATTATTATAGCTAGATAGATCCATCTTCTACAACATGTCTGATGAAATGGTGATGTACATCAACATGTTTGGTATGCTCATGGAAGATGGGATCTTTAGCGATTTTCACATAATAGAGGTGTTGGCATTGTTTTTTGCATCTACATGTATGAAAGAATCCTCCTCAGTCAAGCTACCTCACATTATCCTTTCACTACACCTTGATAATCTACTTATATTGATGAAAAGGCTATTGCATGTTTCTTCTTGTTGGTCCATGTGACTGCACCCATGCCAAGATTGAAAACATATCCAAAAGTGGATTTTATGTCATTAATAGAACCTACCCAATTAAATATGTATACCCACCCAACCTAGGGTATTTGCTTTCATTGTACATAATGCCAAAGTCAAGTGTCCCTTTCACATGTCTCAGCGCTCACTTTTGTTGTTGTCTAATGCTCCACCATTGGAATTCTCATGAATTTGGAAATGAAACTCTCATCAAAGGTCAAATTATGTCTAGTGGTTGTAAGATATATCAAGCTACCCACTATTTTCTTTTATGTTGACTCATTAATTTCCCTAGAGCTATTTTTGGTTGAAGTTTTCAATCCTTCGTCAATAGGCATAGAGGATATTTTTTAATCTGTCAATTTGAACTTGTCCCAAAAACTCTCGAGATATTTTTTTGTGAGACAAAATTTTACTTCTTGTTTGTCAAACTTGTACACCTAAATAGTAGAGTATAAGGCCTAGATCAATCCTGTCAAAATATTTTTTCATACTAGATTTGATCCATTTTGTTTCCTTTTCCTCACTGTCTGTACTAATTATATCATCTACATATATGACCAAAAGGACGATATGATTACCGACTCTTTTGACATATATGTTGGAATCTGAAGGACCCCATTGGAACCCCTGTTCATCCAAAAAACTTTTCAATCTTGATGTATCATGCACTAGGTCGTTGTTTCAAACCATATAGAGCCTTCTTAGCATGCATACCAAATGCTCCTTCCCTAACACATGAAAACCATGTGGTTGTTACATGTAAATTTCTCTGTACAAATCTACATTGAGGAAGGAACTTTTCACATCCATTTAATAGACCTTCCAACCTAACTATGTTTCCATGTTTTTTGTAGGAGAAAAGGTCTCCTCGTACCTAATTCCCTCTTGCGAAGAGAACCCTTTTGCAATCAATCGTGATTTGAAATTTTCAAGTTTACCATCTTCCTTATACTTTACTATGTACACCAATTTGTGACCAATTGGTTTCTTCCCTAGTGGAAGAGATGTGAGATCCTAGGTCCAACTTTTAATCAAAATTTCATGTTCAAATTCCATGGCCTTTTCCCATTCAAGTCTCATTAGAGGAATTTTGAGGTAAAAAATGGGCCTCAAAGTGAAAATTTTATTATAAAAATCAACTTTAAAACAACCAATAGGATTCAAGATGATGATGTCATCCCCAAGGGTAAATATTTTTGAAGGGAAAATAAGATAACTACTATTTCTAATTGTATTTTCGACCTATCTATTTACATATTTAAGAAAATTTCAAGTGTGGGAACTCATTGGATGCAGAATTAGATTTTTCATCCAATGAGTACCCACTTTACGTACCTTTGAGTGGACCCACACTAATAAAAATTGAATTTTTCCATGTATTTTAAATTTTTATTAGTGCATCTCTACTCAATCGTATGCAAAGTGGGCACTTATTGGGTGTGAAATCTTTCTCCACATTCAATGAATGCCAACGCTTAAAATTTGAGTAAACCTATAAAGAAATAAGTAAAAACTACCATTAAAAATAAGTTTTATTTCTTTTCCTTTAAAAAATCACAATTGTTACTTTGTTATTTTTAATATTATTTTATCATTTTCCTTAGGAGGCCCATTTTAGATTTCAAAATTTTCTTAATTTCCTCTCAACTCATCAAAGTGTTTTGGCTCATATATTTTATGTATATTAGTGATTTGAACAAAATTAACCATGTTTGGTTTTTGTTTGGTCTTTATTCTCAATGATCGTCCCTTGATCATTTCTCATATCTGAACATCTCCTATGGTGTTGTGGCATCACTTGGGTATCTTCTTCGGATCTTCTTCATCCAAGTCAGTATTTCCACCTTGACTTGGGACACCTATATCTAAATTAAAAATCACCGGTGTAGGAGACTTCCTCATGCTCGAAAACTCCCCCCCTTCAGGTGGAGCTACCTGAAGTTTAATATCTTAATCCTTCACCACTCCTAGTAGCTCGGTAATTTTGAATTCAGAATAAGTTTGAAAAGGTAAAAATTGTTGAAATTCATATGGATTATAGAATTTCTTATCATGGTAATTACTTGAGATAGACATGCATTATTTTCTTATTATTTACTTGTTTATTTATGTCACCAATCAATTACACATTATCAAAATATAGAGAACATAATGCACAAGATACAAGAGACACTAGTAATTAGGCTCTGAGCCAGGGAAAAACCTCACAAGGGGGAAAACCCAACCAATCCTTCTCTTATAGAATCAGATCAAAATGAGATATCCAAGACCCAATATCAAGACCAAAATTTCCACAAATATCCCAAGTAAACCCTCCTCCAAGTCTCCTCCAATCAAGTCAAATCCAATGTTGGTCACTCTGGTCAACCCCTGAAATTTTGGCCCTTGAAATCTTGGGTTTGTGTGAGCATAAATAGGGCAAGAAATCTCATCTTCTTTCTCTCCTTTGACTTCCTTATCTTTCCTTTAACATTGGTTGTCATTCCTTCTTATTTGGCACAGAAATCGATATGATGTGTCAATGAATGAATGAACTTCCAAGAGGTCGAGTTGAATTATATATAGTTGTATAGGAGGGTCAAATAGCTACCTCTTAGGCCGACTTGTCCAAGGAGGGTCGAATTGGTCTTATGTTGATTCTTTGACTCAAAATAAAAATTCTTTTTATTTTTCTTACAAAATTCCAAATGGGGTTTGACTCAAATACATTTATTTTGACTCAAAAAAATTTATTTTTTACTCTATTTAACTCTATAAGCATGAAGAACATGCTTTTACCAAAATAAAATAATAATAATGAATATAATAAATTGTAAAACACCACTCCCCTCAGGCCTACCCGAGTAACCGGCCAATCGAGGTAAACATGAGATGAGAGGTCGTTAAGACATATTCAGCCTCCTTGGTGACCTTAAGGAAGCAGAATTGAAGCAGAAACCATAACATTAACCTTTAACACCTGCTACAGGACCCTCAGAGGCTTTCCCAATCATCCACCTGACTTTTACCTAGGTACCACTGAGATTTCCTAGAGAAAACCCCTTAGACGCATGCACAGTCCTGCATCCATTTGTCTGGGAGGCTCTGGATGCAAGCATGAGCCTGCAAGTCAACATATAGGAACTAAATTGCCCAGAACTGTGCCTGTGTCTGAGGGGTTTAAGGCACTTTTTAAGCCCAGAATCCGAGAAACTGCCCAGAACTCCCTGTCACTTCCAGGAATCATTAAATACACAGTGGTAGCACTATTAAACCAAAAATTGACTCCAGCACTAAGCATGCCCATCCCCAAACGAGACTGACATCCTGTCAAACACTTGGCATGAAAGTAATATACATGTATAGGATACTAGATAGAGCATAAATGATTGAAAGCATTTATGAAACATTACAATAATGTTCACCACCCTCTTCCTTAACTAGATATTACATCAAGTAGGTCTTGCATCCATCATTTTAAAAATAGCAAATAAATACATGAAATAACCATGACATGAACCAGTCATTTAAACATTCTTATAACCAACATAAAACCATGTAAATAACAGTCAGAATATAGCCATTAAATCAACATAATAATAGGTACAAAATAAAGATAACCTAGCTTCCATTAAACATAGCCAAATACCGACCACATTCGGGACTTCCACGTTCCACCCAACCATAGACATGGTCGAGCCAAATATCTCTTCAGCCAGTCACCCCATGCCATATTCCAAGCATGAATGTGGGATCTCATGGATAAACTCATCCAAAAACAAAACCAAGGGAATCCATAGGTTAAACCACCTCCACCCTCACCGTACCATGATCACACCCAACCGATGCTCCAGCCATAAAACCAAGCAAAACATGGAATTCCATCCAGAATCCATCACTATCCTTAAGAAATTTTTTGTCTCCCTGTCTCTCAACCTTTACTCCAACCCAATCCCAAATCACGAGGCCCTAAACCAAGACACCT
This sequence comes from Pinus albicaulis, assembly GCA_034641835.2. Lineage (NCBI taxonomy): Eukaryota > Viridiplantae > Streptophyta > Pinopsida > Pinales > Pinaceae > Pinus > Pinus albicaulis. Next base: position 1,081,529,881 of record CM076575.1, on the reverse strand, counting down.
CCCTTAGTATTTACCATGTATCCCGCAAAAACCAGTCAAGGGATTCTTAGACTTTTGGGAATGAACCTTGAGACCACCTCCGCCTTGGATCTAGATCCATCCAGCAAATCCATATCTCAAAATCGAGATCAAAATACCAACACACCACAACATTTGAAAAAGTCAAGGGAAGGCTGAAAACCATTGTCATAACCCGGCAAAACCATGCCACTGACAACAAAATAACCAAATTCCAACATTCATAAACCATGCATGTCCAAACTATTTAGGAAATCACACATGCAATATGTTACCTACAAGTATTCCTGTTGAAGTTGCTAGATCCTACTTTTCCCTACTTGATCTTTTTTTCCTTTCCTTTCTTGTCCTTCCTTTGCTTGCTTCCTCCTCCTTGGCACAATGTTGAATTGCTCCAAGGAAACTCTAAGTATCCAAGAGTGAGAGAGAGTGAGAGAAAGAGAAAAATAATGAGAGAGCTCCAAAATTGAATGGAAAAAAGGTTACTAACTGGTCCTCAGAAGCCAATTTATCAATGAGGCCTCTACTTTCTTCATTTTCAATTGATTTCCTTCATTTTCCTCCTCACATGCAACATGTGACCTTTTACTTTCCTTTTCTCATAATTTCCTATATTTTCATAAATAAATGTGTCAAAAATATATTTTTCCTCTTTAATGTGTTTTCCATTTTCCTTATCCATAATCGCATATCCAGTGATGCCCACTAGGATATTTTTCCCAACATTCAGCTTAGAATTAGTTCCCCCTGAACCGTGGTCTTATTTTTTCCTTTATTAACTTTTTATTATACGAAATTTTTTCCCTGGTATTTTACATAAATACGTCAATTATAAAAATTTCGTTTTATTACATTATGAAGACTGACACTAGTTACATTTTTTAACACTCCCTCTTAATTAGGGAGGTATTCATAATGACACAACAAGATACTCCCAAGTTGAAATATTTGGGATTGATAAGCATCAATGATGATTTACATCATCATATCTAGCATTGTCAAAATAGCAAGGCCTTGACTAACAAGCTCTATATATCCACTAGATCATAACACAATGCTGGGAGGCATAAATTTGGACACCATTGCCTCTTTAGGCACATACCTCACCTGGTTGTTCACCAGGCATGTCCTCAGAGGACCATTTCGTAATACAATGTCACATTACTTGACACCAGGAAATTTTGGTCCTCGGGACTATGCTTATCTTGGATTAATGTACTTGACTTACAATTTTTAGTCCTGGTCAAAGTACAAATCCTCAAAGAATATCAATCCCAGATGTTTATCCAATCAACCATTCTCCTTACTAGTGTTCTTTACTAGGCTTACGGTTGTTAGTCCTGGACATAGTACATGATACATGGTGAATATGGTTTTCACCCTCACTCCCTTTCAACCAGGGAGGAGATCCTCACTTCCTCTCAAACAGGAAGAAAATAACCACAAACCTAAGCTTGTCTCAAAAATTCTCATTCTTGAAAAGGAACTTCATCAATGCATCGGCTACCTAGTCTTCCATGGAGATCTATTGTAGCTTCTCAGCTTCTATCTGCATCATACTCTCTAATTATAAATCATTTCGACCTTCCTGGTTCTTTGATAATCTTCAAAAAGCTTTTAATCCAACATGTCATCAAGTAGTTGATCAAACACCTTATGGAGCCAGACTTCTTCACAATTGATTGCACAATCCTTCATATCTTCTTTATTCATATTGCAACATAATTTTGTTTCATGCTCTTCCAAGAAATCAAATCAACTCCCAATCATTAGTAGTATCAGCACAATTATTTTCAAACCAATCAATGTGTTTCTAAATTGAACCAATCAAATCACCTCTTTCCAATTGAGGTAGGTGAACTTATTCTTTATTAAGCCTTGTTTTTCATGTTTCCATCTAATTGACTTCTTTGATGCATACTTCAAAATGTTTTCTTCTTTACTTCATGATTTTTTTCGTTCTTCCAATTTTTCCATATGTTATTCAAGATTATATAGATCTTTTCTTGACCCGCAACCTTTATTATAAGACTATGAAAGAGAAAAAGGAAAATTGTATAGAAAAATTAGAAATTGTAATAATTAAAGAAAGGAGGTGTATAGTACTTATCTCTTTGAAGAGAGTCATATCCCTCTTAATCTTGGACCTTTTAATTTACCTTCTCCTCACATTAGCATGATGTCATTCTTGTCATTCTCAAGAGATGGGTTTTCTTTTTACAACGGAAATAGTTAGTTATGGTTTTTTTTCCTAGGGTTTTCTAACTCAAACCTTTGCTAGGTTTACAAACCCTAGATTCTCCAAAGTCTTCAAAATCTACCATTTACTAATTGCAAATTCTACAAGCATAATAAGGAGTTAGTTGCAAAACCCTAGAGATTTTGGATGAGCCTTGGTATCATGTCCAATATAATTGACATAGCTCATTTGACGCAAGTGAACAAGATTTATACGTACCTCTTCGATTTTACTATTCCTTCCTTAGAGAGATCTGGTCCTTTGCAACATAAATTGTATTTTTCCAACAGAGGTGCCTCTAATCTTCAATCATCAAACTAGGATACAAACCAAAGAATTTTCCTTGGGCTACTTGTAATATCCTTTATCTTGGTTTATGTGTTATATAGATATATTACAGAGGGAAGGTTCAATCATACACGTTATATCGTGTAAATCATTCCATTCATATTTCATAAACAAGTCAGATGTGTTTAGGGAATTCGTCTTTATTTGACAGGTCAGATTCGTTTAGGGAATTCGTCTTTCTTTTATGTATGAGAAGAGTGCTATTTTCATAAAATGATGCCACATACTTCCAATACCTTCGTAGTTTTCCTTACAAAGAGACATTAATCTGCTTCGCATTCTTATGTCATATATATGGGCCTTATATCTTCATAATAAACTTGTATATAAATTTTGTCATAGAGTACCGTCCCTTATGTTTTCGTGCAGGCTACCACTGAACTTTTATTTTTTGATGACTCGAAAATTTCAGATGCCTTTGTATAGTTCAAATCTTGAACAAATTTTATTGTTATTATAGATTCCTTCACAAAGATACCTACCATGTTTAGTTTAGTTACTTTTCCACCAATCTGTATATCATACGTGGTATTCTTCTGAATTGTTAGAGAGATGTTCAGATTAGTTACAAATCCAAATGTCACTTGAACAGAGATGAGGGATGATATGGTATAGGTTTTGGATTTCTTGGAATTTTGGTTCATCTTCCAAAGATATATATCGTAGTTCTTTAACTCATGTATTCCTTCAAATCTTGGATATCATTATATATGTTTCCATGGGTGACTTGCATGAATATCAAATAAGTGTCACAATCCCATTCTGAAATTTGTATTAGTATAGCCACAAGAACTCACATTAGATATGTCACAAGAATCAGCTACAAGGTCTTGGCCTTTTAATTACAGAGATGATCCGCCTAATTTTGATCCCATCCACAAGCTTTTGGTCCAGCCAAATGATCCAAAACAAAATGTCACGGGTCTCTCTTTTCCACAACAATTGTCTCAGAAATTCGGCCTATTATCATAAGTGCATGCATCAGAAGTTCAGACCTTTGTAGATAGGATAAAATTACAGACTTCGGCCTCCTTGAATAGAGTATGATTCATAATATTCGTTCTTTTAGAATAAAATATTGATCACAGAACTTGGAACACTATCTCAATATTGAATATTTACCTCATAATTTATATGCCACATCCATAGAGAAGGATTTCTTTAGAAAAATTCATAGAAAAATAAATTCTTCAAAGAATTTTCATTTCACGATGATATCTTGCTTTAGGTGGTTTGCAATCTTCAGGAAGATACTATAGAGATTCAAACCTCTCTTTCAGCCTTCTAATTCTGGCCTTCAACCTTCTTTTAGTCTTTTATATGAAGATAGAACATTCTCTTTGTTTCAGACCATCTTGACATACCTTAGATGCTACATATTTCGAACTATTGCCACAAAACTTTGAATTGATGTTTCATAACTTCATATCAAGATCTCAGATCATTGCTACAAGTGTCACTGCTTCATGTTGATTTTTCTTGCTTATTAGATCTTCTTTTCACACCAGACTTAGTCCTGATTAGGGCTTCTTCAATAGTTCTCTTGTCTTCACCATAGCTCTGATTCCATGTTAAAATTCATATGGATGATATATTTTCTTATCATGGTAATTATGTGTGACTGATATGTATTCTTTTCTTATTATTTACTTGTTTAGTTATGTCATCAAGCAATTACACGTTAGAAAAATATAGAGAACATAATGCATAAGAGACAAGAGACAAAAGCAATTAGGCTCCAAACCACGAAAAAACCCCACAAGTGTTGGAAATATGTTTTCATTAATGGAAACAGATGGAAAAAGTAGTTAATAAAATGCAAAGAAGGAACAGGAGATCAGGTTTCAAGCACGAGAATAGGAGTGAAGAGTAGCATGGATGAAAATAATGGTGTAGGTATTTTGGAGCTAGTTATAGAGTATCATATTATCACAAATATAGATGAAACCCACTTGTATGGAAAGAGATTGGAAAATATTTTTAGTGGTATGTAGAAGTCTAAAAATGGAATTCTAGTTTGAAATTTATGCTCAGTCAAATTTGCAGGACCCTAAGTCAAAATGGTAGATTTAGGAGGTGTATGGAGACCCTTTTCACACTAGACAAGTTTGGCCAAGCAACCAAACCCATCGGCAAGTGTAGAAGAGTGGAAAAAAGAGGATCGGGTGTACATGGCATGAATAGAAAAGTAGTAGGAATTTTTTTCATTGGAAACATGTGGAGCCCACCTTCCACGTCGTCCTAACAGAGGAAGCCCGGAGGGTGTATCCTGACAAAAACTTAAGGAATGCTTCATATTTGAGCGGGATGATGGAATAAGTTATTGGTTAAATGTTAAGCAGGAGGCCCCCACACTAACAGTTCAACCTACAACATATAACCTGGAAGGATTCAAGTAGCGCACAAAGGAGCAAGCCTAAGAGTGATAAGTCGGGAAACGTCGTGTAGGAAGAATCTTTAAATGAAATTAGTGAAAAAACAAGGCCTTGGACCCTTCTCTCTCCTCTATGACAATAGGATAGGTGGAACCACACTACTTTTTGATGATGAAATCAACACCAAGCAATGGGAGTGTGACACGTGGCAGAAAAATTGGTGTTTTTAGGTACCCGAATGGCCCATTTCTGAGTGAAACATGGACCAATCATAGGGGGACATTTGTCACGTGACATCACCACATTGGTCAGTGCTCGGAAGAATTAAAAGGTGCATGGTAAAGACGTGTAGGCTGACTAGTTGATGGATGATGTGGGTGGTGTCAGAGATAGCTCAGCCCGATTTTGCAGTGATTGGCTCTTGGTTGTAGTGGTGAACCCCATCAAGACAACATAGCCCATAAATGAAAGCCCAATGGTTTTTAAAAGGTGCATGCAATGGAAGCACTATGACACGTCAGGATAGACAATGGGCAGTTGGTAGCTAATAAGATTGAGGCAACGAAAAACTTGCTTACAACTAAGCCCTCCAAGAGGAGCCCAGAGGAATTAAAATGAGGCACAAACAAAACGATCGGGATTGAGGGTTATGGGCTTAGCCTGGCACAAAAGCACATGTAATGGTTAACCAAGGGCATGGCATATTTACACATGAAATAAGCACTCAGAAGCCTTGCAGCAAGTAAGTGACTCAAAGATCAAACGGAGTTCATAACACCTGGTTCTATGGCAGGAAAACAGATAGGTTCCAGGGCAAAAGGAGCTAAGGGAAAATTCGGTTAAATTAGCAGCATATTTAATTTAAATTAACAAAGTTCATGAAGTTTGTTTGGAAACAGTGATCATTAAAAGGCCTTTGGGCCTATAGTAAAATTCATTGGGCACATCATGGACGCGAATATTTGGCAACTAATTCTAGCAGTGTGTAGTTATTTAAAAAGCCTTTGGGATCACGGTGGAACAATTTGGTGGCTTAGGATATGTAACATTTTAATGGTTGTTAAAAACTTGCTAATTATAGAAAATCCCAGCTAAAACTTGTTAAAAGGCCAAAATACCTAAAATAAGAAGAAAAACCCAGCTTAACTTGCAAAAATAGGTGTTCAATATCTGATAACTTGGTGAGAAGATATAGAAGACTAAAATAAAAATGAAAAAAGGAAAAAAAAAATAAGGATTCATGCGAGATTACAAGAAAATAAAAGAGGCCAAAAATATCAATCCAAAATTCTTTATAAGAAAGCTTGAGCTAGCAGGTTGGACACAAGTATTTTGTGGAGAATTTTATGTGAGGTAAATTTTTTGGTGTTCTTAGTAATCAGATATTGTTGAAGATATTGGTGATTAAGGAAGAAATAGTTTTATTTTGAAGGCAAAGTTATAATTCATGGTTCTAGTATGAAAATCGATGAAATATGAATCAGTGTTTGTCAAGCAAATTTCAACCTTGCAGAATAGGGGTTGGTGCTCCTTCAAGTGGGTGTTGGTAAATATTTGGAGTTGTGGCTCCATTCAATTATATTTGAAAAATCAGGGAGTTGTAGCATCTCTCTAGTTGTAGCCGGAAAATTGTAACAGCAAGGTGTAGCTTGCGTTATGAAGTAATTAGAGAACAACTTGAATAATTGTGTGTTCAATTGTGATTTTTGATATTATTTCTTTTCATGTCTATTTAATTATTTTGTTGAAATTACTTTATGGTGTCCTACTGTTCTTGCACGAGTCAAAGAATTTTTTTTAAATTGGAAAAAATCCTACAATACTAATTCAACCCCCCTCTCAGTATTTTCTTGGTTTCTAATAATTGGTATCAGAGTTGGGTTACTTCATATCAATTTAATAGCTAGAAGAAATATCAAGTACCATCATAAATCAAGGAGGATTTACCAACAGGGCACCCATGTTCAATGGAACAAATTATGTATTTTGGAAAGTGAGGATGAATACCTACACTCAATCACTTGGAGTTGATGTGTGGGATATCATGGAAGAAGAATATAAAAAGCCTCCAGCGGCGATTACCAAAGATCAGAAGATGGATTTCACATGTAATGCTAAAGCGATGAATTATGTGCTTGTTGTCCTACTTGAGTCAAATCAAACTAGTGGATTTCACATTTTCCAAATCTATCTAAGAAAATATGAGTATATGCTATGATGGTGACTGCAAGGTAAAGAAAGCTAAACTTCAAGGGTATAGGGTGCAGTTTGATCTTTTAAGTATGCATGATGATGAATATATTGAAAATCATTTTTAAGAGATGATGAAGTTGTGAACACCATCAGAGGGCTTGATGAGAAGCTAGATGAAGCTATGGTAGTTCAAAAGGTGTTTAGATATCTCCTTAAAAGTTTGAATCGCAAGGTTTCATCCATTGAAGAGATGACCAATTTGAACTCTCTCACTCTAGATCAATTACTTGGCATACTTACTCCATATGGAAAGAGGATTTCTAATGGAAAGTCTGTAGTCAAAGAATCAACTTTGAAAGTATAAAAGAAGTGAAAAGAAGAGCATGATGACTCTTGTTGTGAATTAGATTAAGAAGAAGAAAATTTTTTGAGGAAGCTAAAGAGAGGCTCAATTAAATATAAAGATAATATACCTATCAAGTGATTTACATGTGGAAAAGTTAGTCATTATGAATCAAAGTGTCCTGAAAAGAAGAAGGATTATGATCCTAAAGAAATATTCAAGAAAGTGAAAAAAACGAAGAAGGCTAAGAAGAGGGTTTTTATGTTCAAGAATAAATCTCCTATAAAATTGAAGTCAACCAATCCTTATATGAGGATAGATATGTTGAAATTCCCAAATAATTCATGTTAATGGCCTTAGAAAATCTACAAGTCTAAGCCATTAATTCTAATGATGAAGTGGGAGAAGTGGACCTAGAAGGAGAGTTGGTAAGTGCACTTGAGAAGATATAAAGGTTGTGAAAGAAAAATAATTTTCTAAAGGAATATTTGACAAAAAATAAGGTTTAAGTTGTTCAACCATTGCTCTTGAAAGTATAAGAAGGTAATAAGAATCAATAATCTCTGAACCATTGGTTGAATGAAAGGATTCAAGCATGTGAAACGTTGGAAAGTGAAATCATGTCGTTAAAGATGGATTTGGAGAAGGCTAAAATCGCAGCTAAGCTTCGATCAAAAGTTTGAAAAAGGGACTGAAATTTTGAATGAGATATTGGAAGCACAATGAATCTCCTTAGATTGAACTGTTCTAGGCTTTGAAGTTGAGTCCAACACAACAACAAAGTTAAAGGGAAAGAAACAAATCATTTTTTTTCGAGCAGTGAAAGAAGGGATGGCACAACAAAAAAAGGTGAATACACATCCCAATAAATATCAGCAACAGAAAAAGCAAAACATTGGCCAAGAAAATCAAACTGCTCAGAATTCACCTTAGTGTTGAAGACAGCCTTCCAGGCATACTAATATTTTCCCAGGGTATTGTTTCACATGAACTTATAATTATGGCCATAGAGTAGAAAATTGCAGAGTCAATCTATCCTTCAAGCCACCCATATCTAGAAGAATTTTTCAGCAGAGAAAAAGTAGGCCCATGTATAATAATTCTTTTGCTCCTTTAAACTATCTAGTGCAATTTTTTAAGTGCCAAAATTTGGGCATATAACAGTCAATTGCAGACAGAAGGAGAAGAATATTGAACTAGTCAATAAGAAAATTGAACAAAATACCAAGGTCTGGAAAGAAAAGGAAAAATCAAAGCAATGTGATATTTCTTTGTATGCTCAGAATGAATGGAGACATTGGTATGTGAACATTGGTTTTTCTAGGCACATTTAAGGTGACAGAAGCAATTTTTTTACATGGAAACTAGTTAACAAAGGTAATGTAACTTTTGGAAACAATGCTCCATGAAAAATTATTAGAAAAGGATTGTTTAGTCTATCAAATGGAAAAGGTAAATCCAAGAATGTTCTATATGTTTATGGGTTGAAGCATAACCTTCTTTGTGTGTTGATCAAGGCTATGACGTGTTTTTTAAAGCTAATTTTTTTTCAAATTAAATCTATAGGCACGGGTGAGATATTTGTTGAAGTTGTGAGGGAAGATAATAATGTATTTGTTCTCAAAGAGAAAATAGAGAGGTGTTTCTTATCAAAATTTTATGAAATATGGTTGTGGCATAGAAGAGTTGGACATCTGAACATTGATAAAATAGTCAAGTTGTGCAAGAATAATGTTGTCAAGGATTTAGCCATACTTTCAAAAGTAGAGAATACAATTTGAAAATGTTTCCAACTAGGCAAGTAAACTCATCTCCCATTCAAGGAAAAGGAGAACACATCATCAAATCCATCATAGTTGGTACACATGGATTTGTGTGGACCATCTAGAATGCAGTCACCCATGGGTAAATTACATTTTATGCTAATAATTGATAATTTTAATAGGATGATGTGGGTTTCCTTCCTCAGAGAGAATCTGAAGCTTTTGAGAAGTTCAAAGAGTTCAAAGCTATGGCTGAAAATGAAAACGATTTCAAAATCAAGAGCATAAGATATGACAATGGAGGTGAGTTTACTTCAAAGTAAATTGATGCATTTTGCAAGAAGAGTGGCATCAAAAGGCAGTTCATAATAGTAGAGATGCCACAACAAAATGGTTTATCAAAAGGAGTAAACATATCGATGCAGTAGTTAGCCAAAGCCAAGATGGACGAAAGGAAAGTATAGCATATATTTTGGGCATATTTTACTAATATATCAGTGGTTATTCTCAACAAAGCGCATTTTGGACCTAAACAATGACAAAACTCCCTATGAGCTTTAGTATGGAAGACCTCAGTCACAAACTTCATAGTTTTTGGTATCATATGTTATATCAAGAAAGATGATGAGAAGTTGGGTAATTTTCATGCAAGAGCAGGTGAAGGAATTTTTCTAGTATATTCACAAAATATTAAAGGATACATATGATATAATAAGAATTCTAATAGAATCGTTGAATGTATTGATGTCAAAGTGGATGAATATGTTGAACTTGAAGAGAAACAACCAGTGAAAACCAATATTACTGAACCAGTCAGTATTGATGAGGAGTATACAAAGCCACCTTCATAAGAAGACAACAAAGAACCCTCCAGTCCTCAAGCCAAAGATCCTTCAAGGTATGTACAAAAACACCACCCGGCTGATCAAATTATTGGAGAATTAAATTTTTGTGTGCAAACAAGAAGGAAGTTGCTTAATCCCCCTGCACAAGAACATTTTGCCATGTTTGTAGGAAATCTGTAACACAGCTATAATACGATGTATAAATTATATCAATGGATTCAATCTGATCATGTAATGTACTATAACAAGATATTTTATCCTTCTACAATATTTTTGGAATATAAATTTCGATTGCTCAATCACATGCAAGTAAGAGAAAGAAGTATATCAATACACAACACTAGATATTTCCTGGGGAAAGAAACTGCTCAAAATCCCTCCATATTTATTGCATAATCAACCAAGGAATCATGAAACAATACAATGTATTTGTGCTCACCACAACCTCCTACACTCTACCAATTGCTTCACACTGATATAGGAAAAATTAGACAAAAACATAGCCAATTATCAGCCTACCCTGCTTACGCAATCCCTAAAGAATTAAACCCCTATTAAATAGGAAATTTATCCTTCCTTGATTGCGCAATTCATCATGGGCTTCTCATGGTTTTATAACTACACCTAGGTAGTTTTCCTAAAATACAATTGATTTTTTACTGGCCTTGAACCTTTGTCTCAACTGGGTATCCACCAGAATTAGCATGCATGCAGCTATAAATATTGAATCATCAGTTACTTGGTAGATCACTACCATTGAATTAAATCACTTTTAATTCACTTAATCTTCCACTATCTCATCAAACAGTTAGAACTAGTTAAATTGATTTTAACTCAATTATTTTGAGTTAACTGATCCCACCCACACTACACTAGTGCTACAACTACAGCTGGACCATGTTAATAATAGAATCACTCTACATGCCTATCCTTAGACCCTCAACTCGAAATTCTTAAGCTAACTATGTCTATCACACTTAGCTAGCTATTAAAAGTTGTTATGAGATACTATTACAATTAATTTTCCATTTTTTTTTTAAATTGGTTCCACAGTACTGTGTCACTAGGATCCATCACTGTGTGACGTGTGATCCCACACCAGTGTGTGTGTTTTTTCTGGATGCCAATTTCATTGTTTCTTGTTGCACGTTTCAACACTCCCTCTCAACAAGAAAGGAATCAATCTGTCCCGATCTGGTACCTTTGGAATGTTCAGCATGCAACATTGCTCTAGTGTTGTTCACACATGCAACTCTCCTGAAATTGAATAGCCTAAAAACAACTGAATCAGTATAATGCATCTATCATCAGAGTCTTCTGACTACTATTATCTACTGCACATGTCTATTGGACTCTCTGTGCTACTGACATATGCATCCATGTACTCTGCACTGCTGCCAACTCTATCTGTGCTCCAGTATCTGACACTTGTCACTCTGATTTTTGTCCTCCTGAAATCTAATTGTATCAATGTAACTGTTCCTTCCTGCTATTTTTGTACCATGGGCTCCTCGTAGCCAAGTTCGATCTATGAGACACACCATCTCAATGGACCCTACCCAAATTTCTTCTTGGGATCATATCTATGCAACGCCCCACCTCACACCTAGAGGTATAGCTACATGTACTTCCTTTTCCCATCTAGCTCGAAATTTCCCCCTACTGGAGGTATATGTTTGCTTTACCTTGTAGATCCACCTGGATCTAACCATTGAATTCCCCACTAGTCTTGGGACCACTTCCCATGCACTATTTCTGATAATGGAGTCATAATCCTGAACCATGGCATCAACCCATGTTGGTTGTTGTATTGCTTCCTCAAAAGAGGATGGTTATGTCACAATACATTCACTCATAAGATCCATGTATCCAATTTACCTGTTTGGGGAGCTTCTCTGCCTACATTGTGATGTAGGTTCACCTACATGCTCTGTCGCATCTAGCATCAATATTCCCGCCTCTCTGGTGTGCTTCATACCATTTCTAGTGGATGGTTGTGCATGAGTGGTTTATGCCACTCCATGATCCTCTACTTGTGGCTGCTCCACATCCTAAGGTTCATCCTTTGGAACTAAGATTTCCTCATCTTAATGTAAGTCAAGCTCCCCCTTAAGGTACAATTGCATGGCTTTCTCATACTTTCCCATGCTACATCCCTTACATGTGTCTTTATGCGCAAGAGTACCCTTTGGAAGACCTGTATAAATTTGTTACATGATCCTCAAAGAACTTTGGTGTAGATGGCCAAATATCTTGTGCCATAACTCACCTGTATCCCGGCTCACCACCTTCCCTGCTTTACTGCTCAATGTTGTGTAACCATCTACATCAATTTTGTAGAATTCCTTCACATGAACCCCAATATTCTTTACATGTGTTGTGGCTTTATGACAAAGGAATTCCTTTCCTTCACTGAAAACCACATCATATCCAAGATCCTCCAACATAGCAACTGAAACTAAATTATTTTTCAAGCCTGGTACATGCATGTCATCTTTTAATAAGAAAGGTTTACTTTATTGTCTCTGGAAAGTAACTGTACCAATCCCGGTAACGCTATAACTCCCTTCATCACCCATCTCGATGTGCATCTGAAGGTCCTTCTCCTCCAAGCTACTAAAGAGTTCTTTGTTTCTCGTCATGTGGAAATATGCTCCACTATCCAAGTACCACAACATCCCATCACAATTGATGCCATGCATGTGATGAGAGAGAAGTCCAACTCAAACTGTGAGGCCAAAGCTTCACCCGCTACAGCTCCCAGAGCCTTCTTGTTGTTCTTCTTCTTTTGTGGACAATTTTTGGCATAGTTTCCATGATCATGACAGTGAAAAAATTTCACCTTTGTCATATCATGCTTCTTGCCTTCTTTTTCGGTCTCAGATTTTTAATGGAACTTCTTCGCCTTCCCCTTCTTTGCTTTACCATCCAAGACACAATTTTCCTCATCATCAGTCTTGGATGAGGATCAATCCCCGGTATTTCGCCGAAACTCTTCTTGTACCAAATCTGACCAAAGTCGCTCCTAATATGGTAACTTCTCCCTCCCATTCATAGGGTCCTAGTAACTATGCCATCTCTTTGGAAGGCTTAGAAGTGCTAGGCTCACCAAGTCATCATCAGCTTGTTAGGTCCCTATATTACTAGAATAGTCCCTTATTTTTGTTAGTGTAACTCCCTTATTGTTATTATTGTACCCCTGTAACCCCCATCTTGTTATTATTGTGCCCTTAAATTATTATTGTTAGCTCGGCTAGGATTACATTGTGGCCCCACTAGGATTACATTATGGCCCCATGGACTCCTATATATAGAAAGGAGGTTTTGTAATTTGTATCATCTAAGAATTTTTCATTCATGTAATGTATTGGAGGTTTCCCCCTCAAAGTGGCTTATTTCTAAGCCATTGATATCTCTTTTCTTCTATTTTTGGAGCTGGTTTCACAACATTTGGCATCAGAGCTTTGGATTCTAGGGTTTCGCTGCTCCAAATAGGTCATCGTGGCATTTTTTCTATGAAGTTTCAGAAGCTAAAATATTTAGGATGCAAAGACGAAATCCTGAGGAGCATCGTCAAAAAATTTTAGAGCTTGGTTCGCAATATTTTCGGAGATATGATCTGTGGAAGTTAGGTCTTTTTGCAGTCTCCTCAATTTAATCTAAACAGGTCATCGTGGCATTTGTGCTATAACTTTTTTCTACGAAGGATCAGAATCTGAAACTTTTAGGGCGCGAAGCTGAAATCCTAAGGAAACTCATCAAAAAATTTCAGAGCTTGGTTCGCAATATTTTCGGAGATATGATCTGTGGAAGGTAGTGTTTTTTCAGGCTCCTGAATTTCATCTCAAAGAGGTGATCGTGGGAAAATCTTCATAACTCTCTCTCTGAGCATTGGATTGGAGTGCTGTAAAAATTAGTCGCAAGTACAGGAACTTTAGTTTCTTTGCTATCAATTTCAGAGCTAAAAGATGAAATAGTAACACGTGTCAAGTCGTACAAGTTCGCTCTACTGAACCAGTCCATAATTAGGTCATTGTGGGAGATTGGACATAACTTTTCCTTGGAGAATCCAAATAAGGTCAGACCTATGGCATTTGAAAAATAATTTAGAAGGATACCTCAGTGCCCAATTTAAAATATTTAAGAGCCGCAATCACAAAGATAATCCAATATCAATATCGAGCTCCTCAAAAGCAAGAAAAAGGTGTGTATTTTTTTCCGAATTGCATAAGTATTGTTTGAAGAATCAATTTGAATTGATTCCAAGGGCATATTGTAGAATAGATATCAGTATTGGGTTCTAAAATATGCCCCGTAAAAATAATTCAACACCCATTAAGCCTTCAGAAGGCTCTACTATGACTCATGAAGATGAAAAATTGCAACATGATCTATCAAAATTACAAGAGCAAGTGCAACAAATTTCACTCTCGCAAAGAGCAAAAAAAAATGAAATGGAAGTTTTGAAGAAAGGCGTGGAAGCTAAGATGGATGGCATGGAAGCTGGCATGGAAGCTAAGATGGATGAAATGAAAGACAACATGGAAAACAACATGAAAAACATGAAGAATGATCTAAAAGCAGACATCGAAGGTTTGACAAAGTTGATACAAGAAATGTTTCCTAATGGTGAAAAGATAGTAGAAGAACCTCATGATGAGAACAAAATAAATGTTAATCGTGATTTCATAAACTCTAATGTTGGCGGGAAGAACCACTATATTCCAAAAATGGATATGAGGAAGTTTGATGGAAAGGATCCTGTAACATGGATACTACAGATGGAGCAATATTTTGATCTCCATAACGTGCAAAACACACAAAAGGTACGCATTGCAACTTTACATTTAGAACAAAATACATTTGTATGGTATGGATGGCTTTGCTCCCGTAAAAAAATTGTCACTTGGTCAATTTTTACGGAGGAAATGATAGCACATTATGAGGATACAAAGAGCAACACCTTCTTTAGCCAATTGATAAATCTCAAACAAAAGGGTTTAGTGGGGAGCACATTGAGGACTTCCAAAAATTGAATATAAGGGTAACTGATATTCCAGAGGAACACAGGATTGATCTCTTCATAGGCACTTTAAAGGATAACATCCAACATGAAGTTCGCGTTTTGGAACCTGATTCATTGGAGAAGGCATTCAGGTTGGAAATAAAAATTGAATGTAAAATTATGGCGACAAGGAAGCCTACCACTCACTTCTATAAAGAGGGAAGTGTTGCTACTCCTAGATTTCCACAACCTACAAGGTTGACACCACAACAATTGGAAGAAAAAAGAGAAAAAGGGCTTTGCTACAGTTGTGATAGAAAATACACTAAAGATCATAAGTGTGCTGAGAAGAAATTATTTTACATAGATTGTGAAGAGGAAGAAGAAAATGAACAAGAAGAGGATATACACCAGGAACCAACCCAAGAAGAGGAAGAAATGAGTCCGACCATATCGTGTAATGCATTGGCAGAAATTACCACTCCTCAAACTCTCAAGATAGAAGGACATATCAAGAAGAAAAAGGTAATAGTGTTGATTGATTCGGGTAGTACCCATAATTTTATTCATTGTAAGGTAGCCAAGAAATTGAATTGTTTCCTATATCCAACACCAGAATGTCAAGTGATGGTTGCAAATGGAGGAACTATAAATTGCTCTAGAAAATGCCATAATATCAAGCTAACCATGGGGGAATATGTATTGAATAGTCCAATGCTTTCCATTCCTATGGAGGTGCTGATGTTGTACTAGGAGTACAATGGTTACAATATTTGGGGACGATAGCTTTTAATTTTCAAGAACTTTTCTTGAAATTTTTTTCAGAAGGAAAGGAAGTAGAATTACGGGGTATTGCAGGGAAGCAACGAAAGATAATAAGCTCTAATGGCATGACAAAGCTTCTAAAGAAATAACAACAAGGCGTAATTTCACAATTATGCTCACTAGAAGTTCCAACATCAAAATCATCTATTTTTGCAGATCTCCAACAAGTCATGGACAATCATTCTAAGGTGTTTGAAACTCCCAAAAGACTCCCACCTATTCGTGATCATGATCATGCTATTCATTTGATTCCAGGAAGTTTTCCTCCAAACATCAGGCCTTATAGATATCCTTATGTCCAAAAGAGCGAAATTGAACGTATGATTGCAGAAATGTTAGAGGCAGGTATAATTCAACCTAGTCAAAGTTCTTTCTATGCTCCTGTAGTATTGGTACACAAGAATGATGGATCATGGTGCATGTGTCCAGATTATATGGATCTCAATAAGCTCACCATTAAAGATAAATTTCCCATTCCTGTGATTGATGAATTATTGGATGAATTACATGGAGCAATTTATTTTACCAAGTTGGATCTTTGTTCAGGATATCATAAAATTAGAATGAAGATTGAAGATATTCCAAAAACAACATTTTGAACTCATGAGGGTCATTATGAATTTTTGGTCATGCCTTTTGGCCTTACCAATGCACCTTCTACATTTCAAGGGTTTATGAATTCCATTTTCAAACCCTTCCTTAGAAAATTTGTGCAAGTATTTTTTGATGATATACTAATCTACAGCAGGTCTTGGAAGGATCATGTTGAGCATGTTGACAGGGTGCTCAAACTATTGCAGGAGAAACAATTATATGCAAAAAGATCCAAATTTTTCTTTGGAGTACAAGAGGTGGAATATCTGGGTCATATTGTATCTCACGAGGGTGTTAAGGTAGACCCTAAAAAAAATAAAGCCATTAAGGAATGGAAAGTCCCCACAACCATAAAGCAGTTGCGAGGATTTATCAGGTTAACAGGGTATTAACTCAAGTTTGTTAAGAATTATGGGAGAATAGCAGCACCTCTAACAACATTATTGAAGAAAGATGCATTTTCATGGACTCCTGAAGAAACTAAGGCCTTTGAATATCTTAAAGCGGCAATGTGCCTAGCACCAGTCTTAGCTAAGCTAGACTTCACAAAAACCTTTATTGTGGAATGTGATGCCTCGGGAAATGGAATTGGTGCTATTTTAATGCAGGAAGGAAGACCCATTGCTTTTGAAAGTCGTCCAATCAAAGGAAAGTATTTACAGAAACCTATTTATGAGAAGGAAATGTTAGCAATACTGCATGCACTAAAGAAATGGCTAACTTACCTAATGGGAAGACACTTCAAGGTAAAACTGATCATAATAGTCTTAAACACTTTTTGGAACAAAGACTATCTTCAGAAGAGCAGAAAAAATGGGTCACAAAGATGTTGGGTTATGAATTTGAAATTATCTAAAAAAAGGGAAGCTAAATGTTGTTGTAGATGCACTCTCAAGAAAGAACAAGAGAAATTAGGAAGCATTGCTGCACCATTCTTATCTGACAGATTGGATAATCAGCAAAGATGAATGGGAAGGAAGAAGGACAAAGATGTATGGACACTCATTCAAAATTTGTAGCAAGATCCTAGTACATCTGATACATTTAGTTGGAAAAATGATTCCTTATGGTACAAAGATCGATTATATCTTTGTAATAATTCCCAAATAAAACAAAAGATTCTTCTGGAATTGCACACTTCTCCTTTAGGAGGACACTCAGGATTTTTAAAAACTTACCACATGGTGAAGAAAGAATTTTTTTGGGATGGCCTTAAATCTGATATTCAAAAGTTTGTGGCGGAATGTTTGGTTTGCCAGCAGAATAAAGTGGAAACAATTAAGACCCCGAGACTTCTACAACTTTTATCCATTCCAAGTCAACGTTGGGAGGAGATTTCAATGGATTTTATCACAGGTTTACCTAAGTCCGAAGGAAAGAGTGTCATCATGGTGGTAGTTGATAGACTTACCAAGTATGCACACTTTTCTGCATTATCTCATCCATTTA
Organism: Pinus albicaulis; assembly: GCA_034641835.2. Taxonomy (NCBI): domain Eukaryota; kingdom Viridiplantae; phylum Streptophyta; class Pinopsida; order Pinales; family Pinaceae; genus Pinus; species Pinus albicaulis. Next base: position 1,081,511,884 of record CM076575.1, on the reverse strand, counting down.
AAGCAAGTACACTTGCTACTACATTTATGGAAACAATTCAAAAGCTACATGGAAACCCAAGGGTTATTGTGAGCGACAGAGACCCCATTTTTACTGGAAATTTTTAGACGGAGTTATTTTCTTGTTTGGGTACTCAATTAGCTCATAGCTCATCTTATCATCCTCAATCTGATGGTCAAACTAAGATAGTAAATAAATATTTGGAAGGATATCTTAATTGTTTTGTATCTGATAAACAAACACAATGGGTCAAGTGGTTACCTCTCGCTGAATGGTGGTATAACACTTCCTTCCATACTGTAGAAAAAATGACCCCATTTATGGCACTTTGTGGATATCATCCACCATCCGTCACATCATATTTAAGATAAAATTCGAAGGTTCAAGCAGTGGAAGATCACATCGAGCATCAACAAGAAGTTATCCAACTCTTAAAGGATAACCTGAATTTGGCACAAAATCGAATGAAACAACAGGCAGATCAACATCGCAGCGAGAGAAGTTTTGATGTAGGAGATTGGGTATTTTTACGGATACAACCATACAAACAAATGTCCCTCAAGCAAGCTAAGAAGGATAATAAATTATCGCCAAAGTACTATGGTCCTTACAAGGTGTTGCAAAGGATTGGTACTATGGCATACAAATTGGAGCTTCCTGCTTCTTCGCGAGTGCATCCAGTTTTCCATGTTTCATGCTTAAAGAAGGTTATAGGTGAAAATCTTCCAGTTCAAACAATATTGCCAGAACTTGATGAGGAAGGAAAAATCATATTGGAACCTGAAGCGGTCATGGAAACAAGAACTCGACAGCTATGGAATCGATCAATTTCAGAGTATCTCATCAAGTGGAAGAACTTACCCATTGAATATTCTACATGGGAGGATGATAATTTTATACAGAAGCACCCAGAGCTACTCAAGCGTTGAGGACAACACTTTTTTGAAGGAGAGGGGCATGTTAGGTCCCTATATTACTAGAATAGTCCCTTATTGTTGTTAGTGTAACCCCCTTATTGTTATTATTGTACCCTTGTAACCCCAATTTTGTTATTATTGTGCCCTTAAATTATTATTGTTAGGTCGGCTAGGATTACATTGTGGCCCCCTAGGATTACATTATGGCCCCATGGACTCCTATATATAGAAAGGAGGTTTTGTAAATTGTATCATCCAAGAATTGTTCATTCATGTAATGTATTGGAGGTTTCCCCCTTGAAGTGGCTTATTTCTAAGGCGTTGATATCTATTTTCTTCTATTTTTGGAGTTGGTTTCACAACACATCTATAGTAATCCCAACACTTCCAAGCTCATCTCGACATTGAGTGAACTTAGTCAAGTATTTCAGGATTGTGTTGCCCTTCTCCATTTTGATTTTCCTAAGCTTGTCCTTGAGTGCCAATTTTTGTGGTCACTGCTACTTTGAAACAGATCTGTCAAGGCCTTTGACATAACATATGGAGTTTCCTTTCCATGGAGACTCGAGAAAACTTGATCTCAAACTCCCTCTAACAAGGTCCTCCTTCCCTTTGCTACCTTCTTCTACCATGCATCAAGAAGTTGGGCATGTGCTGTTGCGGGCTTGGGAATATCATTATCTATGAATTCCTTCAACCCATTGTCCTCCAACACTGCCTCCATCCTGTCCTTACATGCAATATAATTTGAATTTCCCTCGAGTGCATATTTAATTCTCAAGCCATTGAAAGACATCTTGATCCGCTTATAGCTCCAAAGGAAGTACCTGCAAATTTGAATATTGTTCAACACAAACTCAATTTTTTCTCCACTATTTTGATTCCTGGCGCTATGATACCATGTAGAAAATATCTAACATGGCTATAATACCATGTAGAAATTATATCAATGGATTCAATCCAATCATGTAATGTACTAAAACAAAATATTGAATCCTTCTACAATATTTGCGGAATATAAATTTTGATCTCTCAATTACATGAAAGTAAGAGAAAGAAGTAAATCAATACACAACACCAGATATTTCCTAGGGAAAGAAACTGCTCAAAACCCTTCCATCTTTATTGTATAATCAACCAAGGAATCATGAAACAATACAATGTATTTGTGCTCACCACAACCTCATACACTCTACCAATTTCTACACACTAATCTAGGAAAAATTGGACAAACACATAGCCAATTATTAGCCTACCCTCAGCCTACCCTTCTTACGCAATCCCTATAGAATTAAACCCCTATTAAATAGGAAATTCGGCCTTCCTTGATTTCACAATTCATCATGGGCTTCTCATGGTTTTATAATCGCACCTGGGAATTTTGCCTAAAATACAACTGACAGTTTACTAGCCTTGAACCTTTGTCTCAACTGGGTATCCACCAGAATTAGCATGCATGCAGCTATAAATAGTGAATCATAAATTACTTGCTAGATCACTACCAGTGAATTAAATCTATTTTAATTCACGTGATCTTCCACTAGCTCATCAAACAGTTAGAACTAGTTAAACTGATTTTAACTCAATTATTGTGAGTTAACTGATCCTCCCCACACTACACTAGTGCTACAACTACAACTGGACCCTGTTAATAATAGAATCACTCTACGTGCCTATCCTTAGACCCTCAACTCGAAATTATTGAGCTAACTAAGTCTATTACACTTAGTTAACTATTACAAGTTGTTATGAGATAATATTACAATTAATTTTCGAATTTATTTAAAAATTGGTTTCACACTAATGTGTCGCTAGGATCCATCACTATGTGACCTATGATCCCACACCAATGTGTGTGTTGTTTTGGATGCCAATTTCACTATTTCTTGTTGCAAATTTCAACATTTTTTTCCATGGTGGAACCAAAGGATGGTGTATAAACTAGTCAAGACCAAACTTTGGTTAAAAGTTATGCATGAAGAATTGGACCAAATAGAAAAAAATCAGACTTGGGAACTTGTCCCAATACCTACAAACAAGAATGTCATTGGAATGAATTGGGTATTCAGAAATAAATTGAATGATTGTGGAGAAGTGGTAAGAAACAAGGCTAGATTGGTATGCAAAGATTATGCTCAAATATAAGGTTTGGATTTTGATGAAGATTTTTCTCATGATGCTAGATTAGAGGCAATAAGGATGTTTTTGGCATTTTCCTGTTTCAAGAAATTCAAAATTTACTAGATGGATTTCAAATCTACCTTTCTCAATGGAGAACTATGGGAAGAAGTTTACATAGAGAATCCATAAGGTTTTCAGCTGACAGAGAAACCATATTATGTTTGCAAGCTTAAGAAGTCCTTGTATGGTCTCAAACAATCCCCTAGAGCTTAGTATTCCAAGCTGGACAGTTACTTGCTCAAGTGTGGAATCAAAAGAGGTGAAACTGAAAAAAAAAACATAATGTCAAAGAAAAGGATGGAAAACTCATAAGAGTGGTTGTATACGTTGATGACATTATTTTTACCAGTGATTCATATTTTCTATCCAGTAAATTTGTAGTTGATATGAAGGTCGATTTTGAGATGGAAATGTTTAGAGAGCTTTCCCATTTCCTCGGATTTCATATTTCATAGACCCCTAAAGGAATTTTCATCTCTCAAAGAAAATATCTCAAAGAAGTGTTGAGGAAGTTTGGCATGGAATAATACTCTTTAGTGAGCACTCCAATGGTGATAGGCTGCAATCTTAGAAATATTGATGAATCACCATAAGTGGACCAGACTCTATACAGATCCATCATTGGAAGCCTATTATATTTGACCGCTTCAAGTCCAGACATCATGCGGGTTGTTGGTATGTATTATTGGAAGATTCCAAGTAGCCCCCAAATAGATCCATCTACTAGAAGCCAAGAGGATTCTTAGATATCTCATAGAAACAATGGATTATGGATTGTGGTACCCTAGATGTGAATATTTTTCATTCATTTTGTATATAGATTTTGATTGGGAAGGTGATTTAGATGATTGAAATAGCACAAGTGATGGTGCTTTCTTTCTTGGAGAATGTCTAGTTTCATGATTGAGAAATAAGTAATCTTTTATTTCCTTATCTACAGCTGAAGAAAAATATATTATAATAGCTTCTTTTTGCACTCAAATATTTTGGATGAAGCATACTTTGTAGGATGCACAAGTTTTCTGTGATCAACCTATTCCTATTATTTTTTATTACACAAGTGCCATAATCATGTCAAAGAATCCTGTTTTCCACTCCAAGACAAAGCATATTCCAATCAAGTATTATTTCTTAAGAGAGTGAGTTTCCAATAAGATGGCGAAGCTAGAGTATGTCACTGCAAAAGAGAAAGTTTCTGATATTTTCACCAAGCCACTCCCTAGAGAATAGTTTGAGTATTTGAGGAAAATATTAGGAGTTGTTCCTCTTGCTTCCCTCCACTATATTTTCCTTCAAGAGGAAGTAAGACAGTTGGTGTATATTCAACATATCAAGATGAATCTTCTAGGTCCATGGGATCAACAAGACAGAGGAATATTGTTGACATAGGGAGTATGGTTAGAGGGGGAGCATATTGGTGTCTTTTCCATTGATGTCAAAGGGGGAGAGGTACAAGGTAAATGGTAATCAAACAAATCAAATCAAATAAGAAAGAAGGGGAGGTACTTGGCGATCAAACAACATCAAGAAAAATAGCAAGAAAGAACACAGCGGTAGGAGAATACAACAGAAGAGAAGTTCACTTTTAGGGGGAACAACATTTAAAGGAAAGTTTCAGAACAAGCATATATGAAATCTTTTATTTATGATGTTTTGTTTGATCTTTGTGTTCCATCAATGCCAAAGGGGGAGAATGTTCGAAATATGTTTCCATTGATGGAAACATATGGCAAAAGGAGTTAACAAAAGGAAAATAAGGAACATTAGATCAGGCTTCAGGCCTGAGAAGAAGAGTGAAGAGCAGCATGGATGAAAATAATGGTGCAGGTTCTTTGGAGCCAATTCTAGAGCAGAAAATTATCTCAAATGTAGATGAAACCCACCTGGATGGAAAGAGCTCTGAAAATATTTCCAGTGTTATGTGGAAGTCTAAAAATGGCCTTCTAATTTGAAATTTATGCTCAATAAAAGTTGCAGGGCCCTAAGTCAAAATAGTAGATTTAATAGGTGGATGGAGATGCTTTTGGTACTAGCCAGGTTTTTCCAAGCAGTCGAACCCAACGGAAACTGTTGCGAGTGGCCAAAAGAGGACTAGGCATACATGGTGTGAAAAACAAAGCAGTGGGAAATTTTTTCATTGGACATTGTTAGATCATGAATTCCATGTCGTCCTGGCAGAGGAATCCTAAAGGGTGTGCCCTGGAAAAAACTTAAGGAATTCTTCATATTTGAGTAGGATGGCATAGGTCGAGCAGACATGGCCTAACATGGCATGGAATAAGTAGTTATTAGTTCAATTTTAAGCGAGAGGCCCACACACAAACATCTTGTCCTGCATAATATAACTTGGAAGGATTCGATCAGCGCACAAAGGAACATACTCGAGAGGGATAAATTGGGAAACGTGGTGCCATAAGAAGCTTGAACATAGTGGTTTTTATCAAAAATTAAATAAAGGAAATATATGGAGAAACAAGGCCTTGGACCCTTCTCTCTCCTCTCTGACAGTGGGAAAGGTGGAAACACACTACTTGTTGATGATGACGTTAACACCAACCAATGGGATGACACATGGAAGGAATATTCAGGTTTTTTGGGTAACTGAATGGCCCATTTCTGCATCAAATGTGGACCAATCATGGGGTGACCCATGGCACAAGGGATTTCATCCCACTAGTTAGTACCTGGAATAAATAAGCGATGCATGCTCAAGACACGTAAGCTGACTAGTTGTGGGATGACGTGGGAATTGTCATAGACAGTTCAGCCTAGGTGTACAGTAACTGGCTGTTGGTTGCAGTAGTGGACCCCATCGGGACAGCACAACATGTAAAGGAAATCCTAGAGGTTTTTAAAAGGTGCATGTAGCGGAAGCTTTGGGAAGCAGGTGTTGGGACACGTCAAGATGGACAATAGGCAGTCGACAGCTAATAAGATTGAGGCAAGGTGAACCCCTCTTACAGCTAATTCCACCAAGAGGAGCCCAGAGGAATTAAAATGAGGCACAAACAAAATTACTATCATTGAGGGCTACAGGTTTAGCCTGGTGTTACACAGTAATTTGTCACCGTCCCTACCATTCCCCATCCCGCACAATGGACGACCCATTTTGTGACCTGTGAACATTGTCATGCCTTGAAAACATCATCAATGCATTCCTCTAAGCATGAGCTTTATTTGCCCTTGAGACATCTCCTTGCAAAAATCATGAAAAACATCCCTTTGGCATTAGCGCGGAGCGACGATTCGTCCTAACGCCAATGGAAAATCACCTCAAGAAAGTCGCATGGCGCGCTCTGTCCTCGTGACGATCGCGCCACCCAATTGGAATTTTTAAATAAGATGCGGAAGTTGAGTTCAGCCAAACTCACAAACCATTGCCTATCTTGAGTTGGGAGGTTTGGCTGCGGGAGTTCTATGGAGAGGAAGTGGTTTTGCCACCTCCCATGGAACCTTCCTTGTTGATAGGGCCAATCCCATAATAATAGGGATCCCAACTCCTTCCTTCCCCATCTATAAAAGCCTGCTCAATCCCATGGCAAGCTAGTCTTGAAGTGCCTAAGCTCTGAATCTCCATATTCCCAAGAGCCTTTGTGTTGTAAAGAATCCCCTCTTTCCCTTAAGGCTGACTCAAGTAAGGAGACCATTGTTAAGAGACTTCGGAGAGGTTTTCCCTTTCCTTGGCGAGCTTTGCGAGACGTGGACGACCGGAGACCCGTCCGAAGGAGGCTGCGACGTTAGAACTTGGTTGTAATCTCTCTTCGTTTATGATTTAATAGATGATTATGATTATGGTTCCACTCCGTTTTCCATCATGTTAATGCGAGTAACATCCTTTCTGACTGATGTTTAGTTACGTGTGCCGGATTTTATGCTTGTATCTGTTTATTTCTTCCATGTGCAGGTGTTCATCCGCGGAGATCGTGGAGGGATTGTGATCTGCCGGGGTTGAGGAACGAGGACGTTTCTTCTTCAGATCATAGCGTTGGAATCCAGGTAGGCTTCTATTTCTAGTCCATTCATTCGTAACTATGAGCTTGTGTCATAACATTGTTTGATTGTTGCTAGACCCCTGCTGGGCTAGTAGGGATCGCCTCTGTCCGCAGAGGGGATTTACCTCCTCAACAATTTGGCGACTCCACTGGGGAGATCGTCCGGATTTCACTGTCTCGTTTGTGTTGTCTCGCCTTGATTGTTTTATGTTTTTCCTTGCTTGATGAACCTTCTGGGTTGGATTCTTTCATTGTTTTTGCTCCTTGGTTTGCTTAGCTTGCATTGGTCTGCTTCTGGAGCAGCTTGTTTTTAATTTTCCTTGAGAAACTCGACTGGCGCGGTTTTTAACCCGACAGTCGCGCCAATTGGCGCATGTTGCCTTTGTCCAGCCCGCGCCAATTGATTTCGGGCGCCAGTTTCACCCTTACAGTCGCGCCACCCCTGTAAGATTTTTGAGTTTCCTCATTTTTGAGCTCTCTGGATTTGATCAGTGTTTTTCTTCCTGATTTTCCGACTGCCTGAGTGTGTTAGAGTCTTGTTTGACTGGGAATTCACCTCTGTCCCTTGGTTGTTTGCTTTTATCTACCGATTTCACGTTTTAAGCCCTAGGGCATCTAGGGGCTTAGTGTATCGAGCCCTCCTTAGGAGTTTTGGTGTTTTGATTGTCCTGTCAACTGTCTGATCGATTCTCTGCATCCTCTAAGTAGTTGTTCATTGTTTTGTTGCGATTTTTGGGTGATTGTTCATTCCTTCATTCGAAATTCGTTTGGTCTTGCCTTGGACCTAGATCACACGGTCCATTGGAAGCTTTTGAGTCTTTTCTTTGTTTTGAGAGACTTTGGTCGATTTGGGGATCTGATTGCTTGTGTTGTTGAGTGAAATGTGTTTGTTTCGCTCTCTTGAATATCGTTTCTCAAGTTGCTCCATTTGTTTTCAAGCTTGTTTAGTGCATATTAGCTATTAAACATTGAAAATAAAAAAAAAATCTCTTTTGCTTTTGTTAATTAGTGCAAATTGTGATCTTTTCCATATCGCTAGTGATTAGTGTTTTGAATGAAAATTTTTCAATTGCATTAGTCGCATTAGAGATCTCATTGTTTGTCTTCCGTTCATTTCGTTTGTATAAAAGCTCTCAACTCTTCTCTAACTAGTTTTCATCGAACGAAATGTTGCACTGTGGCATATAGCTTTGCATTTAGGAGACACTACATACGATAGGGCCTGAAAATTGAAACTTAATTGAAGATCAACTGAAAATTTATTCAATTAACCTAAGGCAGCATTGGAACTTAACGAAACATATTTAGAAAAGTCTAGGCTAGAGACGTGTTCCGGTGTCGTTAAACTGGCATTGTCGTTGCACAGCTTTGAAACCAGTATAAGTATGGTTTTAATGCTCCCGTGCGATACGTATATAGGGAGACCCTCTAGGTTTTCAATCCTTTTTATCCACGAGGCAGTCACGCACCTATACCTGATACGAACATTAGGAGACTACCTGCACCACGTACGGAAAGTCATGGTCGATTCCCTGTTTCCATTATTGAAACCAAGGTGTATCTTACAGATTCACGGATATTTCGTACCGCCTGCAATGCCTAGTTTTCTGACGTGGTGGTCTTTGATCCTTAAACTTGAAAAGACCGTCAAGCGCTTGTCCTTTCACGCTTGTGTCAACTCCGAAAGAGATAGAGTCATCTTTTTATCGTTTCTCGACTCTTGAAACATGAAACGGTAGAATTTGTTTATTTTCCAATGTGGTAAAATCAATCTCCCACGATTACACACCCGTTTAGATATTGCTTGTGACTGTTTGATCGTGTGTCTTAACTCGCTTTCAGCCCGTGTGTGTGTTTGCTCTTTTCTTCTAGTCTTTTGCCACGGTGGGGGAACCTTCGGTTTCGTCTACTGGTAGTCCTTACACGGACGATTCTTCAGAAGCTTCTCAATCTTCTGTTGAACCACAGCAGCCTGTTGTTTCCGAGTTTCCTGACGGGGGACCGGTTCTCGCCGAGCAACCCTTTGGAGGACCAGTTGAGTTAAATTGGCCCTTTTCGGACCCTGTGTCTGAATTGAGATTAGGAGCTGATTTCCTTTCTCTTACATCGGGTTCACCATTTGTTGCTGTTGTTTTTCCTCCTAGTCCTTGCCGTCTTTTGCGTGATTTAACGGCAGGATCAACCATGAGTGATTACCGAGGCAGGAAATTGGCGTCGACAGCTATGACATCACTTTGTCGATTTTTGAAACATTTCTTGAGCGCTGTGCTCGTTGCGGTCTTACAGCTCACCCACGAGATACGGATCTACAGATGGATTCTTCATTTACGACCCTCATGATTTAGTCTCACAGCAGGGGCAGTGTGCCCTGACTGCAAGGGTGTCCCCTTGATACATCCGTCTATTCCCCGTCCAGAAGCCCACTATTTGCCCTCTATAAGCTCTGTTGTCTGGCCACCTGGGTAATCTGGGCAACTCACGAGAGAATGTTTATCTAGCTATTTGCTATCTGGGAGAATATCTCTCCCAGGAGGAGTATACGGTTGTCTTTGCAACGTAGGGGCAGAAGAGTACATCCTATTTCCCGAAGATCATACGGCTGGATTCTTTCTTTCGCATTATCTAACAAGAAGGATGGCACTCACAGTGTCTTTCTAAGTCGTTGACGAGCACGGGGAGGTTTTGCGCCTTCCTGCTCCTGAGGCTTATCTGTATGCTCAAGGTTTACCGTACAACCAGGCTTATAACCCGCAGGGACAGCCCTTCCAAGGCCAACCTACGGGCCAACCTGGCTATCTGTATGACCCACAGGGACAGCCCATCCAAGGCTACCCTACGGGCCAGCAAGGGCCATTGTACAATCCGCAAGGACCATATTATAGCCCTGCTGGTCAACCTGCTCAGCCTCAGCCGGGGTATCAACCGGGACCGGCCTATGGTCCTGGGGGGAAAATCCAGTCTTCTTTACCGATGCAACTGCAGTATCCTGTTGTTTCTAACGTTGCATATCAGCCAGGACCATCCTATGGTTCTGCTTCAGGTCAAACCGGTTTCCAGCAAGCACCTGGTCCTGTCCCGCCTCCAGGCCAACCGGCTCATCCGGCACAACCTGGGGTTCACTTACAACCAGGTCAACCTGCGCAACCGGCGCCGCCTGTTTATCCGGGTTAGCCTGGTCATCCAGGCCAACCGGCTCATCCGGCACAACCTGGGGTTCACTTACAACCAGGTCAACCTGCACAACCGGTGCCGCCTGTTTATCCGGGTCAGCCTGGTCATTCAGGTCAGCCCTCTCATTCGGGTCAACCTGTTCATTTAGGGCAACCCTCTCATTCCGTTCACTCTGCTCAGCATCCTGTTCATTCAATGCCGCAGCCAAATCAACAGTTGCGCCCTACGTACCAGGCTCCGCAGGGTTCCACTTTTCAGAAGCCTACTCACCCTCAGAGTGGTTATTATCCTCATGGTCAGTCTCAACCGAACTATAACCACCCCAGAGGCTCTCAGTATTATCCTCCTCCACCCGGTTCTACCTACGCTCAGCAGCCAAATCCAAACGCTGCTTATACAGGGCAGACACCTAATCAGGGCCCGAACCCTGGTTATCAAGCCCCGCACTATGGTTACCAGAATCCAAATCAGTCTGGTTATACGAACTATGCCCCCTACGGTCAGAATCCTGCGGGACAGAACCCGTGGGGGCAGGGATATTCACAACCATCGTGGAGCACGGGTACCGGACCTTATCCTGGGACTGGCATGGCAGTTAACCCTCCATTGCCGTTCCTGGCTACCTTGGAACTGCCGAACGTTTCAAAATTGACCAATGATCCGATTTCACATAATCCATATTGGCCTCCGGTTCCCACCAAGATCCCAGGTGATTGTCCCAAGTTTGAGGGCAAAGCTGGCGAAGACCCCCAGGCGCATGTGATGACGTATCACCTATGGTGTTCGTCTAACTCTTGGGTCGACGATTCGATCCGTTTGCGTCTTTTCCAGCGTACTTTAACAGGAGCTGCTGCTAAGTGGTACATAGAGCTATCCCGTGGTATTTTTCAGGATTTCAACTCGTTAGCTATGGCTTTCCTCACGCACTTCCAGTTACCGGTCCAGTATGAGGCCGGGACGCACCTCCTGACTTCTCTGAAGCAGGACAAGGCCACTCACATCTCAGATCACATTCATGAGTGGCGGCGCCGTCGTCGACTGATTAAGTTTCACATACCTAATCAGATTTTGACTCACTGGTTCACCACCTCCTTTGTGAATAAAATCGCTCAGGATATCGCGATGGGAGTGTGTGTGATAGAGGAACAAGCTATCGCGCGTGCCCAGTACCTGGATCTTGTTTATTCACAGTCTGGAACGCTTTATGACATCTTGACTGATGCTCCACGGCCCGGAACCACTAAGGCTCCGCCTACCCCTGCGGTGGATGGTGTCATTGGTTCCGTCTCTCAAAATTCGAAGAAGTCTTCGAATGGGAAGCAGAAGGCTAATTCTTCCAACAATACCTCTGCTAATCCCGTCTCATCCGATTCTGGTAAAACCGCGGAGGTGAACGCCGTCCAGGCCAATCCTGCGGACAAATCCTCCAAGGGGAAGAAGAAGGGAAAAGGAAAATCAAAATCTGATGCCCCGAAACCAGAATCTAAATCTCGAACTGAAGATGGCTCCCAACGTAAGCCGAAATTCCCTTGCCTCATCTGTGAAGGTGACCATTACACTAAGGATTGTCCACGACGGTCCGAGGTTAGTCAACTTCTTAAAGGCTCTAAAGGGACTCCAGCTGTTTTAAAAGAGCCATTTCCATCTCAGCAGACCCAGATGGTTGAATAGGCGTCACCATCTGCACCGTTTGGGTCTCAGGTTTTCATGATGAAAACTAATGCACCTATCACTATCGCTACGCGGTCGAAGGATTACAGCGGTCAGCAGCAGGCACCCGGGAAGGCAGTTGCGGATGGACCGCCTCCCCCACCTGTCTCTGGTCCGTTGGAAATCGAGAAGCCGACTCTCGAACCCGTTGTGAAGCCACCTCCCAAGGGTGTTCTTCGGAGATCCTCTTATAATCCAAACGCTCATGCCGCTCAACATTACAGTATTGTTGAGGATCTGGCACAGGCGCCATGTGCTATGTCCGCACTTGAGGTTCTTCAAAGTTGTCCTTCACAACGGAAGGCTTTATTGTCTGCAATCGGTGGTATCGATCCCGCCGACTCGAGCCTTCTCACCTTCGATCTGGAGAATTTTACTCCCCGGCTTCCACATCAAATTGCTTTGGTCATTCAAGTCGGGATTAACGGTCTGAACATTCATAGGTTTGTCGTAGATGAGGGTGCATCTACCTGCGTTATGTCCTCCGCTTGCTGGAAGGCCATCGGCTCTCCAGCCTTGTCGTCATCTCCCAATGCCCTTGAGGCATTTGATGGTCAGGAATCTAAACCCCTGGGAGTTCTCGAGAGTCTTGCGATCACATTACAGGGAAAAACTGTCAACGTGGAAGTGGAAGTGGTTGACGCTAAACTCAACTACAATATACTTCTTGGCCGCAGCTGGACCCATGCCATGCTCTGCGTGCCGTCTACTGTCTTTCGATTCATCAAGTTCCCCCATGAGGGCAAGATTGTTACGGTAGATCAGTTGTCATTTTTCACCTCTAGCTCTGAGAACAACGTGCCATACGTGGATCAAATTCCGAATCCCCCAGACAGCATAGGACCTGGTCTTTTCAAGGACCCTGTTCTCATGGGTATATTCCTCGCACCGCCACCGAATACCGCTCAAGTCAACATGTTGTCCAGGACTGATGACCCCTGGCTTATTCCTACACCTGAGCAGGTATATGAGTTTGGAGAATCCATGCCTTTAACGCCGGTAGAGATCAGCTACTGTGAGATTGTTGCCGCATCGGACCCTCCACCTCCTCAGCATGCTCCGATGAGCATGGCTCTTGACGTCTACTCACAATCCCCCTGGCTTGGTCAGGCTGATTCGCCTGATCCTCTTCGAGAGACTTTTCCTTCAGATGAGGCTATCATTGAAACTATGTCTCTTGAAGAGCTGCCCTGGGGCGATGGGCATCATCGCTCCTCGTTCATGCCTAGCTTGGGGGCAATGACGGACTGTCTGGAGCGTTATGCTACTCAGGTTCCTTCCCCTCCTCTTCAAACACCGATCTTGATACATGAGGTCTTTTCGGAGGGTAATCTGAGTAACATTACTCAAACTGTTCCAATCAACATCTCCGTTAAACCGGGGATTGTTGAGAACATTCATGTGGGTGTGACTTGTTCTCCCGAGGAGATTCAAGTCTATACTGAGCTTTTCAAAGAATTCAAAGATGTTTTCGCATGGTCCTACGAGGAAATGCTGGGAATTGATCCTAGTATTGTCGTGCATGAGATTCCAACCTATCCAGGTGCGAAACCCGTGCGCCAACGCTTACGTCCCATGCATCCTCGGAAAGCCACCGCTATCAAGGCAGAAGTTGAAAAACTTCTGAACGCGGGTTTTATTTATCCCATCCCCCTTACAAAATGGGTGTCCAACATTGTCCCTGTCGATAAGAAGCAGGGTACAATTCGAGTCTGTGTGGATTATCGCGATATCAATCGCGCCTGTCCAAAGGATAATTATCCCACTCCGTTTATCGACCAGATCATCGACGAATGTGCCGAGAGTGAGATCTATTCCTTAATGGACGGTTTCTCAGGTTATAACCAAATCAATATCGCACCTGAGGATCAACATAAGACCACATTCATCTGTCCGTGGGGCACTTTCGCATACAAAAAACTCCCGTTCGGCTTAAAGAATGCTGGCACCACGTTTCAGCGTGCGATGTCCTACGCTTTTCATGACATTCGCCATATCGTTCAGCCTTATCTGGACGACTTGCCAGCCCATTCGGGTAAGCGAGAGGACCATCCTGAACATCTTCGCCAGATATTCCTTCGTTGCAGACGCTACAATATCAGGCTCAATCCTCATAAGTGCGTATTCTGCGTTGATTCTGGCCGTCTCTTAGGCTTTATAGTCTCAAAAGACGGAATTCGCCTTGACCCTCTAAAGGTCGAGGCCATCGTAAATCTCCCATCACCCTCCTCCCTGTATCAGTTACAGAGTCTGCAAGGGAAAGCGAATTTCCTTAGGCGCTTTATCCCGAATTATGCCGAGGTGGCCAAAGGATTCACTCATTTGTTAAAGCAGAACATTCCCTTTCACTGGGACGAAATTGCTCAGGAATCCTTTGAGAAGCTGAAGACATTGCTAGTTAATGCTCCATTGCTTCGTCCTCCGGACTACCACCGCGACTTCACTTTGTATCTAGCCGCCGCATTTAGCACCATCGCCATGGTCTTGGTGCAAGATGACGATAACGGTGATGAACATGTTGTTTATTACCTGTCTCGGAACCTTCTCGACCCGGAAACACGTTACGCACATGTCGAGAAGCTGGCCTTAGCAGCAGTACACGCCGTACAATGCTTTCGCCATTACATCCTTTTGTGCACGATAACAGTGGTTTCAGACTGCAACCCTATGACGTATATCCTTTCTAGACAATTACTAGGGGGCAAGTACTCCAAATGGATTGTGATCCTGCAGGAGTTTGACTTGGAGTTCACCACTGCCAAGTCAACTAAATCACTAGTCTTCGCGGATTTGATATGTTCTCTCCCTACAGACTCTGTTCCCTCACACTCTGAAGACCATATACCGGACGAAACACTTTTTCTCATCGATACTCGCGATCCTTGGTACGGTGACATTATAGTGTATCTTCAGACCGCGACATTTCGGTCTGAGTTGGATAAAGCTGCCCGCAGTCGGATTCGGCACCAGTCCCAACCCTACCGTATAGTAGGAGATACCTTATATCGCATTGGAGTAGATTCGGTGCTCCGACGATGCCTTACCTTGGAAGAAGCTGAAAAGGTCCTGAATGACTGCCACAGTGGCGCCTGTGGCGGACATATGTCCGGGTATGCTACTGCCCAGAAGATTCTGCGTGTAGGTTATTTCTGGCCTTCCATATTCAAGGATTGTATCACTGCAGTCCGTAAATGTCATCCGTGCCAGATATTTCAGCGCAAGATGCGCGCGCTGCCGTTGCCATTGCATCCCGTGATTACCGTCGGCCCTTTTGCGAAATGGGGCGTGGATTTTATGACGTGTAACCCTCACTCGGCCGGGGGGCATGCGTATATCATTGTCACCGTCGACTACTTCACTAAGTGGGCCGAGGCGATGCCTACACTAGCTGCTGACGGGAAAACGGCTGCTCAATTTTTATTCAACCACGTTATTGCACGATTCGGGGTCCCTCAAGCCATTGTCACTGATCACGGTACCCATTTCCGCGATTACATGATGGCGGAGCTGACTTCAACGTTGGGCTTGCGCCACGACAGCTCAACACCATACTACCCTCAAGCGAATGGTCAGGTTGAAGCGGTGAACAAGGTTTTGGTCACTATGCTTCAGCGAACAGTTGGGATTCATAAATCCAGTTGGCATCTCCAACTGTTCTCAGCTCTCTGGGCATACCGAACATCTGCTAAGAGTGCGACCGGATTCACACCATTTCAATTGGTGTACGGTCTGGAAGCTACTCTGCCGGTTGAATGTGAAATTCCTTCGCTTAAATTAGCTGTGGAGCTCTTACCGGATACTTCTCCTGAGGAAGAACATCTTCTGTATCTCGAACGGTTGGATGAAACCCGTCGTCTAGCTGCTTTGATCATCGAAGCACAAAAGAAGAGGGTCAAAATTCATTTTGATCAATCTGTTTCTCCCCGTTCTTTCATTGAAGGAGACCTCGTCCTCTTGTACGATCAGGCACATGATAAGCTTGGAGCCGGTAAACTCCAGCCTATGTGGCACGGGCCCTATATAGTAAAGCGCGTTTTGAAAAATGGGGCCTACGAGCTTATAGATTACGAAGGAGTTCCGCTGGCGCAGCCCAGAAATGGGTTGTACCTTAAAAAGTACTATGCCTGAAGTGATTTCTTGGTGTGGTGTGTGTACATAGGTGTGTGATTTTCATTTGTGTGCATGGTGTGGTGTGCTTTGTAAACATCTTTCTGCTGATCGGGTCTTCCTGGTTGTGCAGATGTCTATTCATCCATTTGTTGGTTTCGCGGATGGTGCCTCCCGCAGTACCAGGAATCTGTCTTCTGCAGCCTGGGTAATCTACGATCCTGTTGGTGAGTTGATTGACCTGCAAGGTGTGTGTTTAGGACGTACCACGAACAATATCGCGGAATATAGTGCCGTGTTGGAATTATTAACCGAGGCAGTAAACCTTGGTATCCGTGAATTGCTCGTGTACCTAGATTCACAACTTGTAGTGTTACAGCTGAACGGACACTATTCGGTAAGGAACTCGTCCATCTTACGTCTGTATTTGCGTATTCGATTACTGGAAAGGAATTTTGACTATATTACATATCATCATATACCCAGGCATTTGAATACATTAACAGATGCAGTAGAAAATTTGGTATTAGACAGACATTTGCGCAATTTATAAATCATCATCACATGTAAAGAAAGACTCATCCAGAAATAGATATGTATATAAATAGATATCGAAATGTTTACATAGAGTGTGTCACATAAAACTCAAAAATATACATAATCGTCTTAGTACATCCGGAGACGCTATGTCTCTCAAAAAAGTAGGTGTGGTATAAATCCTAAAGACTAATCCGCATGGTGCTCATGATAGCACGTCACTGCACGCACTAAGCGCCTCAGGATTCGGTGGATCCGACTCGGAACTCCCACCGTATGGCGCTGGTATGCCATCGGTACGTCTGCTAGCCGGGCATAGTCCGGGATCCCGTGGGCAATCCCCTCGAGGTTCTGGATTAGCTCCTCTCCTCCGGTGCCTTCTCCCTGAATCTCAGGGGCGAGTTGTGTCCTCCGGGAGATTGGAGACATCCCAGCTGGTCTCTCAGGTCCTACATCTGCATGCATATATGATTGTGTTAAGACGAATGTGTATCAACAAAAAAAAAACATATAAACATAAAATCAAAAATATGAGGTCTTACCCAGCTCCTCGTCCCAGTCGTCTCCTTCTGGCAGTGGGAGATCTGGGTCCCCGGTAAAGTCAGTTCCTGAATAGGACCAGTCTTCCACGACAATCAGCTGGCGCCGTAACCACCTAAAAAATTCTGGCCTTCAGGACATCTGTTGGCCACCTCTAGATCTGGGCATCAATGCTGCCCAGCGAACCATTCTCGGCTCTCGTGGTATCGGACTCGCCACTGTGGCCCCTTGGCCCTGGAAGATTGGTAAGCGTTCCAGAATGAACGATACCAAGATGGAACCATAACCGAACTGTTTCAGTTTCCCCTGTTTGCACTTTGTGAGCTGCCTCTTCATGTTGATCGTTACTGTTGTTGCCCAGTCATACAGTCGGGGACCCATGCATTCTGAGGCCAGCAAGAGTTGGGCCTTTGTGGCCTCGTGCGGTGCCTGCGACCCAGCAGCCCGCGTGATGGTATGGAGAACTACTCTCAGTGCCAGATCAGGGATAGTGTGGATATCCACCTTCTTGCTTCCTAATCCTGTTTGTGCCCCTCGGCACACCCGTGCCATCACTTCTTCCATCTTTTCCCCAGATGGTCTGCTTCCGGTTAATACAGGGATTGGACCTCTACGGGACAATCCAGTGATAAAATAAACATCGGTGACCTCCAGTTCTAACACCTGGTCTCGTAACCTGAACACCTGTTCATTTTCATCCCAGATACTGATTAGATACTGGAGGAGCTCGGGCTGAGCTCGTAAACATGGTGTGAGGAAGAACTTTTTCAATCCACAGTCTCTAAGTGCATTCATGCAAGCTTGACTTTGCATGGCCTGTTCATCCTCTTCTCCGTGCTCTCGTTCTTTCCATTCGATTGCCATTTTGAGTGATTATCTGCATTCATATGGTCAAAAACCCTTAGTTAGATCTTTGATGAGCCTCAAATTCCATGCAATTTGGTACAGATATCGAAATTTTGGGCGAAATCTTAGGTTCGGCCGCTGGCGCGGCTGTTTCATGAACAGTCGCGCCACGTGGCGCGGGCCCTTTGTGGAAAAGAGCTCATTGGCGCGGGTCCGTGCCCGATACCCGCGCCAATGGGCGCAGCCCTAAAATTTTGAAAGCGGCCACACAGAACTGATTTTTAAGGGAAAGTTATTAAAAAATGAATGAAAATGAAGAGCAAGGGAACGCCTTTTACCTGTGACAGAAGAGAAGCTGAATGGTCGCCCGGATTTGTCGCAATCACTGACAGAAGTTTCTGCTCCAAACGAACCACTGTTGCTTCCAACCAAGGTAAATAGTAAAAGTAATTTTATTTTTACCAATTTGACATATTTATAACTTTTTCGACGTTAAATGAGTTTTAAAAGTTATTTTTATCAAATATTTGCATATGTTATGTCGAAAATGGATTTTACGCTTGCTTGGTATGTGCAGCAACAGGTTTTTGCGACTTAAACGATGGAAACGAGTTGTATTTTATACTTTTTCGGACTCGTTAAATACACGAAAAAGTCACTTTGGAGTCATCTTTCAGCTCTTTTCTGACTCTCTAAACATGAAAAGATTGCCGAGGCCCTTGTCGTTTCGATCTCGTTAAAATGGACACGAATCGACATTCACCCAGTATAAGTTTAACCCTTTTTCGGGCTGGGATGGATCGATTACGAAAAAGGAATACCCTAACCTATCGCGACTAGGAGGTTTTCCCGGATATTGTTTTCTACCTTTTCAGATCTGGGGAACTATTTACGAAAAGGGACCTGTGGAGTTTTCTTTTCCGCTGTCTTTTCAAACTCTCTAAACATGAAAAGACGCCGAGTTCTTCCTTTGTCGGACTCGTTAAACCCTGATGACATTGGATTCCGTCGAAATGACGTTCTCCGAGTTTCTCCTTCCTAGGACTCGTTAAATGCACTAGGATGGATTCGCCCGAAGGGCGGACTTATATCCCAAGCATATGCTATCCCCTTCAAGCTTGTTATCAAAAATAATTGGGGTACTCGCCAGAAATGGTGGGGGAAAAATGGAACCATCGTCGTTGTCGTCGGCAGTATGTCGCTCTTGAACATGGCACTTGTCTGCATTCGTGTCGGGTTGGGGACATCTCATCTCGTTACTTCACTTTGCCTCCATGGGTTTGGGTAATCTCTTTTGACCTCTCATCTGTTCACTGCCTCGTCGCCATGACCTCTGATCTGTTGATGTCAAATACTGCCAAGTCCATTGTCGTGTCGTTCATGTGTTCAAGAGAAGTTGGCCTCTGCAAATATCAACCTTCCTCTGTTTCTCATATGGTCCTGATTCACAACAAAACATTATGTTCCTCTGTCTCGTGTCGATGATGTGGGAATCGTTATGGCCCACCTTCGATCAAGGTCACTTCCTGTCGACATCAACTCATTATCCGGGAAGTTGGTCTAGAGACTCCTTATGGTACCTTGGAGCCTGCATGCCTCAATGGCAGGTTCGTCGCATTCGACGTGAGGTTTACATCATTGACCTCCGATCGAGTGATTCTGCAAGTGTTCGACGTCAACTCATTTATTCGCACGCCGTAGATTGTACCTTAGTACCTTGAGGACCATTGTCATTATTGGTGGTTTCTCTCGCGTCTGTTAACAGCTTTCATCATTGGCTGGTAATCAGACGATGTTCTTTCATGTTCGACTTCAGCTCACATATTCGCATGCTTGAACTTGTACTCTGTTTGGGTCGAGATGGAGCGCAAGACCCTGGATTGTGTCTGTTGTAATCCAGGCTGCGATTGTGGATTATTATCATTATGTACATGACTCAATGATTGGATGGCTGCGACCATACTTGAGTCTATTTGTTTGATCTTAGTTGGATGGTTGCGCCCATACCCTGGATCCGGATTATAGCATACTCTGTTTCGGATGGTTGCGTCCATACCACTTATACATCATGTACTTGAGATATCAGTTGTATCTTTCTGCGCAGGTTTTTCGACGGCGGGCCTTCGATTGAACATGTTCTCGTAAAGCATTTCACCCCTCTCTCTCTCGGGCCTCATACTTTAGGGGGCATCTGTTACACAGTAATTTGTCACCGTCCCTACCATTCCCCGTCCCGCACAATGGAGGACCCATTTTGTGACCTTTGAACATTGTCATGCCTTGAAAACATCATCAATGCATTCCTCTAAGCATGAGCTTCATTTTCCCTTGAGACATCTCCTTGCAAAAATCATGAAAAACATCCCTTTTTGCATTGGCGCGGGCAGGCAGTTCAGTACTCGCGCCAATGGGGAAAATCTTGCAAAGAGGTCGCGCCAACTGGCGCTCTGTCATAGAGCAGTAGTCGCGCCACCCAATTTAGGGACTGTTTTTTAAATAAAGATGGCGGAAGTTGAGTTCCAACAAACTCACAAACCATTGCCTATCTTGAGTTGGGAGGTTTGGTTGCGGGAGTTCTATGGAAGGGAAGTGGTTTTGCCACCTCCTATGGAACCTTCCTTGTTGATAGGGCCAATCCCATAATAATAGGGATCCCAACTCCCTCCTTCCCCATCTATAAAAGCCTGCTCAAATCCATGGCAAGCTAGTCTTGAAGTGCCTAAGCTTTGAACCTCCATATTCCCAAGAGCCTTTGTGTTGTAAAGGATCCCCTCTTTCCCTTAAGGCTGACTCAAGTAAGGAGACCATTGTTAAGAGACTCCGGAGAGGTTTTCCCTTTCCTTGGCGAGCTTTGCGAGACGTGGACGACCGGAGACCCGTCCGAAGGAGGCTGCGACGTCAGAACTTGGTTGTAATCTCTCTTCGTTTATGATTTAATAGATGATTATGATTATGGTTCCACTCCATTTTCCATCATGTTAATGCGAGTAACATCCTTTCTGACTGATGTTTAGTTACGTGTGCCGGATTTTATGCTTGTATCTGTTTATTTCTTCCATGTGCAGGTGTTCATCCGCGGAGATCATGGAGGGATTGTGATCTGCCGGGGTTGAGGAACGAGGACGTTTCTTCTTCAGATCATAGTGTTGGAATCCAGGTAGGCTTCTATTTCTAGTCCATTCATTCGTAACTAGGAGCTTGCGTCATAACATTGTTTGATTGTTGCTAGACCCCTGCTGGGCTAGTAGGGATCGCCTCTGTCCGCAGAGGGGATTTACCTCCTCAACACCTGGCACAAAATCACATGCAGTGGTTAAGACCAAGGGTGCGACAGATTTACACAGGAAATAAGCCCTCGAAATCCTGAAAGAAGGTAAGTGAATCGAATGAGGAGGTCACAACACCTGGTTCTATGGTAGGAAAGCATACAAGCGCCAACGCAAAAGGATATCAGGGATAATTCAGTGAAATTGGCAACAGTTTTAATTTAAATTTAAAAAGGTTGTGAAGTTTGTTTGGAAGTAGTGATAATTTAAAGGCCTTTGGGCCTATATTAAAATGTATTCATCACATGCATGGACATGATGATTCGGTAGCTAATTCTAGAAATGTGTGGTTATTTAAAAATCCTTTGGTCTAGTGGAAGAATGAGTCAATAGCTCTGGATATGTGATAGTTTAGTGGCTATTAAAATCCTACTAATTATAGAAAATACCACCTAAAATCTATTAAAAGGATAGAATGTCTAAAATAAGCAGAAAACCTCAATTTATTTTGCATATAATGTGTTCAAGGTTTGATAACTTGGTGAGTAGATCAAAAAGACTAAAATAAATAGTATAAAGGAAAAAAATAGGATTCATACAACCTTACAAGAAAATCAAAGAGGCCAAAAAAATCAAGCCAAATTCTTTATAAGCAGGTTTGAGTAAGTAGGTTGGACACAAGTATTTTGTGGATAATTTTATGTGAAGCAATTTTTTTAGTGTTCTCAGTAATCAAATATTTCTAAAGGTATTGGTGATTAAGGAAGAAATAGTTTTATTTTGAAGGAAAATTTGGAATTCATGGTTCTAGTATGAAAATGGATGAAATATGAACAAATGAGTGTCAAGTAAGTTGTAGCTAGTAGAACAAGGTTGGTGCTTCTTCCATTGGGTGTTGGTAAATATTTTGGGTTGTAGCTCTATTTAGTTGTAGCTGATAAATCTGGGAGTTGTAGCTTCCTGTTGGTTGTAGCCAAAAAATTTTAATAACAAGTTTTAGCTTACCTTGTAACGTAATTAGAGAAGAACTTGAATAATTTGTGTGTTCAATTGTGATTGTTGATATTATTTATTTTCATGCTTATTTAATTATTTTGCTGAAAGTACATTATGGTGTCCTAGTTTTCTTGCACAAGTAAAAGAATTTTTTTTTAATTGGTAAAATTCCTACAATATTGATTCACCCCCCCCCCCCCCCTCTCAATATTGTCCTAGTTTCTAACTACAAGGGGAAAACTCAACCAATCCTTCTCTTATAGAATTAGTTCAAAACAATATATCCAAGACCTAATATCAAGACCAAAACTGCCACAAAGATCCCAATTCATTCCTCCTCCAACTATCCTCCAATCAAGTCGAATTCAACGCTGGTGAATTTGATCAACCCATGAAATTTCAGCCCGTAAAATTTCAGGCATGTAGCAGCACAGAAATTTCCTCAAAAAATTCTCACATGTGAGCAGAACAAGGGAATAAAAACTCATCTTCTTTCTCTCCTTTGACTTCCTTCTCTTTCGTTTGACTTCAGTCGTCCTTTCTTCTTGTTTGGCACAGAAATCGATATGATTTGTTTGAATGAATGAGATTCCAAGAGGTTGACTTCACTTGTATATATTGTTGTCCAGGCGATTCAAATATATTCCTCTTAGACCGACTTGTCTAAGGAGGCTTGACTTGGTCATGTGTTGACTCTTTGACTCAAAATAAAAGTTCTTTTTATTTTTCTTACAAAATTCCAAATGGGACTTGACTCAAATTCATTTATTTTGACTGTCTTTGACTCTATAAGCATGAATAACATGCTTTAACAAAAACAAAATAATAATAATTAATATAATAAATATGTCAATGAAAAAAAAAAAGCAGTTTATTGCATTATGAATACTGACACTAGTTACATTTATCAACACAAATTCCTCATCAACAACATCTCAGTTGAATCTCACCTTATTAATGTTAGTATCAATCAACTTGTAAGCCATCTGAGTGCTGATGTACCCTGCAATCATTAGCTTATCTCTCTTTGGATCTAACTTGGTTCTCTTCTTGGATGGAATCCAAGCGTACATATTAGAAACAAATACTTTAATATGACTAACTTTGGTATTTATTCAAGACAATTCTTCCCCTGGGTTCTTTTTATTCATGACTAACATTCTAGAAAATATATTCAGTAGGCATATCCATGTTAACATTACCTTGGCCCAAAAATTGTTTCGAACGGACTTTTTTTGCAGCATACACCTAGTCATCTCTCTGATAATACGGGTTCACCTTTGAACCACTCCATTTTACTTTAGGGTGTAGGGTGTAGTATATTATCTTTGGATCCCATTTTTAGTACAAAATTTAATGAATTATTTGGAACATAATTCTCCACCATTATCATATCTTAGGGAGATAATTTTGAAACATGAATCTTTCTCTACTAAGGCTATGAACTTGTGTAATTCATTAAACACTTCAGATTTTAGTTTCAAAAATTATACTCTCATTTTCCTATTGTAAGCATCAACATATATAAGGAAATACTTGGTACCGTTGATTGAAGTTGTGTTAATTGGTTCATAAATGTTTGCATGAACTTATTAAAGGACTCTTCGCGCTCTCCAGTATTGTCATTCATTAAATGGTGCGTGATGTTGTTTCCTTACTTAGTAAGCTTCGTAAACCCCCAAGATCTAGTGTTGAATGTCCAGGAGTCCATCTACCAGTTTATCTTGTGTCAAATTGGAGAGGTAGGTCAAGTTGAGATGAACATACCTTAGATGCCATATAGCGCTAATGTTAAATGTACTCTTAGTGGCTAGTGCATGTACTTTGACCTATCCAATATCTACTATTTTGAGAAACTTGTGGTCCTCTACATTAAGAGCAATAATCTTCTTGGTAACCTTATCAACTATGTATCATTTGTGATTGCTAAAGTTGACATATAAATGGGGGAAACGCCTCATAATATGACTAACATAAAATAGATGAAGCTCCATACCTAACACAAAGTATATATTGAGGAACATCAACATAGTCCCTACAAAGGAAATCTGGACATTTCCTTTACCAACTACTATAACAACTTCCCCACCATCGAATATCATTGAATCCTTTGATGAGCAAGGCTTGTATTTTGTGAATCAATCATGCTTGTTGGTTAAATTGCATGATGCACCTGAATCGATGAACCAAGTAGATGACTGGGTTTATTTTCTTGTTTCATGGATATGAATGCACAGAAGGATGATTCCTCCTCAATATAATCTGCAATGGGGGGCTATTGTTAAGGCCCTCCCTAATTGGTCTTATGCTCAACTAGTATTCTTTTGTAATTATTCTTCACATAGATTGTCTTGCCAAAATAATGACAAGTAATGGTATTCTAACCCTTGGTGATGTTTGCACCACTACTTTAGCCTTTATTCTTGTCCTTTCTTCCTTTTCCTTTGAAATTGGTAGTAATGTCCTACTCGAAATCCTATGTCTCATTGTTTCTACTGAAATGTTTCTTCCATTTGTCTTGTTGTAAGAAATTATTACAAATCTCTCTAAAATTTTGGTCAACCTCCATAACGATGATGTTCAAGATCTTGATTAAGTGCTCATAAGCATGTGGTAATATTTTTAGCATGATTACCACCATCTTATTTTATTCCATATTTCATCCAATGGCCTCCCTGTTATAGGTAAATTTTGGCACCATTCCCAATGACCTGGTTAACTGGACATCATCCCCAAAACCAATGAATAGGGTCTATCATCCCCTATCATTTCAATTGCTACATGCCCTAAGACAAAGAACAAGAAAAAATCATCCATGACTTCCATTGCAAGGTTTCCAATATTTGAAGTACATGTTATATCACCTATGATCTCACCAATGCAGTCTCTCAAGGGACTAACTGCTTTGCATATGTTGTCACCTCCATTCAAGAGTACTCTGCAAAGCACTTCCCGACACTCAAGTGTGCATTGGTCAATTGGGAGTGAAATTATCATTGTTTCAGAATCTCCACATGGCCAGTGCCTTCTATAAGAGTGCATATGTGTCAAACTTCAAATCCATGTGTCCATTCAACACCTCTGAGCTTGGGAACATGTCTTGCCTATTATTAGAAATTCATCGATTGTGAAACTATCTTCAGCTCATCTATAAATTGAGCACAGATCCTAGTGCTTGAGAAGGAAGAAATTTAGTAGAGAAATGCTATTGGAATCTCAATTGAGGGTTTGATTTGATTGGTATTCTACTGGAGAGGTGTTCATGGTGATGAGGCTTGGATGATGCTGGAGTTGGTGACATCAAATCAATCGCTGGTTGTAACCTCCCCTTCTATCCATTAATAAATATTGATGCTTACTTTCCCACATATGTATCTGTATAAGATTTTGTATTTCATATTATGGATTCTTATATGTTGTATATGTTTCATGTTTCATTTATTTAACTTATTAATGTGAATAGCCATCTGTATATTGCAATCTCTTTGATGTTTAGTGTTCATACTTGAAGGAAATATTTTGGCGATCTAGCTTGGATTGGAAACTACAACAAGAGCGATAGAGGGAGAATAGGAAGTGCTTGGACTCCAAGTAAGTTTCTTAATCTATTCTTTGTGTCTATTTACTGTTGGGAAAATTATATGCAAAGTATTTAATCTTTTGTTCTAAATGCGCACCACGTTTAGGGAATGTGTTTTATCCGTAATCCATAATTTCGCAAAACAAATTGGCGAATCCGCTGGGGAAATTACCTTCATCCTTGGTGTATGTTGCCTCTATTATCCACCCAGTAGCATCTACTCTTAATTATTAGGCTTTTGAAATTAATAATTGCATAGAAATGTGTCAGTAGCTTGATTTTTTTGTTCTCTGCTGCACCCAATGCACTATTGGTCAAGACACAGTGCTTTGCATAGCACTGTCTCCCACTCAGGGGTGCTTTGCAACACACTGCCTCCCCTTAGAGACTGTGTTTCCTCATAATCCAACCAAATTCCCTTTGAATTTTTCATTTCCATTACTTTCAGCCTTTTTTTTGCTGTGTTTTCAACTATCTGATGCCTCCTAGAGACCAGTGAATCTACCTAAATCTTCCTCCTTTGAAAACTAAGTTTTTTCAATGTCTCTCTAAGTGTTTTTCTTTATCATTGAAAAATCAAATTCAAAGTATTTTGTTGCTGCACTAGATCCATTTGTTTTCGTAAAGGAAATTTTCATTAAATTCTTCGTTTCCTGTAGGAAAAATTGTAGTTCCATTCTTCATTTTTCCTAAAAGATAAATTGTTGTTCAATTCATCATTTCTTAAAGAAGAAAGCATTTTTTTTTGTTGATTTGATGCATTTAGTTTCCTTTTTGCATTCACATTAAGGGGACTGAAAATAAAAATATGCATTTTCATATAGTGGATTGTGTGTTTTGCATTGGAACAATTAGGAAAGCTACATATTAATTTGTACTCTTTGTTGTTTGCACTCAAAACTGATTGCTCTTTCCCTTTAGTAGCTAAGATTTTCATTGAAAAAACTAAAAGTGAAAATTTTTCTTATCATTTTATTTGTATTTTAGGAATTTCGATCACATCATAGCGATGAACCTTGAAAGGAAAATTGATAAACAAGATCAACTTAAAATTTACATCAATTTACCTATCAAAGCATTGGAACCATAATGATAACATTTAAAAGGTCTAGGCTAGAGACGTGTTCTGGCATCGTAAAACATAGCAGTTGTCATTAATTGTCAGCGATACATTCCGAGTGTGATACCTCACTCCACGTACGTAAGTATATTGTAGCTCGTCCACGTACCTTCGGGTATATCTGGCGGTGTTATAGTACAAAAAATATAAAGGGGTACTCTCACTGTGCGGTTTCACATCAGACAGTGCTAATACAGACTTGGGCCTTCACGTACTATTGGGTATATTTGGGAGGACAACTTTAGGTTTATATCCTTCCATAGTGAACCGAGTCGACCACCTTGTAAATTTTGATACACCAAACATAGCATTCGGGGAGATTGTCTGCCCATAATTCTTGGTTCGCCAGGAGGTATTCTGCAGTTTAGAGTTTCTTGGTAAACCTTTTGCCTAGAATTACCCTTTTATTTTTTTTATTTTTTTTTGGTCATAAAATAAATCATTCATCGTGGAATAATAAAATCCCTTTCCCCGTCATTCGCATAGACTTGCATTGAAACCACCTTTACCACCGAAAGCTACTTCTGGTAGGCAAAGGTGACATCGCTCTACTGAAACTAGTAACATCAGTACTTCTGGTGAAGAATCATCTTCCCATATACTAGAGTCAGCACAATTTGTTTCTACAAATCCCGGTGCGTCTATTGTTTTCGAGACAGAGTCCTCACAGCTACCCTTGGTCACGATCCATCCAATATGTGATACCATACCTCCTCAACCCAAATTTGTTCAACTAGATGTTTATCCATATCCTCTCCCATTTTTTCCATAATATCTGCATCCCGAAGTCGAACGACTAAAATTTGTTCCTGTATCAGTCATCCCACATTCTATTGTAACCATTGAGTCTCCCATATCGCGCAGTCAACCTCCTGAAATATACTTTGGGCCTGACGGTGAAATCCTTCCACCTGGTTTAATTTCGATTAAATAAATCCCACAAGATGAGACACCTTTAACTCCAACCCATTTTGGGGAGGATCTTTACTTGTATGAGTATTTTCCTCAATCACCATCCTCTACTTTTGTTGATCATGTTCATATTCAAATTCTCATCGATTCAAAAGGTTATACATTTGGTCAAGTAACCATGCATGAACAAACATCTTCGGTTGGACCATCTGTTCCAATTGCGCTAGAGCCTGCTCTCGCTACCCCGTTGACGTTCACAACTTCACCAGAGTCATATTTTCATGGTGGCCCTTTGGTCCCAGCAGGTTATAAATATTTATCTTGAATTTTCTCTGGTGTGTCTTCAAACCCATGGACTTCACCAATGTCATCATCTGGTATTATAACTGGTAAAACTATAGTGAGTACTGAATGGCTTGATCCTTTATACACATCCTCAGGGTAATATCAATCTGGTCCTTCTGGGTCTATTCCATCCAATACCATATCAACTGGACTCCCTGCATTTAGAGAACAATATTTTCCATATTATTACCCTCCTCATGCTAGGGGGCAACCTTTGGTCACCCACTTTGACAGTACTTCGTCATTTTTTTGTCAACCTAATGTTGAAATGAATGTTTGCCAATGGCAACCGAGTCTGCCTATCCAATCAAAAATAGTTGTACAGTCTTATCAACCAGTTCAACCTGTTGCACCCACATCAATTCCACTTGTTAATACATCTTTACCCCTGTTACAGAATAAAACTATTGTACAAAAATCGTTTCAGGCAGGTCCTTCAACTCGATACCCTCAAGTATTGGGCCCTCAGACTCCAACTCCTTCGGCTAATTTACAACAACATGTACCTGGAATCATTTATTCACAGGTTGGATTACCACAATATGGGATGTCGCAACCACAGCCAGGTTATACCTATCCTCAACCAAATCCAAGTTATCCTACTTTGGGTTATAACATTGGTGGACAAACCCCTTGGCAGCCTCAGGCACAAATGCCTCAACCTTCATTTCAACAAGTATCATATCTAGGTTTTGGTCAACATAATCCTTAAGAATTTTCTTTTCAAAACAACCCCTATCTGAGTTACCAGTAGCAGATTCCTTATGCTGGTGCTCAAAGGCTTGTTGCCCAAGCAATTCCATCATACCCTGGCTATATTGAACCTGACCTTAATCAACAGTTTCCCTTTGTTGCAACTTTAGAGTTACTGATTTAAATCAACTCACCAATGAACCAATCAACTATACTCCCTGGCGGCTGGTGATACCCCATAAATTACCCTCGGATATTCCTAAGTTCAATGGAAACCCGCGGGAAGACCCTTCAACTCATGTTATGACATATCATTTGTGGTGTTCATCAAACTCCCTAAATGATGACTATGTTCGACTACATCTTTTCCAGCGTACGCTCACTGGTCTGGGTGAAAAATGGTACATTGAGTTACCTAGAGATTCTTTTGATAATTACACTGCCCTAGCTACTATATTTGTGACTCACTTCCAGTTACCCATACTATATGAAACTGGAATATAACTCTTAACTAATTTTAAACAGACTAATTCTACTCACATTTCTAATCATATTCATGAGTAGTGTCGTCGTCGTAGAATGGTTAAGACCTTTGTTCCTGATCAGCTTCTTGTTGAGTGGTTCATTAAGTCCCTGTTACCATATATAACTGAGGATGTGACTAAGGGTGGCGTCATCACTGAAGAAAAGGTAATTTCTCGTGCTGAATATTTAGACTTGATTTATACTCAGTCTGGCACGCTCTATGAAAAAATTCCTAACGCGCTGCGATCTAATTTTACTGTTCCTCCTCAATTAAAGGACTCTCATGCCAGAGATGGTTTGATTGGTACTGCAACCACACATCATACTATTGCATCTGATCCTGCACCTTCTTCCGAAATTAATTTCGTGTCATTTGACAAAGTAAAAAGTGATAAGCAACGTGGACGTAAGAAAAAAGGGAAATCTAAGAAAAAGAAAACTTCTAACCCGCAGGAAAGATCATCTGATCAATCGTCTAGAAATAGGAAACTTCGTTATCCATGCATAGTATTTAATGAGGAACACTTTGTTTGGATTGTCCTCACCACGCTAAAGACTCAAAATTGGTTAAGACTTCACATGCGTCAGCTATGTTGACAGATCCGTTTCCGAATCCGAACATAAATTTGGTTGCTACGGATCCAGATTCTAGTTCACAAGTGCTTATGCTATCTGTCACAAAACCTTCAACAAATATTTTGGTGTCAATGCGTAGTAAATATTACGGTATTCAGGCCACTAATCAACCTACTACCTCAACCACGAATCTATCCATGTAATCGGTACCGCCTACTGCTATTCCTGGATTAACAATCAACCCGCCAAAGGGAGTCGTTCATAAATCGACATATAATCCTCGACCAAGAGCTGCTCAAAATTATAATATAGTTGAAGATTTGGCTCAATCCCCTTCATCTATGTTAGGTCTTGAGGTATTACAAAATTGTCCCTCCCAGAAATAGGCTTTATTGTCAACTATTGGTGGAATTGATCCGACTGATTCTAATCTCGTAGTATTTAATAATATGGGCTACGTGCTGAAATTACCAGTAGAATTGGCTTTCTCCATACAAGTAAATGTTCTCAATCACCTTGTTCATCGTACTATTATTGATGAGGGAGCATCTACATGCATTATGTCTCTAAACTGTTGGAATTCACTTGGCTCACCACGCCTATCTCAATCATAAACGACGTTGAAGGATTTCGACAGACGTACATATAAGCCTTGTGGTATTATTAATAACCTACATGTTGAATTAGGGGGGGAAATAGTGAATTTCGATGTTGAGGTCATTGACGGACCCCTTGACTACAAGATTCTACTTGGAATTCCATCGATATATGCTATGACTGCAATTGTTTTTACATATTTTAGAATGATCGCCTTTCCATATAAAGGTGTCATCACAATCATCAGTCATCTATCCTTCTTTGCCTCCGCTTCGCAGGTAAATGGAAATGTTTCTTTCGTTCACGCACCACAACTTGCACTTCAGAACATTTTTGTAGGACTCTTAATGGATTCCACTCTCATGGGAACCTTTGCATTACTGTCACCTGCGACATCGACAGAAATTGAAAGTGTAGAGACCTACTACATGATCTCTTCCACTCCATCTGACTTAAGGAAGAGTACGGGTGATTCTAAAATTTTTATGTTGGATGATTTTCTGCCACCCAGCCCTATTGAGATGGCATAACAATCAATCTATCTGGCTTGGGCGACGAATCCAAAATCAACTTCGTCGGTTGTTTGGGTTGATCGTTCCTTAGATTTTGGTACTCCATCTGATCCTTTTTCCTCAACTTTCTTGATAGATGAAAATATTTTGGAAACCATGATGTCAGAAGGAGAACCATGGGGAGATTATCATCATCTTCCCATCTTCCTAATTACGAAGAAAATAATCTTAGTGAACTATATCACCCATCAATCAAAAATTTCTTTTCGAATTCTTTTCCAATTAATGCAATCGATTCCGAGCCAAATTTTTCAAATATTTAAGAAACCATTTCTATCGATATTTCGACAAAACTTGGAGTTGTATAAAATATTCATGTCGGCGTATCTTTTTCTCCATCAGAACTCAAAACATATCACTCTCTTTTTCATGAATTTCGTGATGTATTTGCTTAGTCTTATGAGGAAATGCCAAGCATAGATACTAGTATCATTGAACACACTATTAATATGTATCATGTGTCAATTCGGTGCATCAACACCTTCGTCCTGTTCATCCAATGAAGGCCACTGCCATTAAAGCGGAAGTTGAAAAAAAATTTGTGTGCTGGTTTCATTTACCCTATTATGCTAACTGAATGGGTTTCCAACATCGTTCCTGTCCTGAAAAAGAAGGAACTATCAGAGTATGTGTCGATTATCGAGATTTCAATCTTGCTTGTCCAAAAGACAAATATCCTACTCCCTTTATTGACCATATTATTGATGATTGTGCTGGATGCGAAATATTTTCGTTCATGGATGGATTTTCCGGGTACAATCAAATCAATATCCGCCCAGAGGATCAATATAATACAGCATTCATCTGTCCCTGGGGCACATTCACTTATAGGAAACTACCGTTTGGTTTAAAGAACACTGGGGCAACTTTTTAGAGAGAAATGGATTATTCTTTCAATGACATCAAGCACATTGTTCAACCCTATCTAGATGATTTACCCGTGCATTCATGAAATTGGACTGATCACACGATGCATTTGAGAGCCATATTCTTACACTATCGACACTACAAAATACGCCTCAATCCACATAAATGTGTGTTTTGTGTTGGTTCTGGTCGTTTTCTTGGGTTCATCGTCTCAAAAGAAGGAATTTGAATCGACCCATTGAAGGTCCAGGCCATTCTTAATTTTCATGCGCCATCAACTTTACTTCAGATACATAAAATTCAAGGAAATGCTAACTTCCTAAGGAGTTTCATACCCAACTATGTTGAAATGGCTAAAGGATTTACTCGGCTCTTGAAAAAGGGGGTTCCCTTCCATTGGGAACAAGTTGCGCAAGATTCTTTTGATTTTGTCAAGGATACTCATGTCTAGGTGTCATTAATGAATCCCCAAAATTATCGGAGTGATTATTTCTTATATGTCGTCGCGGCTGATATGACCATTGCTATGGTATTGGTCAAAATAGAAAATGGGATAGAACATCTGATCTATTATTTGATTCATAATCTCAATGATACGGAAGTAAAGTATTTTTATGTGGAAAAGCTTTCCTTGATAGCTGTTCAAGTTTCCTAAATATTTCGCCACTTTATCCTGTTCCGAAAGACCATTTTCATTTCGGATTGCAACCCCATGAATTATATCTTATCACGTCAATTTCTGTGTGGAAAATATTCAAAATGGATTGTCATTTTGCAGGAATTTGATTTGGAATTCATCAAATCCAAGTCAAAGAAGTCTTTAGTTTGGCAGAGCTTCTCTGTGACCTTCCCTCTTATAGTACTGCTACTACATCGAAACCATCTATTCCTAACGAGACTCTATTTCTAATCGGATCATCTGATCCTTGGTGTGGGGATTTTATCATTTATCTGCAGACCCAGAATTTTTGGCCTGATACAACTCGTTCTGACCAGCGATATATTCGACACCAAGCCAAAAGATTATCTGATCGTCAGTGATACACTTTTATCGTCGTGGTGTTAATACAATTTTAAGAAAGTGCCTCACTCATGAGGAGGCCGAAAAGGTTTTAAATGATTTTCATGTTGGGGCTTGTGGTGGAAACTTGTTTAGATACGCTACCGCGTAGAAGATAATCCGCACTGGTTACTTTTGGCCTACCATATTTCACGACTGCATTCTCGCAGTCAGAAGTTGTCATGCATGCCAGATATTTGATCGTAAAATCTACAAACCGCTAGCACCAATGCATCCTGTTGTCTTTATGGTACCATGTTCAAAATAGGGTATTGACTTCATGACCCTTAACCCTCATTCGTCTAGGGGGCATGGTTATATTATTTTTGCAGTAGACTACTTTACCAAGTGGGTCGAAGCGATGCCTACATTCAACAACACAGGACAAAAAACTGCATTTTTTTTCTTTAATCATGTTGTTTCATGGTTTGGGGTCCCACAAGCTATAGTTACAAAGCATGGGAAGAATTTTCTCAACCACATGATGACTGAATTGACTGCCAAGTTAGGATTTTCAAATGATAATTCTACTCCTTATTATCCACAATCAAATGGACAAGTTGAGGCTATCAACAAGATTCTTAAACGTATGCTTCAACGAATGATAGGTGTTTGTAAAAGAAACTGTCATTTGATCTTGTACTCGGCCTTGTGGGCGTACCGAACATCAGTGAGAAATGCAACCAGATTTACCCCCTTTCAATTGGTGTATGGTCTGGAAGCTATCTTACCAATCTAATGTGAAAAACCATCATTAAAACTAGCAATCGACTTGTTACCTGACACCTCAGAAGAAGAAGCACATCTTTTTAACCTCATCCATCTTGATGAAACGTGTCATGAAGCCCAATTGGCCAACGAAGCACATAAGAGACGTATAAAGGCGCAATACGACAAAATGTCCAGCCTCGCATTTTCTCAGAGGGCGACTTGGTCCTTCTTTATGATCAAGAAGCTGATGTAATAGGTATAGGGAAATTTGCTCCATTATGACATGGCCCCTATATTGTCAAAAGATTTCTTGCTAAGGGTGGCTATGAGTTGGTGGATTACGATAGAATTCCATTGGCACAGCCCCAAAATGGGTTGTATCTGAAACGTTACTATGCTTAATCATGAGCATAGTAATTTTTTATATTATATTGTATATATATGATGTTGATTTGCATTCATTGTCTTAGTTTGTTTTTTATATTTTTCTTGACGTTAGTAATCCGCTTTCAATTTCATCACAGCTGTCTGAATATTTGGAACCATTTGTTGGATATGCTGATGGTGCTAGTCATAGTACGCAGAATCTATCCTCTACAGCATGGTCCATTTTCTCTCCAAATAGCAAGTTAGTGAGTTTTCAAGGGATTTGTATTGGTAGACTGACAAATAATATCGTTGAGTATAACGCATTTATAGAACTTCTCTATGATGCCATTTCATTTGGTATTAACCGCATCATCATAAGGTTAGACTCACAACTTGTGGTATTACAACTTACTAGTGTTTATACTGTTAAAAATCCAACACTACATCGTTTGTTCCTAAGTGTTCGAATTTCAGAAATACATTTTTATTTTATTCAATATCAACACATTTCCAGAAATATGAACACATTGACTGATTCTTTGGCTAATCAAGTTTTAGACAGAAATTTGCAACACATGTAAAGAAACATTCACATAATTGAATAGGATTACGCAATAAACATAGGAAAACATTGAAATCAAATATATATAGTTATAGGTTTTTACAAAAATTTGTGCCTAATACACATTAGTCATCTGACCTCAAAATGTATGCAACATGTCAAAATTAAACTAGTGATTCTCATGATAACATGCTATAGATCTAACTATCCTATGCAGTAACCGCATCCAACGGTTAGGAATGCCTATAGTGTGGCACTTCAATCGCATGGGTAAATCTTCGATTCGGAAATCGGGTATCCCGAAGGTCAACCACTCTATGTGCTGCCA
This sequence comes from Pinus albicaulis, assembly GCA_034641835.2. Taxonomy (NCBI): domain Eukaryota; kingdom Viridiplantae; phylum Streptophyta; class Pinopsida; order Pinales; family Pinaceae; genus Pinus; species Pinus albicaulis. The sequence goes on along the minus strand of CM076575.1, from coordinate 1,081,476,804 downwards.
AAGCTCAAACAGAGTCTCAACCATGTCTAAATCCTGAAGGACTTCTCTCCCGATAGCCCTCTCTGTTAACTCATATGCTCCATGCTCTGGTTCCTCCACCAGTTGAACTCGATCAACATATGCATTACATTAAAAATTTAGTTTAGTCTTGGGAAACCATCAAAATACAAAAACATTGTATAAACCTTAGAAAAATAAAAAAACATGGTCAAAACATTCTTACCTATTGCACCCCACTAAGCGTCTTCTGGTAAAGCTAATTCTGGATCTCTTTGAAAATCGACGTCTGCGTATGCATACTCATCGATGGCGAAAACCTGTCACCTAAACCAAGCGAAGAACGTAGCTGAGAACACAATGGAAAATTGGCCTGCATGCCTAGCCATTAGTTCTAACCATCTATGCATCCTCGAATCTCTAGGGTTAGACACACCCAGCATCACATGCTAAGGCTGCATCAGTGGAATCCTCTCTAAAGAAAAATAAATGAGGTCAAACCATAACTGAAGTTTTTCTTCGTTCCTCCCTTTACCTTGTTCAGTTGTTCTTTTATCTGATAAAGTACAACTTTAGACTAGTTTAAGACTGTTGGCTCCATGTACTCTAGCGCATACTGCATATATGACATATTCGCTACATGTAGTGTAATGGTACCAGAAATTTTTGTGATCATGAAAATAATGGCTCTCAAAGGAAAATCTCGAACTTCATGGATGTTTATTTTCCCATCCTTTCTTTGCTCTGCCGCTGGATATCAATATTGCAAAACATAATCTCTCACAGTCTCTCTTCCGAGATCAGACCCTTAGAGGGAAATAGGAAAGCCTCTCCTCGACAAGCCTGTAAGAAAGTATACATCCTCCACTGTAATAGGAACCACTTTGTTCCTAATGTGAAATGCCTCAATAGCTGGATCCCATGCTTGAACTAAGAACTCCAATAGTTTTATTTTTTTCCTCATCCCTGACAAGTGGAAGTACTTTAACAACCCACAATCTCTTAGGGCTCTTACTATACCCGGATCATTTAGGGAAACCATATTTTGTTCTTCATGCTCTCTTTCTTTCCAATTAATCGTAATTCTCGTCTGATGGAATCCTGAAACATAACCATAAGACCCATTAGACTCCTTTTCATGCAAAAAATTAGGCAAATTTTGGGTACATTACAAGAATAAAAAATGTGAATTGCGCCCAACACAGTCTTGAACAAGGGACAATGCATTGCATATGCACCTAGGCTTCAATTTAGGTGCTCCACAACGCATTTTTTTATGCTCAAGGGTGCGTTTCCCTCTTTGAAAAAATAATTTACCCTAAGGGGCCCAAATCCCTAAAAATTTGCAATGAAAGGAAATGAATTGAATACTGAAAGAAAGAGAGGGTTCATGGCACCAACCTGGATCAAAAGGCGATGAAAACCATCGACAGAATCTATTGCAATCAACGGCTGAAGTTCGGGGGAAAAAACAGGTTCAGAGCTCCAAAATGCAAATTGTAACTTTCAAATGGTAAAAATGAATAGTAAAAATCTTTTAATTAATCATTTGATTATTTGCAAATCATATTTATTGTTGTGACTATGGTTTTATTCTATTTTTATCATGAAACGGGTATTTTTAATCCATTTGATGTTGTTCTTAATCGCTTTTACAACTGATGAACAGATTAGTTGTGCAGATTTATTTCAAGAATGATTTGACCACAAAGCATACTTTTATCCTTATTTTTCGAGCTTTGTTAAAAACGAAAAAGGACTTGAAGCGCACTTTTATCTCTTTTTAGAGCTTCGATAACAGTGAAAAAGGAACCCTTGGAGTCTTATTTTAGCTCTTTTTGGACTTCGATAATGTGAAAATATTGTCGAGAACTTGCCTTTTCGAGCTCATAAAAGTAAATGAATTGATATCTAATCAGTATAAGTTTAACCCTTTTCCGGACTGAGATAGATTATTTACGAAAAAGGAATTTCTTAGTCGAACATAGCTAGGAGGTTCTCTTAGATATTATTTTACACTTTTTTGGATCTGAGCGACAACTTTACGAAAAATTACTTATGGATTTTTCTTTCATCCTCTTTTTCAAACTCTCTAAATATGAAAAAGGATCGAGTTGTCACTATCGTTAGGCTCGTTAAAACATAAAATAGCGACGGGCTTGTCAATCATAGCAAGAATCGAGTTTCATTCATCACTAGACTCATTAAATTATTAAATAGCGATACATTATTCACCTGAAGGGTTGAATTATAGATCAAGCATATGTCACCCTCCTCAAGCTTGTTAAAAAATAAAGAGGTACTGGTCGACAAATGATCGAGGAAAATTTGGGAAAGTGAACAGAACTTTTTACAGTAGCAAGTTACTCTTGAACATGACACTTCACTCCATCACTATGACTATTTAGGTTGGGTAATATTCTTGACGATTCATTCATACCTATGGTTCATCATACCTTCACTTCAGTTTTGGGTCAATGTTGCCAACTCATCTCAATGTCGTCGATATTTTCAAGAGAATTCATCTAGCGAATATTCATCCTTTTGCAATACACATAAACCTTCATTCTCATGAAAGTAATCCCTGAACATTGCTATATCAATTCATATTTTATCTCTGAAATCAGTAACTCTCGTTTCGCAATAAAGTAGCTTCATGTCGACGTCAAATTATCATCCAGGAAGTTTACTTAGAAACATCATATTGCAGTACCATGAGGCTTGTTACAACATCGACAAGATACTCACTTCCAGACTTTTGACCGAAAGATTTTGTTTTGCATTCGACATCAAATCATCTATTCATGCCTTACGAAATGTATTGCAGTACCTTGAGGGCCATTGACATTATTGGTGCTTCTCTTCTGTTTTTTAACGTCTAACATCATTGGTTGGTAATTAAACGATGTCTTACCATGTTCGACTACAAATCATATATTCGCATGGCTAGACTTCTACCTGAATGATCGAGTGAATGAGATAAGAAGACCTCAGATCTAGTTTCAGCCATCCAGGATGCAATTTCAATATTGTTGTACACATCATTTGTACGGTGACCTTACATACAGATCATCATCCAAACATGGGCCTATATCTGTAGGCATGTCTGTATTGGGCAACATTCCAATATAGATGAATTTCTGAACTATTTACATGTTATTACATATTTTATGTGCTAAGCATGGGAATGCCTTCCCTCAAAAATTCGTGATCAAGAGGATATATCGTCATGTAATATATTGTAAGAATGATGGAGTTCGCCACTCCGCTTCAGCTCCAGCCCATCACAGTGTAAAACATCTCATTCAAAAAATATTGTTATTATTATTTTGACTTCATGCTTTAGGGGAAAATTTTTATAGGTAAATTTGGGCACCATTCCCAATGACTTGGTTAAGTGGACATCATCCCCAGAACCAATGAATAGGGTCTATCATCCCCTATCATTTCAGTTGCTACATGCCCTAAGCCAAAGAACAAGAAAAAATCATCCATGACTTCCAATGCAAGGTTTCCAAGATTTGAAGTACATGTTATATCACCTATGAGCTCACCAACGTAGTCTCGCAAGGGACTTACTGCTTTTCATATGCAGTCACCTCCATTCAAGGGTGCTCTGCAAAGCACGTCCCGACACTCAATGGTGTGTTGGTCAATTGGGAGAAAAATTATCATTGTTCTGGAATCTCCACATGGCTAGTGCCTTCTATAAGTGCATATGTGTAAAACTTCGAATCTATGTGTCCATTCAACACCTCTGAGCTTGGGAACATGTCTTTCCTATTATTAGAAATTCATTGATGTGAAACTACCTTCAGCGCATCTATAAATTGATCAAAGATCCTAGTGTTTGAGAAGGAAAAAAATTAGTAGAGAAATGTTGTTGGAATCTCAATTTAGGGTTTGATTTGAGTGATATGCTACTGAATAGATGTTCATTGTGATGAGGCTGGGATGATGCTGGAGTTGGTGACATCAAATCAATCGCTGGTTGTAACCTCCCCTTCTATCCATTAATAAATATTGTTGCTTACTTTCCCACATATGTATCTGTATAAGCTTATGTCTTTCATATTATGGATTCTTATTTGTTTTATATTTTTCATGTTTCATTGATTTAAATGATTAACGTGAATATCCATCTATATATTGCAATCCCTTTGTTGTTTAGTGTTCATACTTGCAGGAAATATTTTGGCGATCTAGCTTGGATTGGAAACTACAGCAAGAGTGACAAAAGGAGAACAGGAAGCGCTTGGACTCAAAGTAAGTTTCTTAATCTATTATGTGTGTCTATTTACTATTAGGAAAAGTATTTGCAAAGTCTTTAATCTGTTTTTCTAGATGCGCACTATGTTTAGGGAATGTGTTTTACCCATAATCCATAATTCCGCATAACACTCCCACTATTATTGTATGTCCTTGATATTGAGTAAGTGTTCTTGTAAGGATGCACCATCATTCATTGTGATAAAAAAAATATATGTTTTTCAAAAAAAAAAGGGCTCTTCCTTTTTTCGAAGTCTCGTGTATATCTTTCAAATGCTTCCAAATTGTCGTTGAAATCTTCCCTACCTGAACCTTAGGAAGCATTTCATCTACCATGGAAAATTTGATAAACAGTATGGCTTCTTTGTCTTGGCCATCAAACTTGTACTAGCCTTTACTTACATTAGTGGGTTAGATATCCTTGTAGAGAATGTTGTCTTACAAACACATGTACTAAAAAGTGGCCAACATACATTATTTCCACGTATTGTACTTCTTCGTAAAGAAATTTGTGTTTCCCTCTAGAATGATGTTGGACAATGAAGCCATATATATAATTTAAGAATGCAAAAAAATGCATGGCTCCAAATAGTTGTAGTAACCATGTACCATTAAGACAGACATATATTGTGAGAAATATGTGCCAAATCATCCTAAAAATACTTATATTTATGCTCTAATAGCTTAAAAATTCATAGATCTATATATATTTTCCCTCAAACAACTAAAAAACAGTTAAAAATTCTAATAGCCATCATGAAAACAACTAATTTCTCCTTGGATCTGAAAAAATATAATAAATTAATAACTAAAACTTCTAAATCTACAAATCTAGGCACTAATATAAGAATAAAACAACATCAATCTACTTCTAATCCATCTATATTATTAAGGAAAAAGAGAAATAAGATATTACGAGCCATAAATCAATTTTTGTTCACTTTACTCAACACATTTGTACAATTCCATATGGATTATGTATGACTAGAGATATGTACAATTGAATTGTTACGAATATTATGTACAACCTCTAAAAATGATGGTTGGAAACAATGGATAAAAAACATTCTATGGTGGCTTAAAAAAAAAAAAAAAACATTGCTTCAAAAGAAAAGAAACAATACCTAGTTTCAATGAAACCCTTTGGGATCTTCAATGTGCTACACTATCAATCCCTCAATATAACTTTACTAGCATCAGTCCCCAGGTATTCATGCTCTGACATGCTCCTTAATCCAATCACACTTTTCTAACTCTCCAGATCATCATATGCTGAAAGAGAAGAACATACTTAGTAGATTAAATTGGCTTTGATACCATATTATAGAAACTAATCACATAATGAAACCAAGAAAACTTGAATGAGTTCTTTGCATTGAGTAAATAGTGATAAAGAAAAAACTTTCTTGTATAAGATACAAGGGAGTCAAGTCAATCAACTTTATGAATGTGGGATAGATTGAAATACACACTAAAGTGAAATATGACATAAAAGGCATAAAATAAACTAAAATCTAATTTAATTTATTAATGTCAAGTATACTACCTAATTGACCATTATTAAGTTGATATTTACTAACTTATTAAAAGTGAATATGATTTCCTTTCCATTTCTATGTTAAATAAATTTCTTTCTTCGTAACATTGTGCATAAAAGCCTCTTCTTCGGTGACACAACATAGGAATATGTTTTCTGCATGATTTTTTTCTAGTTACCTTTCGAAATGAAAGTTGGCAAAGCCTCTTCTTTTGGTATTTTATTGTCTTAATTGTTTAGCTAAGAAAATGAATTTGTTAGAAATATGGTGATGAGAATGCCATTTCCTTAGTGATTCCACACTACAAAAGTCTTTTCTTTTGTGAAACTATGTCAAAAAAAAACATTTTATCTCAGCACCAAGCTCTAGCCTTCCTTTCTTCCTCACCAAAAAATGACTTAGTGATGTAATATGGTAGGAACTATTGTATCTTGCAATGAACAATTTTATTTTATTTTGTAAGCTTCATCAATAGATTTCTAATACTGATAAAGATATTGCAATAAAAGTTCTTCAGATACCAAAAAAAACACCCCAATAGATCCTTTCTTCAACCAGGGGTGACAACATAGACACCATTGCTACCAAAGATCAAAAATACCAAATTGAGACTACACTGAGACCATGCAAGACAAGGTAGCTACAACAACAGTGTTTTCATACCAATTCCCCCCATTTATCTCTGAAACAGACCCAGAAAAAAGGCAAAATGTGTTCCACAATAGCATATCAACATACTAATGACAAAAATGTCAAGCCACTATAAACTTGATACAAAAACCATATAATAACCACCAGAAGAAACTAGTGTAGTACCCATGGTGGACTATTAATCTAAGATGATGACGGGAGAGAGGGGAGAGGAGTTTGTTTGAAGAGAGATCCCAGCAGGAGCATTAATGATTGTGGTAACCTTATACTTCTCATTTCAGTCATTATCTGAGTCAAATACAAAAATTTCTCCACCCTAGTCAGCCTAGCCATGATGTCATCGACGGCCATGATGAATAATTAGTCTCCTTTATTGATAACCTTGACTTTAGTGCCAAAAAACAAAAAATGATTAAAAAGGAATGACATTGCATGCTTATTGAAAAATCCACCAAGTCTATCATTTGCAACCTTAGCTCTCTCTATCGACTAACCAATTGTATCACAACACATACGTCAATAGGAACTTCACCTTCGAAACACCAATAAGGATTTTTCTCATGCCTCATGCATGGTTTTGAATATGCAAATTACATGGTTTAATTTTGCTTATTGCACGTTAGTTTCCACCCCTTCCTTTCCAATTGTAAGTCATACAAAAGTACTTTTACTACGTTGGAGTAAGTGGGAAAATCTTGGTTAACCATAGTGTTATTAACACATTTGATCAAATTTAATCAAAATATTGTCTCAAAAAAAAAATGACCATGTATTTATTTATGTGTTATTTAGTGTACTTAATGTGTTTTTTTGTTATCATGGGTGTATTCCAAGGAAAATTATGTTTGTCTATCGCAAGAAATTAGGGAAAGATCTTGTTATCAAAATATCAAAATGTGTGAGAATTGTTTAAAACAAGATTTATGTGAGAGTAGAGAGGGGCCATATGAATTTTCACCTTCTTATGGTTGGACTCATTGATAAAGAGTAAAGCATTTTCAAATCCAAGAGAAGCTCAAGGTAGTAACAGAATTTCATCATCATAAGATAGTTAACAAGCTCAAACCTTAGATTATAATTAGGTTTTCATTGAGTTCTTCTATTTTTTTTCTTTCATATGCATATCAAATAAAATGGAAATCAATGTTTTTAGCTTCCATTGTAGGTTGTACGAAAACAATACAAAAAGAATCCAATGGGTATTTTGGAAATCTTATATGCTAATTTATATTGTTACTATTTAATTGGTGATAAACTTCTTACGGTAGGTAGCTTAAATGGTGACCACCTTGTTATGAAGTATGATGTAAACCATGAGATTCAATGTTCAAATCCCCCGTGAGTCAAACCAACAAAAAATATTGTTTTTATATTGTTACTACATTTGTACATATTGTGTTGGAATAAATTTCCATTAATGTCAAAGGTTGAACAGATCATCATTTGTTTGGTAATTTGCATGCACAAATTAGTGAATTTTGATGCAAGGACCTTCTAGATTGGTAGTCCTTGCCATGTCATTTTGTTTGATAGGTGGCACACACTATGGGTCCTCTTGGTTGGAGAGATATTAATATTTGAAGTTTGATGACCCAATGATGGGTTTAGCACCAACATATTTTCCCCAAAATTTTATGACCTTAAAACTTCAGTCTTCCCTAGAAGAAGCTATTGAATTCTAAATTAAACGAACCTAAGACCATTGTCAAAGTCAGCCTTGAATCATGTATTTTGAAAGGCACAAAAATTAATTTTTAAAAGGCTAAATTGACCTCTTACAGGTCAGCCTAATAGAAAATTTCTCATTTCGGCTCCAGCAAAAAGTCACATCTTTTCATTGGAAAAAATAAAATATTTATCAGAAGGTTTTCCCCAAACCAAGTGCCCTACAAATGGATATATATACCCTAGCCATGGAAATCAAATGGTAAGTAATTTGTGGCATCTTCTAATCAATTAATTCATTGGAGTTGTTTGTGGCTATGAGCTTAATGATGATATGAAAAATGCCAAACCTCCTAAATTTTGTGGATTTGATTAGCTTTAATTTTATAAGGTGAACTTCTTGGTTTCGGACAAGTTGTGAGGTTTTTAAGAACCATTTCTCAGGTTATGTTCTGAGGAAATTCGGCGTCCCTGAGGCAGGTTTAAGAGAAATTCGATAGGCTTGTTTCAACCTTGTCTTGAGGCATTTTTGGCCAGCTCTGAAGACCCTCCTCTGACATAAATATTGGCCTTTGTATGTGGATTTCCTGAGATTGATATAGACCCAAACTGTGTCTTTCTTCAGGCAGAGACAGATTTGAATTCTATGGAAAATTGTAGGTATGTGGTAGACCTTCTAAGACTAATTTTAGGCCTGTATAATACCTTACAAGACATCTCAACTCAACCCTTGTCTTAATTTGAAGTCCAGCCTTTGTATAATGCATTTATGTGGTGGATTTTTTATGCAACTATTCTAAGTTTGTGGCAAGTTCTGAAGCTCTTGAAGCAGGTATGAATATGTGATAGTTGAGGCAACTTGAGGTTAGATATACATGAAATTTTGAGGCAATATATCAAGATTTATAAGGCCTTACCTAAGGTCCAACTCGATCCTCCTCTAAAGTTGTTCTAAATCCCCTACCTAAGGTGTTTTTCAACCAACTCAAAGAACAGAAGAAAATATAGATTAACGAATTAAAAATTGTCCTCTTTGAGGGGGAAACCTCCTTTACATTATATAAATGAAAAATTCTTGGATGATACAAATGATAATACCTTTTTGGTATATATAATATTCTAAGGGGTCACAATTTAATCAAAGCCTACATAAAAATAATAATGTAAGGGCACAACAATAAAAATTGTGGGCTTCTATGGGGCACAACAATAACAACATGGGGGATACATGGGCATAAGAAAAAAAATATGGGACTACACTAACAATAAAAATTAGGGGAATACACTAGTATTATAGGAACCTAACATTCCCATATCCTTAAAAGAAGTGTTGTCCTCAATGCTTGAGTGGTTCTAGATGCTTCTGTATAAAATGATCACCCTCCCATGTGGACTCTTCAACGGGTAAGTTGTTCTGCTTAATGAGATACTCTGAAATTAATCAATTCCGTAGTTGTTGGGTTCTCTTTTACATGATTGCTTCAGGATTAAATATGATTTTTCCTTCTTCGTCAATTTCTGGAAACATTGTTTGAATTGGGAGCTTGTCACCAATAGCCTTTTTTAAGCATGAAATATGGAATACGAGTTGTACTCAGGAAGAAGAAAGAAACTCAAATTTGTATTCCATAGTACCAATATTTCACAACACCTTGTAAGGACCATAGTACTTGGGTGATAATCTATTATTCTTCTTATTTTTCTTGAGGGACATTTTTTTGTATGGTTGTAGCCATAAAAATTCCCATTCACCTACATCAAAAATTATTTCTCTGCGATGTTGATCTTCCTGTTGTTTCATTTGATTATGCACTAGAGTGAGGTTATCCTTTAAGAGTTATAGAAATGGTTGTTGATGATCGATGTGATATTCAACTACCTAAACCTTTGAAATTTCTCTTAAAGATGATGTGATAGATGGTGGATGATATCCATAAAGTGTCATAAATGGGGTCATTTTTTTTGCAGTATGGAAGGAAGTGTTATATCACTATTAAAATAGAGGAACCACTTGACCCATTATGTTTGTTTATTAGATACAAAGCAATGAAGATATCCTTACAAACATTTTTTCACTATCTCATTTTTCCCATCAAATTGAGGATGATAATATGAGTTATGAGCTAATTGAGTACCAATACAAGAAAATAATTTTGTCCAAACATTTCCAATGAAAATGGGATCTTTGTGATGCAGGGGCATTAGGCCCAAGACGATATTTTGTATATAAATAAACATAGGGGGTCTCTTGTTTTAAATTCCCTATGTAATTATTTTCATTTGAGTAATTTTAATTAAATCTGGAGAAAATTGTAACTGCCTGAATGATTAATGGGCACCTGAAGAGATAGTCAATTTCAGAAGTTAGGCTAATTTTAGGATTCCGGGAGTCATCAGGGAAGCTGAATCGATTGATTCCTAATTTGTATAAAAATAAAATCCCTGTGGTAGAGTGGAGAGACCTGGATAGAGAACTACATAGGCTTCATAGGACTGTAGTAGAGACAGAGTAGAGGAGAAGGGCCAATTAATCAAAGATCTGGCCAGCTAAAAGGCTTGTAAGTTAATTCACTGTGTAAATGAAGAAATTGTTTTAGTTTTGTATGTGAATTTGTCGATTTAATTTCCTCTGTGAGTGGGCTCGAATTTCACAAGAAAGAATATAAGAATGTGTATAATTGGAACTAACCCTACGTGAATAGGCCTTGAGGCTCAATGGGAGATTTTGAAACCTGTGCGTGATAACCCCTGTGTTAAAACTTAATATATGAATTGTGTGTTTAATTTATATGAGGATGTGCACAGATAGCACAGGTAGAAGTTCTGTATTAGTCGATGTTGGATTTTGTATGGAAGCCACACCCATAACTTGTTGACAATCGAATCTCAAATATGCTCTAGTCTCATGTGAATAGACCAACGGAATCGATGTTAGTTTGGCTATTGAATATAAATCAAACCCTGCGTTTGTATGAACTCTGTAAGGGCAACTATAATACAGTGGAGCTGATTTGATTGCCTCTGAGCTTAATTTTCAAGTTGGGTCTTGGTTGAACTGAACCGATGGAAATCGATTGGAATCAATTTCCCATTCTTATCGTTTAGTCTGCATAATGAAACAAGATGTGTATTTTTGGAATAGGCAGAGGCACGAAGCTGTGTATTGACTGAAGCGAGTTTTCACTGAAGAGCGAAAGCGGAGTATTTGGCGTTGAAACCTTAAGACGGAACCTGGAGTAAGGGGAGCGGAACCATGAAGGAATAAATAGTAATGGCGGGTTCAAGAGGCGAAACCATGGATTTCGCGTTAATCTAAAATGGTAAGTTGTATTTCCAATTCGAACGCGATCTATGCCATAGGCTGACACGTGGCCTTAAGTGGTTTGGAGAAACCACTCTCATCGCGAACTAAAGCCCATGCATCTATTCTGCGCGATATCCATTGATGGACGTTGGATCATTCGAAGAAATGCGACGTGCTACTAGCTGTTGGATGGGGAAAATCCATTAGCATTGGGGCCGTGCATATTTATATTGATCGTTGCTAAGGTTGTGGATTCAAAAAAGGTATGACGTGTGTTTACATTGACACGATTTTATATGTGTAGCCCAACATCATATAAGGTCCTGGTTATAAAGTGAATGGGCGATTTCCTCTTAATTGAATCTAAACCATAATGTTAACTCGAGCGAGGTCGAGTCTTTAGCTGTAAGTAAGGTCCAACGTTTGGTGGGTTTTTGCCATAGCGCTTCCGATAGCAGAGGAAGGTTGCAACATATATATTGATATATTCCAGTGTGCATATAAAAGAAAATTGTATATGCTAGCAGGGGAATAGCGTTTTAGTTAATGAAGAGAGTCTATATGGTATGGTAGGCTCATGTAAAGGACGCGTTATGAATATGACATTGACCATTGGTTGAGAGTAGATCTCCCACAAAAGAGAAGTGAATCTAGCTGTGTTGTATGAGGTATCACATACATATAATAAACCTGGAAATTAATATCTCAAATCTCTGAGATTTGACATATTAAAGCTCTCAGATTTATTTGTTTAGGAACATGTTGAGTTTTCCCAGATTGTGAAGTTGATTGGGCAAGAAACTTTGGATGCATGTTGCACACAGATTGAGATTGAAATAATTTGACAAAACCTGGATTGTGGGGATCAGGAAGCCATCAAGTGGTATCAGAGCTAGAATTGGAATAGCTCCTTGAATTTTGATTTTTGAATTGCACATATACTGAAACAGGAAAGAAAAGTGGGTTTTTAAATATGTTTAACAGAGAAATTGCAGATTTGACTGAGCATGCAGTGAAGGCCTCCAAATTTGAAAAATATGGAATTGAAGACAAAGAGTCTTGAAGATTGCAGCAGATAGAGATGCAGTGCAAGTGAATGAAAAGCAAGATCATTCAAGGATCTTGAGAGGTAAGATGATGAGAATTATTTGAACTCTAGTTGGAAGGATTTGTTTTCATAATACAGAGTGCAAGCAAGTGAGGAAATAATCTCAGCAAGAAGCAGATCATAAGCTTTGAGAGCAGTGATAGAAGAGTCCAGCGAGGGATTTTGAGTGCAGAAAGAGTGTGGCAAAACCTGGAAGATTCCCAACTAAGGTTGGATGAAGGAAGAACATAGGTGTTCTTGAGAGAAGTTGCAGAGTGAAGCCTAGAGAGCAGAAGAGAGTTCTCAGAAGGTTCCATCAGATAGGGGACCAATACTTGCCAAAAACCGGATCCGGAGGAAGGGATTGGTGAGGTGAGTTGCAGCAAGAGAGCTTGCTATAGTAGAGGCTTAGTGTAGCTTGTGAGTGAATAAATCCTGGAGGAGAAGATGGCTACAGATAGCCACAACAAACATTGCAGAGGTTCTGAGAAAGGCCACAGCAAAATAGTGAGGGAATATTCCAAAGCAATTGGCATGGGGAAGAAACTCACTGATGAAGAATATTGGAAGGAGATAGCTGAGATCAATAAGCAGCTTTATGAGCTGGAGAGGATGATAGAGGAAAACCAGAGAGTTTGGTGGCTCATGAAGAAGAAGGTAAAGTGGCAGAGGCCACAAAGGAAGAAGGAGCAGATGATGAATGCTCAGAAGAAGGAAGAAATGCTCAAAATGATTGAGTATCTGGAGAAGGACTTGGAGACTGAAGCTTCAAGTGGGACGAAGGGGCAAGAGCCTTACATCTGACATATTTTGTATGTTTGCAGGAACAGCAGGTGAGAGAGAACAAACTGCTGACGTTGTCACTAAGAAAGAAAATGGAGCAGCTACATGTTTTGAAGATGTCCATGCACAGTTGGAGAAAGATTCTGCTTTCCCACATGTTGAAAGCAGAGGAGATTTAGCTTATGATGATGGCCAGGAGCTGGAAGTTGGACAGCTTGAATAAATTGAAGAAGAGACTCTTGAAGAATCTCTGGAGCATATGGAAGACTTGGAACAGCAAGAATATTTGATGATCAAATCATCAAATGAGACCATGAGGTCTTGTGTTTTTGCATCTGATAAGTTGTGTATGAATGCAGGTGTTGATGAAGATAGTTCACATGATGGAACTGTGATGAATGAACATGACTGTTGCCAAGCAAGATATGATGAGTATCTTTCAGATCAAGATCAGATTGTGTTATTGCAACAGAAGGAATTCATTAATTCCTTATTTTATAGAATATATTTCAATGAGGTTGATGATGATGAACTTGTCATTAATGATGATAATGAAAAAATAATTTTGTTAAATGGCCAAGTAAGGAGTGATGGACAGATAGCTGAAGTTTTTGCAGAGATGAGAAAATAGGATTCTATTCTGATGAAAGATGAGGAGATAGTGACAGACGAAGATAGTAAATATTGTGAAGATGTTTTCTCATATAATATGCCAAGAGTGTGGCATGAATTGAGTACTCTGGAGCGGAGGACAGAAATACAGAGGGAAGGAGTTCAGATGGTAAGGAAAGAGATGATTGAAGATGGGAAAGTTCATTTTTATGAACTAGTGCAGAGAGGCACCCTTGAAGAGGATGGTGAGGAAGAGAGACTAATTGATAGTCTCAAGAAATGTTTGAAAAATTGGAATCAGCATTCTGATGTGCTGATTGAGAAGGAAAGAAAGTTGGGACAGCATACTGAGATGCTGACAGAAGAGAGAAAGGCTCTGAGGCCTTACAAATTTTTTTCTAAAATTGGTTGATGAATGCAGATCCTGTTGATGTTGTGTTGACAGGCATGGCAGGAAGCAATCCATATTTTGGAGTTGTTTTGAATTATGATGGATTGTGTCAAAAGGAAGAAAGTGAGGCTATCACGCCTCCTGTAATTGAGCTTATTATTTCTGTAGATGACAAAGAAAAAGAGTTGTTTCAGAATGAAGGTGAGTAGCCAAAAGAAGATGAGACAATCATGTCTCATGTGCAGAAATTTGTTGTTGTTGGTAGCAGAGAAGAATTGGCTTGTTCGAATTGCCAAGAGAAGGTTAAAGAAAAGGTTGTATGGCAGAATTTTGAGGCTATCACAGCAGTATAAAATCATATTTTTACTCTGATAGAATATGAAAATGCAAAGTTGGAAGAGCTTGAAGTAAATCAAGAAGAAGGAAAGCAATTTCTGAAGATTACCAAGACAGAGGAAGAAGATGTCGAAACTGAGTTGCAGCATAGTGAGGATTTGTTTGGCCAAATGAGATGGCGAGAATGTTTGCAGAAAACATCCAGAAAAGAGTGTGGAATGCCAGAACAGCAACTTGGAGTGTTGCTGGAGAGAAGGTTGAAGCAACAAGCTGAAGTGTTGCCAGCAAAGGAGCAAGAATTTTACTGTTGCAGAGAGGGTATGGATGATTGGGTGGCGAATAGGGCAGCAGTAAGGACTAAAGAAATAAGAATGCAGCAAAAAGAAGTGAGATTCCAACAGTCAGAGGAAATATTAGACAGAGAAATAGCATCGATAAGAAAGTTGATGCAGAAGATGCCTCCAAAAGGGACAGCAGCAAGAAAGCTGAGAAAAAACAACAGCAAGAAGAAGACAGTCACAGACTGTGAGGGCATAGCAAGTGCAAAGATGCAGACCAAGATATGGAAGCCAGGAGGAATGAGAAAGAAGAACACTGCAACAGATGGCCAGTTGCAGAACAAAGTGTGAAATCCAGGCAGACAAAGATGAAAACCATGATAAGGAGATCATGAACTATTTTAACCTGGGAGTCTGATGCAGGGGCATTAGGCCCAAGACGATATTTTGTATATAAATAAAAATAGGGGGTCTCTTGTTTTAAATTCCCTATGTAATTATTTTCATTTGAGTAATTTTAATTAAATCTGGAGAAAATTGTAACTGCCCGAATGATTAATGGGCACCTAAAGAGATAGTCAGTTTCAGAAGTTAGGCTAATTTTAGGATTCCAAGAGTCATCAGGGAAGCTGAATCGATTGATTCCTAATTTGTATAAAAATAAAATCCCTGTGGCAGAGTGGAGAGACCTGGATAGAGAATTGCATAGGCTGCATAGGACTGTAGTAGAGACAGAGTAGAGGAGAAGGGCCAATTAACCGAAGATCTGACCAACTAAAAGGCTTGTAAGTTAATTCACTGTGTAAATGAAGAAATTGTTTCAGTTTTGTATGTGAATTTGTCGATTTAATTTCCTCTGTGAGTGGGCTCGAATTTCACAAGCAAGAATATAAGAATGTGTATAATTGGAACTAACCCTACGTGAATAGGCCTTGAGGCTCAATGGGAGATTGTGAAACCTGTGCGTGATAACCCGTTAAAACTTAATATATGAATTGTGTGTTTAAGTTCCATGAGGATTTGCACAGATAGCACAGGTCGAAGTTATGTATTAGTCGATGTTTGATTTTGTATGGAAGCCACACCCATAACTTGTTGACAATCGAATCTCGAATATGCTCTAGTCTCGTGTGAATAGACCAACGGAATCGATGTTAGTTTGGCTGTTGAATATAAATTGAACCCTGCGTTTTTATGAACTCTGTAAGGGCGACTATAATACAGTGGAGCTGATTTGATTGCCTCTGAGCTTAATTTTCAAGTTGGGTCTTGATTGAACTGAACCGATGGAAATCGATTGGAATCGATTTCCCATTCTCAGCGTTTAGTCTGCATAATGAAATGAGTTGTGTATTGTTGGAATAGGCAGAGGCACGAAGCTGTGTATTGACTGAAGTGAGTTTTCACTGAAGAGCGAAAGCGGAGTATTTGGCATTGAAACTTTAAGACGGAACCTGGAGTAAGGGGAGCGGAACCACGAAGGAATAAATAGTAATGGCGGGTTCAAGAGGCAAAACCATGGATTTCACGTTAATCTAAAACAGTAAGCTGTATTTCCAATTCGAACGCAATCTATGCCATAGGCTAACAAGTGGCCTTAAGCGGTTTGGAGAAACCACTCTCATCGCAAACTAAAGCCCATGCATCTAGTCTGCACGATATCCATTGATGGACGTCGGATCATTCGAAGAAATGCGACATGCTACCAGTCGTTGGATGGGGAAGGTCCGTTAGCATTGGGGTTGTGCATATATATATTGATCATTGCTAAGGTTGCAGGTTCAACAAAGGTATGATGTGTGTTTACATTGACACGATTTTATATGTGTAGCCCAACATCATATAAGGTCTCGGTTATAAAGTGAATGGGCGATTTCCTCTTAATTGAATCTGAACCACAGTGTTAACCCAAGCGAGGTCGAGTCTTTAGCTGTAAGTAAGGTCCAACGTTTGGTGGGTTGTTTCCATAGTGCTTCCGATAGCAGAGGAAGGCTGCAACATATATATTGATATATTCCAGTGCGCATATAAAAGAAAATTGTATATGCTAGCGGGGGAATAGCGTTTTAGTTAATGGAGAGAGTCTATATGGTATGGTAGGCTCATGTCAAGGACGCGTTATGAATATGACGTTGACCATTGGTTGAGAGTAGAGCTCCCACAAAAGAGAAGTGAATCTAGTTGTGTTGTATGAGGTATCACATACATATAATAAACCTTGAAATTAATATCTTAAATCTCTGAGATTTGAGATATTAAAGCTCTCAGATTTATTTGTTTAAGAGCATGTTGAGTTTGCCCAAATTGTGAAGTTGATTGAGCAAGAAACTTTGGATGCATGTTGCACACAGATTGAGATTGAAATAATTTGACAAAACCTGGATTGTGGGGATCAGGAAGCCATCACTTTGTCACTTAAAATCATCTTTGGTGTCCATGTAGCTTTTGAATTATTTCCATAAATTCAGTAGCAATTGTACTGGATTTAAAAGGATGAGATAATGCACAAAAGTATGCATACTTTGTAAGTCTATCAACTACCACCATGATGACACTCTTTCCTTCAGACTTGGGTATACCCGTGATAAAATCCATTGAGACCTCCTCCCAACCTTGACTTGGAATGGCTAAAGGTTGTAAAATTCTTGGAGTCCTAATTGTCTCTACTTTATTTTGTTGGCAGAGCAAACATTCTACCACAAACTTCTGAATATCAGATTTAAGTTCATCCCAAAAAATTTCCTTCTTGACCCTGCGGTAAGTTTTTAAAAATCATGAGTTCCCTCCTAAGGGGTTGGCGTGCAATTCCAAAATAATTTTTTTCTTGACCTGGGAATTCTTACAAAGATATAAGCATTCTTTGTACCATAATAAATCATTTTTCTAGTTAAATGTATCGTATGTATTGGGATCTTGTTGCAAATTTTGAATGAGTCTCCACACCTCTTTTTCATTCTTCCATTCATCCCTTGATTCGGTTATCCAATTACGTTGGATAATAGAAATGGCACAAATAATTGCTTCCACATCCTCATCCTTTCTTTAGAACATTTTTCTTTCCTTTTTTGTATATGATTTCAAATTCATAACCCAACACCTTTGTGACCCATTTTTGTTTCTCTTCTAAAGATAAAATTTGTTCCAAAAAGTATTTAAGACTATCATGATATGTTTTTACCTTGAATTATCTTCCCATTAGTTAAGGTCTCCATTTCTTTAGTGCATGTAGTATTTCCAACATTTCCTTCTCATAAATTGGTTTATGTAATTACTTTCATTTGATTGGACAAATTTCAAAAGAAATGGGTCTTCCTTCTTGCATTAAAACAACACCACTTCCATTTCCTGAGGAATCACATTCCACAGTAAAGGTTTTTTTGAAGTCAAGTGTAGCTAAGACTGATGCTTGGCACATTTCCTCTTTAAGATGTTCAAAGGCCTTAGGGTCTTCTCAAGTCCAATAAAATGTGTCTTTCTTCAATAATGTTGTTAAAGGTGTGGATTTTCTCCCATAATTCTTAACAAACTTGTGATAATACACTGTCAACCCGAGTAATACTCAAATATTCGTTATGGTTGCGGGGATTTTGTGTTCCTTAATGGCTTTAATTTTTTTAGGGTATCCCTTAACACCCTCATGAGATACAATATGACCCAAATATTCCACCTCCTATACTCCAAAGAAAAATTTGGAAGTTTTTGTGTATAATTGTTTTTCCTCTAATATTTTGAGGACCTTGTCAACATGTTGAACATGATCCTTCCAAAAATTGTTGCATATTAGTATATGATCAAAAAATTATAACACAAATTTTCTAAGAAAGGGTTTGAAAATGGAATTTCAAACCTTGAAATGTCGAAGGTGAATTAGTAAGGCAAAAAGGCATGATCAAAAGCTCATAATGAACCTCATGAGTTATGAATGTTGTTTTCAAAATGTCCTGATTCTTCATTCTAATTTGATGATATCCTAAACGAAGATCTAGCTTGGTGAAATAAATTGCTCCATGTAATTCATCCAACAATTCATCAATGACATGAATGGGAAATTTATCTTTAATAGTGAGCTTTTTGAGCTCCCTATAATCTGAACACATACACCATGATCCATCCTTCTTGTGCACCAATACTACTAGAGCAGAGAAAGAAAATTGACTAGGTTGATTTAATATACCATCCTCTAGCATTTCTGCAACCTTACATTCAATTTCACTATTTTCTATATAGGGATATCTGTAAGGTTTGATGATTGGAGGAACACTTCCTAGAAACAAATGAATGTAATGATCATGATCACGAATAGGTGGGAGACCTTTAGGAGTCTCAAATACCTTGGAATTATTGTATAAGGCTTTGTGGAGCTCTGGAGAAATGGACAATTTTGATGTTTGAACCTCTAGTGAGCATAACTGTGCAATTATTCCTTGTTGTTATTTCTTCAGAAGTTTTTTCATGCCATTATATTTTATTGTCTTTCCCGGTTTCCCTGCAATAGCCCTTAATTCAACTTCCTTTCCTTACCAAAAAAAATTCAAGAAACATTCTTGAAAATTAAAAGCCATCGTCGCCAAGGATTGTAACCATTGGACTCCTATTACAACATCATCACCACCCATTGGAATGGAAAGCATTGTACTATTCAATACATATTCCCCCAAGGTTAGCTTGATATTATGGCACTTTCTAGAGCAATTTATAGTTCCTCTATTTTCAACCATCACTTGATACTTTGGTGTTTGATATAGCAAGCAATTCAATTCCCTGGTTATCTTACAATGAATAAAATTATGTGTACTACCTGAATCAATCAACACTATTACATTTTTATTCTTGATATATCCTTTTATCTTGAGTGTTTGAGGAGTGGTAATTCTTGACAATACATTGCAATATATGCTTATATTCATTTATTCTTTCTCGGGGGTTGGTTCCTGGTGTATATCCTCCTCTTTTGATGTTTCTTGTTCCTTTTCTTCCTCCTCTTCACAATCTATGTAGAATAATTTCTTCTCAGCACACTTATGACCTTTAGTGTATTCGTTATCACAACTACAACAAATCCCTTTTTCTCTTTTTTCCTCCAATTTTTGTGGCGTCAACCTTGTAGGTTGTGGAATATTAGGAGCAGTAACACGTCCATCTTTATAGTTGTGAGCGGTAGACTTCCTTATTGCCATAATTTTTCTTTCAAATTTTATTGCCACCCTGAATGCCTTCTCCAATTAATCAGGTTCCCAAAGGAGAACCTCATGTTCGATGCTATCCCTTAAATTCCCTATCAAGACATCAATCTTATTCTCCTCCAAAATATTAGTTACCATGATATTGAATTTTTGGAACTCCTCAATGTGCTCTGCCATTGAACCCTTTTGTTTGAGATTTATAAATTGGCTAAAGAAATTGTTGCTATTTGTATCCTCATTATGTGCTATCATTTACTCTGTAAAAACTAGAAAAGTGACAAGTGTTTTACGAGAAAAAATCCATCGATACCATACAAAATTATTGGATTCTAAATATAAAGTCGCAATGCGTAACTTTTTTGTGTGTTGCACATCATGGAGATCAAAATATTGCTCCATATGTAGTATCCATGTTACTAGATCCTTGTCATCAAACTTCCTCATATCAACCTTTATAAAGTGGTGGTTCTTAAACCCAAAATTGGAGTCTCTAAAATCATGATTAACATTCCTTTTGTTCTCATCATGAGTTTCATCAAATGAATTTTCGCCATTAGGAAGCGTTTCTTGTAGAAACTTTGTCAAATCTTCCTTTAAACCTTACATGTCTGCTTTTATTCCATCCTTTAAACCTTCCATGTATGATTTTAACTCTTCCATGTTTTATTTTAAACCATTCTTCAAACCATCCATCTTAGCTTTGATTTCATTTTTGGTTACTCTTTGAAAGAGAGAAATTTGTTGCACTTGGTCGCGTAATTTTGATACATCATGTTGTATTTATTCCTCTTCTTCATGCGTCATAGTAGAGCTTTCTGGTTGCTTACTAGGTGTATCCATTTTTTTGTTTCAAGGCATTTCGTAATCAAACACTAATATCTATGCTTCACTATGCCCATTGAATCACTTCAAACTGATTTTTCAAACAAAAGTTATGCAAAAAAATTTAAAAAATACACACATTTTCTTGCCTTTTAGGAGCTCGATATTAAATTTTTTGTATCTCTATAATTTCATATCTCTAATGTCTAAAATTACTTCCTTTGGTAGCCCTCTGAGTCATATTTCAAACGCTACAATTCATACTGATATTAGATTCTTCAAGAAATATTTATTCCTAATATCCCACGATGAATTGATTATAGATTGATTTAATAGAGTGAAATTGTACGAAGTGCCACATATCATTGTTTCAACCTTTGGCCCTGAAAATTATACCCAAATAACAAAATTTCATTCAATTTCATTAATTTTTTACAAAATTCAAATATAATGCTCGGAGATAAAGTTATGACGATTTTCCCTAGGTCACCTATTTGAGATGGAATTTTGGAGCCTGTAAAAACCCTAACTTCCTCGGATCATATCTCTGAAAATATAGCGAAAAAATTTCTGAAATTCATACACAAGATTCATCAATATTTCGGCTCCACGTGGTTGCAATTTAGCCTTCTAAACCTTCTTAGAAAAAAATCTATAGTGAAAATTCCAAGATGGCTTGTTTGAAGAAGGGAAACCCTAGAATCCAAAGCTCTAATACCAAATTTTATGCAACCAAATAAAAGAACAGAAGAAAAGATAGATCAATGATGTTGTCCTCCTCAAGGGAAAACCTCCTTTACATCACATAAATTAACAATTCTTGGATGATACAAATGATAAGACCTTCATGGTATATATAGGAGTCTAAGGGGTCAAAATATAATTAGAGCCTACATAACAATAATAATGTAAGGGTGCGATAATAAAAATAGTGGGCTTATATGGGGCACATCAATAAAAACATGGGGGATACATGGGCACAAGAATAAAAATAAGGGGCTACACTAACAATAAAAATAAGGGTAATACACAAGTATTATAGAGACCTAACGTGGTCAATTGTAGCATGATATGAGGCTTTTTTTAAGGTTAGTTTGAGTCTTAACAAAGGGAAATTTTTCTTAGGCAGGGTAATTTGGTCTTGTAGTAGATATTTCTAGTGCGAGTTTCTCTTAGTCTACTCTAAGGCTGAAAGAATTTTTTTCTGGAATATATCGTGAAGTAACTTGTTCATATGTTTGATTAGCAGTGCTAAGGATTGAATGAGGCTTACTAGAGGTATGAATTAGAATCATTCTTGTTTTTAAAGTGTATGATTTTGAGGATATCTACAAGTCAGAGTTATAGAAACATACACATCAAGAATCAAGGAGTAGACCTGATGTTGAAGCTGTTAGTGTGATGATTCTATGTTTCATGAAATAAAACTTGAGAAAAGTAGAGGTCGTTCATATTGCAGACCAGTGGCACATTGGATTGTGCTTGAGAAAGTAGGTTAAAAACAAGAGTTGCAATGAAAACAAAATTAGAACTAAATGCAAGCGGTGAATTTTCAGTGACATGGTTGCAATGAAAGTGTAATGATAGTTATTTGTTAAATAATATTGACCATTGTTGTAAGTGGCACATTGTACCTAGTATGGGAGCCCATGGTTAATTTTCTATATTTTATTGTTAAGGTTGGTAGGGTGGTGCTATTCAAGGAAGTTGTAGCTTCCTTCAGGAGGTTTTCACCTCCTTCCAGTCGATCATTGGTAAATCAAGAGTTGTAGCTCCTTATAGTAGTGGTTGGTAAATAATTAGGGGTTGTATCCCTTCTATTTATAGCTAGTAAACCAGAATTTGTAGCTTTCCTTGTAATACAAATAAGCTTTTCATATAATTATCAAGCACTCTTGATTTGATGGTATTGGTTAATTCTTTGTTATATTTAATTATTGAAATTTATGGAACACTAGTTAACACCCCGCCCCTTAGTATTTCCAAAAATTGGTAACAGAGTAAAATTCGTTCATCACAATCTAACAGTTGGAAGGTAGATCTCGTGAGTCAGGAATGAGATGGGAAAGGAAAACATTATAGCCTCAAAACGCTTCAAGGAAAAGGAAAAGGAAGTCTCCTCTGTTGTTATAATTCCATAACATTCAAAAAGACATCAAAGTTGAAGCAACCCATTTTGACCCAATCTCCTTATATCACCCAAATATCTTATTTGACAACAGTTCATAAAGCATGATATATCCATACGAAGAAACCTATGAATGGGAAGCCATTTTACATTTTATAGGAGATATTATATTTTCTCTATAATGAATTGAGCACTTAAAAACTGACACAAAATAAGTTGATAAAAGATAATATATTTGGATGAGGTACCTTAAAGAAAAATCTAAGGGCATGAACAAGCTACAAGAAAAAATTCATCAACAAGAGAGAAGGCTTACAAAATAAATTATATCCTTGAATACCATGCTTGAAGATGCAAGAAGAATTGAAGAAGTGTAAAATGCCAGCTAAAGAAGAAGGAAGAACATTGAGAGAAGCATGAAGAAGAAGTTGTATTATTAAAAGTTGAAGTCAACAAGCTCAATAAAAAGTTAAAAACCTTGCAAGGGCTAGACAACATTGTGAGCTACAAAGAAATCAATTCTAGGTGAACCTTCATGAAAATAAGATGCAAGCATCAAGTCCCCAAGAAGAAATTTGAAGAAAAACTTGAAAGAAAAATATTTTTCCTCAAAATGCCAAGTGAGAATCGTAAGAACCATGAAGTTTCCAATATAATAAGTTATGCTAATTTTCTAAAGATGACAACTTACCAAGAAGAGCAGTAGAATACTAGACCTCCTCCAAGGCAAAAAAATTTCAGAAGATCATCATTGCAATCCAACTCATCAAGGTACTCAAGCATATTATTTGGTTATTGTTATTCATGTACAAATTTTGGGCATAAGGCTAGATAATGAAAATCTCATGGAAATTTTAACTACAAAGGATTGTCGGAATCATGATTATTGTTACACGAAAACCTGCAAATATTAGTAAATGGATGCATAACGATAGTTAACAGATCCATGAGAAGTGGTTAAGAACATGTCTTGAAACACATGGGGAGTGTTGGTTTATCCAATGTCCAACAATATCACCCCCAATTTCAGTCGAGTGTGATTTGAACTTGACACCTTTAGCTGTGATACCACTTGTTAGAATCACGATTTCCATTACTCCAAAACTCGAAAGTGTTAGTAAATGGTTGCATCATCGGAGTTAACAGATCGACGAGAGGTGATTAAGAACGTGTCGTGAAATACATTGGAAGCCTTGGTTTATCCAATTTCTAAAAAGGATATCATCAAAACCATAGAAGTGTGTTTATAAGTAGACAAGTCATAAACCCTAATGGATTCTCCAGAAAACGTTTCACATCATTTTCTCCGTCATTTAGGTACAACACATAATGTTTTAAATGCCACAACTTTGGACATATTTCATGAGACTATAGATGTGACATGGAGTGGACTTTCAAGCAGATTAGGCAAGAAAACAAATTCACTAGGGTTTGTAGAAGAAAACATTTCAAGCAAGAAGAATAAATATCGTCAAGGGGAGCATCCCCTAAAATCAAGATACCTTTCCCATTGATATAAAATGGGGAGAAAGAAGGAAGTGCAACAGGGGTGAAAAGGAAGTGAAGCATGGAGAGAGGGGGAACATTGTTAGAAAATAAAAAGGCAAAAATATTTTCTTATCTTGATAGTTACTTGTGATTATATTTGAATTCTTATTATCTTCTTTTATCTTCTTATCATCAAGTATCTATCAAACATAAGTACATGAATATCACCACAAAAAAGACATGGGGTGTAGGCTCTCAGCTAGGACTAAAACCCCTCTTCTAGGGGCAAACCTGAAAAACTTCTGCTCTTCTATAGAACCAAATCAAATGAGATGACCAAGATTAAGACCTCCTCCAATCCACCAATTCATCCTCCCAATATTCTTCTTCCAAGATGATCAAGATAAGCTTCTAGTCAACAATATTTAGCCTTATTCAACAATGCAAAAAACCCAAACTTTTTCCTCCTACAACAAAATTTTGGCCCTACTATAGACCTGCAACTTCGGGCCTCCTGCAGCAACCCATAAACTCACACGTGTGGAATAAAAGAGATAATTTTGGCTTCCATTCCCTTAACAAGTGTCTCCTTCTTCTTCGTAGGTTTTCTCCTTTTCTGGGTATTTCACACTTCTTTTCCTTATTAAATTGTAGATCTAACTTCCTGGATGAGTGAGTGATCAAATAGGTCAAATTTCACTTCTATTTATAGCCTTTTTGTGTGGTTGAATTCCCTTTATGAGTTCGACTTGACTGAAGGGCAGGCCGACTTGGTGGAGGAGTGAAAAATAACTCTTTTTACATAAAAATAATTTTCTTCTTTGACATAATGAGCCCAATAAGGGTCTAGGACAATATGACATGGACAATGACTGGTGATACAAATCCTAGATCCTTTAGTGGAGGCTTTGAAATAGGTAAACAAATGAAGCATGAAACCCATGCTTATAAATATTTTTTTCTTTATTTCTTTTTGATAAATACAATACATCATGACTCAAATACAATTACGAAGACCGATACTGGTTACATTTCTCAAAATTCCCTCTTAACTAGGGAGGTATTCATAATTTTTCAACAAGGTATTCATAATTTTTCAACTGGTACAAGGTTGACCTCAATTTGAAACACTCTTAAGAAGAGTAGAACAACATACATAATGCTTGGGATACCCTCACTACTAAGGTATCCTTCCAACGGGAACCAAGGTGTCATATAGGTATTTTCCACTATAGGTACCATCAGGTTACAACCCTGGTATCCATCCAATAGGATACCATCTAGGCCTTCATGCCTTGAGACCAATCCTTACAGGGATCCAAGTATTAACACCAAACAGAAGCTCCAACCAATACCCTCCTTATGGGATCTAGACATCAACTGAGATCTCAATACTAACCAGGCCACGATGTACTCCCAAGTACCATCATACAAACAGTTTTATGTTACTTCATCACTCCCTCTCAACCAAAGCAGAGACATTTATTAATACACCGATTTTTCAGGAAGAGATCAACACATCCATCAATCCAAACATGCTCCTAAAACTAACTTGGGAAGAGATTCTATCAACACATCAGCGACTTGTTCATCTGTCGACACGTACTATAGCTTCACAGCCCAATCAGTATCCAAACTTCCAATGTACATGTTCATGTATGCTAGTGTAATATTCAAGTTATTCCAACTATTTTGATTTTTCTTATGTCATCACAATATCCAAACATATTTCATTGGGATCTTCCTTCTTTAATTTCTTCAGAATCACTAAACTCATCCTCGACACTTTCCAAAATATATAATTTATTTCACAACTTCATCAATCACAAACAAAATTTTATTTGTATTTCTTTGGCCTTATAATCTTCATTCTTTCTTCATTTTCTTCATTGTGGTTGTCACAACATGTCCTCCCTCTGAACTAGGGAGACACCTTATTTATCCAAGATTGTTCTTTTCTTAAGGAACAAATATATCACCAACTCAGCCACAAGGACTCTTACTTTTACATCATCATAACATCATAGAACTTCAACCTTTTGGAACATCATTTCTTTTTTTTTATAGGGTCATATAGTGTGTACTTCAATGTTACCAGTATTCTTACAGCTCCATATTTTCATCATTCTCAACAACATCATCAAGTGTGAGGTAGGTAAGCATCTTTAGCATCTTGAAGACTATGCACCTATAAGTATTCAGACAAGTAAGCACAAATATATATATGAAGTAAACTTTAATAATATAGGGTTAGCATTTCATCACAATGGGAGCATAATAAATCAGAATTTAGATATCAAAACCTAAACCTAGTTAGGTTTACAATCAATAAGGGTTACACCTTTCATGCCCTGGACTTTCACAATCATTTTTGCTATGGTTTTTGTCACAAATCCTAGATTTCATCATCAATATTAAAGCCTTATATATCAATAACTAAATCAAGTTAGGATTTTAATCATAGTTTAAAAATCATTACATCTAGGTTTCCATCATCATACCCTAGAATCATATATCAATGTTTGCTAGGGTTTTGCTGTAAACCCTAGATACAAACATAAAAATAATCATATTCATCAAAAATTTAGCAATAACTAAGTTAGGGTTTGAATCATACAGAATCATATACACCTAAGGTTTCATTGTAGGAACACATATTAACTATTGTAAGGGTTTTGTCATAAACCATAATTCATCAAACGCTAAATAGTTATGGTTTCCTCATATGATTTAGATATAATCAAAAAACCCTAAGAGGTTAGGGTTTTATCATAACATCAATAAACCATAAACATAAAAAGAGTTATGGTTTTAAATTTAAACATAAAGGTTAGTTTTTTACCAAGGTGAACAAAGGATATAGAGTTGATTTAATCTAAATCACTCTAACAAATAAGAATATTTATGATTCAAAACCCTAGACATGAGAGAGTTATAAAGCAATAAAAAATGAGTGTAGCTTCCTATATGAGGAATATCAACAAATTTTGGAATTTTAAACATACCTTAAGTTCTCCTTTTACAAACCTTGTAGGATTTACTATGCAGCAACTAAGATTATGTATTCTTCTCTTATGGCCATAATCCTTATTGCAAACACTTTTAAAGTAAGCATGCAAACTTTCCTTCCAAGGAAAACACAAGGGAGAGGATTACAAACAAGCACAAATGAAACTTAGAAAAATAGAGAGAATTAATAATGAAAAGAAATAAAGAATAAGATACTTATCTTTTGTGTAAAATGTGGGGAATATCTGTTTTGATTAGACTTGGGAGGGATACCTTTAATTTTTCAAAGAAACTCAAGAACAAAAAAATATTAAATTTATAAACCATAAAAAGAAGGATTTAAAACAAAAACCTATAATATAGATGAAGGATATATGAGATTTACTAGAATAATTCATTGGATTTAGACTCTTATTCTTTTGACTTCTTTGGAGGGTTATCATCATCATCAATATTTTATCGGTCCCTTTCTCTCTTCTTGTTTTTAGGATTATCAAGACATTGATTCTTATATTATCTCATATTGTGAAAATGATAGCATTTTATTTTAGAGAGCTCAATCTTCCCTTGATTTTTCTTTGGTCCCTTAAACTTTTTATATCCTCCTTTCTTCTTGACATCAATAGAGAAGGAATTCAAAGTATTTTCTTCATTTTCTTGCTTGCCTTCTAGTATAGAAAGATGGTCTTATTCTTGTATTGATCCAGGTGGCTCCAGACACACATAGAAGTCCAAGAGGGCTTAGAAGAGGTAAAAATTAAATGTGGTCATAACACTCTCAAACTAGGACAAGATTGTATTTCTCGTTTCCCTGTTTCCACCGGTGTGAACGACACTCAAATATGAGATCGTATGAGGAAGATAGAGCTCTTCAAATTTTGATAAGACAGGGAAAAAATAGGGCCCACAGTGTCCACATGGCATCCCAGTCAGCAAGTGGGACCCACATGGCAGTCCATCAGCCATTGACACATGGTAGTCCATCAGCCATTGACACATGGCACTCCATCATTATCCCCTTACCCCTGCAAAAAAGACAAAATAAAATGATATTTAATTTCCCACATAACAACAAAAAAATCATTACAAAAATAACGCTATATTAAATATGGTTATTAAACAATCAAAATCAATTTAAATAAGGTAAATTTTATATAACAAAAATCATATTAAATATGGTTAAATTCCATATTAAACAAAACAATGAATATGTATTAAATGGTGGCCTTCAAATTTCAAAGTATAAAAGTATGGTTATATGGCATAATCATATCCCAACGAATATGTGTATATCATTATAACCAACGTTTTCATGGTTGGTTAGTTGGTTTGTGCGTATTAAATATTGACCGCCACATTAAATTACCAACAGTTAAAAAACAAATTGCATGGCATGTTGGGGAGGGACGGAATTTGATCCCCCTACCCCACAGTTCCTCTTATAGAGTTTTTCCAACAGACCGACAACTATTTTGATGGATTCTCCGTCGGAGGAATACTATATAACCATGCAATCCACAGATGCGCCTAGTCAGAGGAAGCACATTTTTCAAGAATAATCATATTTTTATTTGCAGAGAGTAGCAAAGAAGTAGCGGAACCATGATTTGAGGTGGAACCATGCCCCGGGGAACCTTGAAGGGCATCAGAAAGATTCCCTGAGGTGCAGAACTTGTGGGAGTCCATTTTTGACAAATTTTATGTTGATTTTACACCTCTTAGTGACAAGTGTTCGATGGTGATGTCCATTTTTGTAGCTGGGCTCTCAATTTTCACGCCATCTTCCAGCTTGGAGGTATAAAGCCATCTTCATAAAAAAATTCTGGTATTGATTATATTTTTATGCCACTTAATGAATGAATGCCTCCCCACTGCTGAGCAAGGCCCGAAGATGTAGTCCACATTGGACGAAATTCGTAATCAAATTTTTGGTGTCTTGATCTCATGCATTTTATGTTCCTTTTTCTCTTCGTTTTATGTGCTTATGTTTCATGGTTTTAGGTGCTATGTTGTATGTAGTTATTTAATGCATCTATAAGAAAAAGATCTTGGATAAAGTGGTATCATAGCATGTCTCTGTTGATGTGAATTGCATGAGTACATGCTAACCAGAAACAAGCTTCAAAGTACGTGCACCACGAAGAAGAGACATGGCAGATGAGGAAGCTCATTGGAAGAGGAGCGGTCTTCTCACTACTGTGAATTGCGAGCTTGAACGAATGAATGTGCAACCATGGAGGATGACAAAGAAATGTACGAGGCATTCCTGAGGATGTCCAAAATGGTGGGCATAATGTATGATGCTTATGAGAAGGGAATAGAGGAAGAGGAGAAATAAAGATCAGAGGATGATGCTTTGTCCACATCTTCCAGTGCTTATGCACCTTCATCGTATTCTCATCATTCAAATGAGGATATGAAACAGAGTCTTCAAGAAGAGAATAATTAATTAAGGACACTACTACGAGAAGAGAAAGAGGAAAAGTAGATATTGCACCTTCAATTGTGAGTTGCGGAAGAGGCCTTGGAGGAGTTGAAGTACAACAAAGGCTTAAAGAATCCATCACCACCTATTCCTGAATCAACAGTTGAGGTAAACAATGTTGATTTCTCTTCAGTTTCATCTTCATATGCTATTATTTCTATTGGAAATATGGAGATACACATTACAAGATCTGGCATGAGACTCCTCACCAAGATGGGCTACAAAGGAGGAGGACTTGGTGTGAATGGCCAAAGCATAACTCATCCATTGGAGGTTGTGTAGAGACCTCGATTCGCAGGTTTGGGATACACTGGAGGAGGATGATCAAAGGTGTTAGAAGCATACACGAAATTCTTGAACTCCTCGAGGAAGGAGATTGATGGGAACACTTCACACTCATCCCATGGCAGTGCATATTGTAGAGAAAGAGCTGAGGCAAGCTCTCATCGCCATGATTGCACCAAATACCAACAAGAAAAGTATAACAAGTCTTTGTATTCTAATGTTCATTTTTATTACAAGCATGTTGCTAATAATGAACATAAATCATGGCATTGAAAAACATGTATTTTTTTTTGTTTACATAACCATGTGTTTGCTAAGTGTTGGAAGAGAATGGCAGCACGAAAGAGGATGAGGCATGAAATGCATTCTCCACAGCAGGAAAAGAAGCATGTTAAGTAGGTTTGGAGGAGGAAGACTCATTGCAGTGTGTTATACAGTAATTTGTCACCGTCCCTACCATTCCCCGTCCCGCACAATGGAGGACCCATTTTGTGACCTGTGAACATTGTCATGCCTTGAAAACATCATCAATGCATTCCTCTAAGCATGAGCTTCATTTTACCTTAAGACATCTCCTTGCAAAAATCATGAAAAACATCCCTTTTTTCATTGGCGCGGGCAGACAGTTCAGAACCCGCGCCAATGGGGAAAATCCTGCAAAGAGGCCGCGCTAACTGGCGCTCTGTCCTAGAGCAGTAGTCGCGCCAGCCAATTTAAGGAGTGTTTTTTAAATAAAGATGGCAGAAGTTGAGTTTCAACAAACTCAGAAACCATTGCCTATCTTGAGTTGGGAGGTTTGGCTGCGGGAGTTCTATGGAAGGGAAGTGGTTTGCCACCTCCCATGGAACTTTCCTTGTTGATAGGGCCAATCCCACAATAATAGGGATCCCAACTCCTTCCTTTCCCATCTATAAAAGCCTGCTCAATTCCATGGCAAGCTAGTCTGGAAGTGCCTAAGCTTTGAATCTCCAAATTCCCAAGAGCCTTTGTGCCATAAGAGCCCTCTTTCTTCCCTTAAGGCCGACTCAAGTAAGGAGACTATCGTCGAGAGACTCTGGAGAGGTTTTTCCTTTCCCTGGAGAGCTTTGCGAGACGTGAACGACTGGAGACCCATCCGAAGGGGAACACGACGTCAGAACATTGGTTGTAATCTTTCTTCGATTGTTATTTAATGAATGATTACGATTATGGTTCCACTCTGTTTTCAATGATGTTAATATGAGTAATGTCCTTTCTGACTGACATTTAGTTACGTATGCCGGATTTTATGCTTGTATCTGTTTGTTTCTTGCATGTGCAGGTGTGCATCCGCAGAGATCATGGAGGATCGTGATCTGCCGAGGCTGAGGAACGGGAACGCTCTCTTCTTCGGATCATAGCATTGGATTCCAGGTAGGCTTCCATCTTTAGTCTTTTCATTCGTAACTAGGAACTTGCGTCGTAACATTTTTTATTGTTGCTAGACCCCTGCTGGGCTAGTAGGGATCGCCTCTGTCCGCAGAGGGGATTTACCTCCTCAACACAATGATTGTGAAAAAAGTGGCCATATAAGAGCCATGTGTTGGAGGCTCCATCCAGAGCAGCACCTAAAGGACAAAGCATCAGTGTAGGAACCAGTTGAAACAGTGGTTCAACAAGTGAATGCGCCACAGAGAGATGACCCATTCACTTTGATAAGTGAGAGATGGTTTTCTTAGGTGTGGTAGTATGTCATGGCCTTATTTTTGTAAATAATATGTTGTGAATTAAAATGTAAATGTGATTATGTGTTTTCCATCACTTTTTGAATCAACATTGATGTTTTGGCCTTGTATTGATAGCTGGGCTATTATTTCCATTTGATGTAAACTTGACCACAAAGTGTGTGTTATAAGCTCGTGGAAACTGTGGGTAATACTTGGGTCATAGATTGGTCACTTAATTAAGAATGTAATTTGTAAATTATTGTACTACAGGTTTGCAGAGGATGCAAGTTTCGGTTCATCGCTTATGGCTCCAAAGGATAAAGGTGAAGGAGAAGGAAGGGTCACTTGTCAGGAAACTTGTGGTGCAGACAATGTACACAGTGGTTGCAGATTATGTTCATGCTTTTGTTGGACCAAAAGCTCCTCAATGGGGAGGATTGATCCAGGTGGCTCCAGACACATACACAAGTCCAAGAGGGCTTAGAAGAGGTTAAAATTAAAAGTGATCAGAAAGCTCTCAAACTAGGAAAATATTGTAGTACTCGTCGCCCTGATTCCAATGGCACAAATGACACTCAAATCCAAGCTCGTATGAGGGAGATAGAGTTCTTCAAATTTTAACAAGACAGTGAAAAATTGGGGCCCACAGTGTGCCACATGGCATCCCAGTCAGCAAGTGGGAACCACATGGTAGTCCATTAGCCATTGACACGTGGCACACCATCATTATCCCCTTTCCGATGCAGAAAAGACAAAACAAAATGATATTTAAATGCCCACATAAAAACAAAAAAAAATCATTAAAAAATTAACTATATATTAAATATGGTTAAATTTCATATTAAACAAAGAAAAAAATATGTATTAAAGGGTGGCCTTCAAATTTCAAAGTATAAAAGTATGGTTATACGACATAATCATATCCCAAGGAATATGTGTATATGGTTATAACCAACGTATTCATGGTTTTTTAGTTGGTTTTTATGTATTAAATATTGACTGCCACATTAAATTTCCAACAGTTAAAACAAAATTGCATGCCATGTTGGGGAGGGGCGGGATTTGATCCCCCGACCCCACAGTTCCTATTATAGAGTTTTACCAACAGACCAACAACTATTTCATTGGATTATATGTCAATGGAATACTATATAACCATGCAGTCCCCAGATGCGCCTAGGTAGAGGCAGCGTGGTTTTTGAGAATAATCATTTTTTTTTGCAAAGAGCAGCGGAGCAACAGTGAAACCATGATTTCCCATAGTTTAGGAGAGGTGGAACCATGCCCCAAGGAATCTTGAGGGGCATCAGAAAGATTCCCTAAGGAGCATAATTTTTCGAAGTCTTTTTTTGAAATATTTTATGTCGAATTTACACCTCTCAACGACTAGAGTTCGATGGTGATGTCCGTTTTTGTAGTTGGGCTCTCCATTTTCTGGCCATATTCTAGCTTGGAGGTATAAGGGTGTTTAAATTTTCTTGCATTGATTCACTTTTTATGCCACTTAATGATTGAAGGCCTCCCCACTGTTGATCAGGGCCCGGAGATGTAGACCACATTGGACGAACTTCGTAATCAAATTTTTGGTGTCTTGATCTCATGCATGCTATGTTCTCTTTCCTCTTCATTTTATGTGCTTAAGTTTCATGTTTTTAGGTGCTATGTTATATGTAATTCTTTAATGCATCTATAAGAAAAATATCTTGGATCATGTATACATGAAGACCACATTTATTTGAATGATGGATAGCTACTCCATCTACTAATTCTAGTTGCAAATGCATTCCAAGAATTTGGTAGTCCTAAAAGGGAAAAAATCACAAGTTATTTTTCATGTAATACTTATTCAATTTCTTATCGTTCATCTCTAATACAGGAAATTCTTAGAAAATATGAGGACATTGTATCATCCTTTGTGATATTAATTGTTTAAAGTTCATTCTTTATACTTGCTACTTTCCCAGTATTCTTGATTGTGAACAAATTTGAGGGAGCATCATACAATTTTATTGAAGAGTCTAGAGTGGATATGTAGGGAATCAAGTTGTCCTTGACTCCATCCATTATTAATTTCATGGAAATAATATTAGTTTCTTTGCACTTATCATTTCTTGTATCATCTGAGGGTTCCTTCACTTTTCCTAGTACAAAATCCAATACCTTGTTCTTTGCAAGGATGAGGTCCATCCTTGTCTTCCATGCTCTATAGTTAGAGGCTCCTTGAATCTTGTTCTCAGATTTCATTGATGAGGCCATATGCGAAATTTCATGATGAGAACTATATATCCTTTTAAGACTTATTTTCTTCTCTTGAATCCTTTTTTAAGATGATGAGAGCTATTGACCATCAAGCTTCCTTTTTCCTTCTTCTTCACTTTAGCTCTGATACCATGTTAGAAAATCAAAAGGCATAAATGTTTTCTTGTCTTGATAGTTTCTTGTGATTATCTTTGAATTCTTATTATCTTGTTTTATCTTCTTATCATCAAGCAGATATCAAAACATAAGCACATGAATATCAACACAACAAATACAGAGGGTGCAGGCTCTCATCTAGGGCCAAAATCCCTCTTCTAGGGTAAAACCCAAAAATGTTCTTCTCTTTTATAGAAAAAAATCAAATGAGATGACCAAGACCTTTTAACCAATACTAAGACCTCCTCCAATCCACCAAGTCATCATCCCAAGATGATTCTTCCAAGATGATCATGATCATCTTCTAGTCAAAAAGAGTTAGCCTTCTTCAACAATGAAACAAACCCAAACTCCATCCTCCTACAAAAAAAAATCGGCCATACTGCAAAATTGCAACTTCCACCCTCCTTCAGCAATCTATAAACTCGCACGTGTGGAAAAAAAGAGAGAATTTTGGCTCTCTTTTTTCTTGACAAATGTCTCCTTATTCTTCACTAGGATTTCTCCTTCTTTTATAGGTATTTCACACTTATTTTCCTTATTAAATTGCATATTGAACTTCTTGAAAGAGTGAGTGATCAAATACGTTGAATTGCACTTCTATTTATAGCCTTTATGTGTGGTCGAATTCCCTTTATGAGGCTGAATTGGCTGGAGGGTATGTCGACTTGGTGGAGGATTGACAAATGACTCATTTTACATAAAAATAATTTTCTTCTTTGACACAATGAGCCTAATAAGTTTCTAGGAAAAGATGACATGGACGATGACTATTGACACAAACCCTAGAAGAATTTAATGGGGGCTTTGACCTAGAAAAATAAATGAAGCATGAAACCCATGCTTATATTATAAATAAATTTTCTTTTTCTTTCCTTTTGATAAATACAATACATCATGACTCAAATACAATTATGAATACCGATACTAGTTACATTTCTCAACAAACACATTGACAAGGGGAGCATAAGTATTCACATCAATGATAAAGGGGTAGATTGTTGGAATAAACTTTCATTGAAGTCAAAGGGTTAATTGTGTGCACAAATTAGTGAATTTGGATGCAAGGGATTTCTATATTGGTACTCCTTGTCATGTCATTTCATTTGATAGGTGGCACACACTACGAGTCTTCTTGGTTGGAGATATATTGATATTTGAAATTTTATGCCCCAAGAATGGGTTCAACACTAGCACATTTTCCCCAATTTTATGACATTAACACTTCATTGTTTCCCTAGAAGAAGATATAGCATTGTAAATTAAATTTGCCTAAAACCATTGTCAAAGTCAGCCTTGAATCGTGTATTTTGAAATTCGCAAAATTAATTTTTTGAAGGCTAAATTATCTCCTTGCAGGTCGACCTAATAGAACATTTATCAAGTTAAATCCAAAAAAATATCACATATTTCCATTGGAAAAAATCCGATATTCTATGCGCATCTTAGCCCCAAACTAGGTGCCCTCCAAACATATATATATACCCTAGTTGTGGCAATCAAATGGAAAGAAATTTATGGCATGTTTTGATCAAGTAATCAAGTAATTTGTTGGAGTTGTACATGCCTATGAGTTTGATGAAGATTTGAATAAGAAGGTTGAAGCTTCTAAAGTTTGTGGAGTTTATTTCCTTTAATTTTTTGTGGTGAAATCATTGGTTTGGACAAGTCCTATTAGGTATTTAAGGGCCATTTTTAAGGTTAGGTTCTGAGGTAATTTGGCCTGCCTGAGGGAAGTTTAAGAGAAATTTTATAGCCTTGTTTTATCCCTATCTTGAGGCATTTTTTTCTTGCTTTGAGGCCCCTCCTCTGAGATAAATTTCAACCTCTATATTTGGCTTTCCTAAGGCAGAGACAGACCTGAACTATGGCTTTCCTAAGGTAGATACAAATCTAAATTCTGTGGAAAATTGTAGGTTTGTGGAAGACCTTCTAAGACTAATTTCAAGCTTGTATCAGAACTTATAAGACACCTCAACTCGTCCCTTCTCTGAAGCTAAATTTAAACCTTTGTCTCAGAAATTTTTGTGGTGGATTTTTAGTGCAGCTAGTCTAAGTTTGAGGCAAGGTTTGAATCTCTTGAATCATGTCTGAATTTGAGATAGTTGAGGCAAATCAAGTTCAAATAGAATTGAATTTATCAGGTAGGAGATCATAATTTCTGAATTTTTACCCGAGGTCCAACTCGGTCCTATTCTTAAGTTTTTTTAAATCCCCTACACAAGGTCAATTGTAGTATGATCTTAGGCTTTTCTAAGGGTGAGTTCGAGTCTTAAAAGAGGGAAATATTTTTGAGGCAAGGTAATTTGGACCTGTAGTATATATATATGTGGTGCAAGCTACTCTTAGTATTCTCTTAGGCTAAACGAATTTTTTCTAGAATATCTCTTGAAGTAACTTTTCCATTTGTTTTAGGAGCATTACTAAGGATTTAATGAGGCTTGTTGGAGGTACTAATTAGAACCCTTCTTCTTATTAAAGTGTATATTTTTTAGGATGTCTACAAGTCAGAGTTATTTTTGTGCAGGAAATCCTTTTTGTGGAAAAAAATGATCCCTCTAGTCCTATGCGAGGATCTAACAACAATTGATACAAATATATGCAACATTTCCTAACTTATGATAGAAAAACATGAAGAAGGATAGATGTCCTACCACTTTATGATGTTAATGCCTATATTTGGTCTAAGCTTTGCTTCTTTTTCTTCCATTCTCACGATCTCTTCTCCGCTGGTGAAGACAAATTTCTGCAAGGAAGAACAAGTGGAGACAACAAAAAGATACAAAGAATAACAATCTCTAGTATAAGCTATGTAGGAGATCAAGGAATACTACAATAAATAGACAATAATTGACATATTTATGGAAATGAAATGCATAATTTATTGATAATATATGATAAATGGATAAATATAACCAGAAGCCTTGATGTTGGATGCTTCCTTTAGGTGAGACTCCAAGTCCTAGCCTTCGCCTTCAAACAACCTCCTCCTTTGCAAATGGCTAGCAATTGGGCGTGCTTCAGCTCATAGGATGGAAACCAACCCTTAGTGGATGGTAGGGGTTTCATTTATAAGGAATGAGAGATATTTGATGACCCATAAAAGGTGGGAGAAGTTCCACATCTTAAGGGAAATATCCATGGCCATGAATGGGAGGTCTCGCTCCTATCATCAACAACCTGAAACCATGTCATCATTCTTGAGGCTTCTATAACGGGAAGATTCTCCTCCATTTTTGGAATAACTTCCTGAAGAGGACTAGCGCGGATTTTCCTGGCAAAATTTGTGCTACCAATGCTAGAAAATTTTTTTGCAAAAGGTGACAACCGTAGGTCATTAGTGATCTAGAGCGCGCTAGGCTTGTAAAACAGGGTTTTTGACAAGATTTTCATAATATTTTTTAAATCAAGTCTTCTTTCACTTCTTCAGGGATGTTCTAGTCATGTTTGATGTAGAACATATTTTGTGACACTAGTATCATAACGACACAAAGTGGAGTGTGAAAAAATATTGTATGACAAATTCCTCCTAAAGCATGAAGTCATAATGGGAAGTGATGGTTGAAGTGCTTTACAATTAAGGGAAAGGAATTTAGAGAACCACCATTAGGAGACCTTCAAATTAAACATGCTACAATATATATGACATGTATGGTGTAATTATTCCTAACAATAAATCTCTGAGCAGGCATCTAATAATACATGGATCCACGGCATGGACACAGTCATCTGACTAAAAAGGATCATGGATATATGAATACATGAATCCACAACATGTTTGCATCCATCTCACTAGAAAGGATCATCTTTACAATCATGAATAACTCCATGTAGCCTGGATTTTTCAAATGAAAGTTGGGTTCTTCATCTCTGTCTAGATCCAACCAAAGTACGAATTTGACCATGTGAATATATGTTTTGAAGTGGAATATAGTAGAAACCATTAACAGGCATGACATAGACCACCAATGATGATGATGGTTGTCAAGGTACAACATCACAACCTGCAAGTGTGAATAATGAAGCTGGATTCGAACACTCATAGAATAATTCGATCAAAGGCCAATGATGTGAACCTATCATCAAATGCGAAGAACCTACTATTAAGGCATGCAAGCTCAAAGGTATTGAAAGGGGATTTCTAGATCAGATTCCTAGATAATGATTTGGAGTCGACAAAAAGTGATATGTCGAAGGAGGTCCATAATTTTTCCCACATCATCGACATGAAACATAGGATTTTTTAAAGTTGCAAGAGTGATTCAGGATTGATGGAGAGAAATTCAAACGGGGTATAAGTGGCTTGGATTTGCAGGTGGGACTTCTCTTGAACATATCAGTGATACGACTTAAAAATTTGGCAGCGTTTGACTCAAAATAGGATCAGCGTTCATGGTGAAAATATATAATCAAATGAGAGTAAAATGGATTTCCCAAGCCTAGTAAGACAAGTGAAAAAGTGAGGATGTCCCAAACCCGACACGAGATACAAATAAGTGTCATGTTCAAGAGAAACATACATCCTTTCACACAAAATACAGGATATTATGTTTCCTTCCATTTTCCCCCACTATTTCTAGCAAGTACCTCTTTATTTTTAATCTCAAACTTGAAGAGGAAACCATATGCTTGTCGTATAAGTTCATCCTTTGGATGAATCCATCCTAGTAATTTTAATGATCCCTAGGAAGGAGTAGCTCTATCTCGTCATGGTGATAATTCCATCACTATTTAATTATTTTAACGAGTCTAGTGAAGGTAAAACTCGACATATTTTTCATGTTTAGGGAGTTTGAAAAAGAGGAAAAAAGAATCTCCAATGGTCCATTTTCATAGATAGTCTCTTGAATCTGAAAAAGTAGAAAATGATATCCAAGAGAACCTCTCAGTCATGTTTGACTAAGGTATTCCTTTTTCGTAACTATTCTATCTCAGTCCGGAAAAGGGTTAAACTTATGTTGAGTAGATGTATTTTCATTTACTTTTACAAGCTCGAAAGGACAAGTGCTCGGAAATATTTTCATATTTTGGGAGTTTGAAAATAGCATAAAGAATATTCATCCTGGAGGAACGAGTGGTATAAAGGGTAGCAACTAGTTCCAGTCATGATGGAACTACTCAAAAATACACAAAGGTCAAGAGGTTGGATAACAAGACCACTCATCGCAACGGTTCCCCAGGAAAGGGTAAAGCAACCAAGTGGGAGTGTATGATCGGCCAAATTGATGGTGAAAATGGAATGAGAAAACCAAGGCTTGTCTTGCATAAGAGGTAGCTAAAATGGAAATCACGATAGGTGTATAGGAATGGTTTCATTTTTTACGCAAGCTTGAAATATGGGAAACTATGCTTGAGAACCCTTGAAGATGGTTTCATTTTTACACAAGCTTGAAATAGAGAAACTATGCTTGAAATTTGTTTCATTTTTTCACAAGCTTGAAATGGAGAAAAACTATGCTTGAGAGTGGTTTCATTTTTACACAAGCTTGAAATGGAGACAAACTATGCTTAGAAGTGGTTTCATTTTTACACAAGCTTGAAACAAAGACAAACTATGCTTGGAAGTGGTTTCATTTTTACACAAGCTTGAAACAAAGACAAACTATGCTTGGAATAAGTTTGCATAGCCCCAGCATAATGACTCAATCTGAGGTACATGCCCTTGCAAGCTTCATTTCATTCACCTAAGTAGACTATTTTTTACTAACAGGTGGATGTAATGAAGGTTCATCTATGAGATCAAGTGAAAGACTCGATAGGGAATTTACGAGATCTGATCAAGAACTCAAATTATTTGGGGATTTGTTTCATTTTTTTAAGAGCTTGACACAAGGAAAAAAATATGCTCATAACACCATGTTTCATTTTTTAATGAGCTTGACACAAGAAAAGGAACTATGCTCGAGCATCTTGTTTCATTTTTAAGGAGCTTGACACAAGACAAGGAACTCTACTCTAAAGACCTTGTTTCATGTTTTAAGGAGCTTGACACAAGAAAAGGAACTTTTCTCCGACAACCGTGTTTCATTTTTTAAGGAGCTTGACACAAGAAAAGTAATTCTGCTCTGAGGAACCTTGTTTCATTTTTTAAGGAGCTTGACACTAGAAAAGGAACTTTTCTCCGAGGAACCTTGATTCATAACCGGAAGAATTTGTTTCATTTTTTAAGGATCTTGACACAAGAAAAGGAAATATGATCTAGCACTTTGATCATGGTCCATAAGAGGTCATGGATTCCAAGAGTTTCTCATCAAATGGGAGAACAAGATTCTAGAAGGGATACATATCAAGGTATCTAATGGAAAATATCAGGCTCCAATGCCCCCAGTACATGACGCACTATATCACTGACTAGGTCATCATCATACGCAAGCATGGAACTGGTTTCCATATTAATTAACATGTGGCAGGGAAGATACCACTTGCAAATAAGGATTTTTTAGGGATGATGGTTCATTTGGAGTCAAATTAGGACTAATGAATGAAATTTGATCAATTGTCACGATTATTCCTTCATGTGAGGAACACATCACACAAAAGAGAGAAGATACAAGATCTCCCATGACATAAACATAGTCACGCCCAAGAAGTAAATTTAAATCCAAAGGGCCTTTGGTAGCTATCACATCGACATAGACGACTTTTCCTCCCAAAGTAATAGGCAACTTAGGAAGGATCCCTAACAGTTGACTAGTTCTTTTGTTAATATCCAAGAGATTTTGGGTAATGGGCACAGGTTGTGGAGAACCTAAATCTTTCCAAGTAGTTGAGGACATAAGACTAACAGATGCACATTAATATATGGTTGTGTCAAGTACGGATATATTATAAGCATGTATTGTGATATGAAATGGTACGCAAGAAGGAAGATGATATCCCGCCAATCGACTCCAATCAAAAGAAGTGACCATACTACTTGGAGAGGGTGTCATTGGAATGGGAGACTGCCCCCTTATGTTATGGGAACATGAGGATTTCCCCCCTGTACCTCAGGAATGCGAGGATTTCCCTCTAGTTCACGGGAATCTGAAGAAACAAAAATAACCTGAGTGGTATGTAGTTCACTCTCTACGGGAAAAGAATGATCAACTAAAGGTGAAAACGAGTCAACCATATTATCAACCAATGGTTGGTCGGGAATGGGCTCATGGGATTCACCTTCGGAGAGAGTGGGATTGACTAGATATGAATCCCGGTCAATCACTTCATCAACTAGTGGAGGATCAGGGGAAAACATTTGATAACCAGCAAGAAGAGGAGGTTGAGAAGTTGTAATTTTTTCTAACACTTTTGAGGCTTCCTCTATATAATTATAAAGGTGAATGGGATGATTCCATTCACATAAACTACAGGGAAATTTGAATTCACCCTTTTTCCAATGGACCTTATTATCACTAGTCAAGGGTTTATCACTAGCATGATCTCCATAGGCCGATGACACAGGCCGATTTGAGCATGTGGACCACACTTCTAATACCTTGGGAACACCAGGAAAATTTCTAAGAAGGTGTTCACCCTTACACAACTTGTAAGGGAATTTGACTTTGCGGGGCAGATTGGAAGGTTTGTCCACATTTTTTGCATCGCTAGCAATGGTTTTTGGGTTGTCCCTTTGCTTATTATATTTTTCTTCATCCTATTCTTATTCTTCTTAACTTCTTGGTGTGAATAGGATCAATACTTTCACCAGGTGAAGAGGAATAAAGAGAGGAATAAACAATTGGTTGAAGAAGGAAAAGGGTCAAGTTTTAGATCAACACAAGTTTGACACTATTCAAGTGGAGGCGAACTTGGTTAAGAAGTAGTTTGGACATTCAGAACCATAGGGGTCGAAAAAATCCAAACTATAAAACCAATGGTAAACCCAAGAAGGGACAAAATTTCCATATAGGGAGCGCCAATATTTCCAAAAGAAGGAAAAGGACCAGGATTCCCATTTGAAGGGTTTCTTTGATTAGTAAACTCAGGAATTGTTGCCATTAGTCTCAACCTAAGATCCACTAAGGAAATTTTCCATGGGGAGGATGTTATTCCACGGTAAATTAATTAAATTTAGAAATCAACAACAAAAATAAATCAAAGAAGGGTAACTCGGTATAAAAATTTACCAAGCAACCATGAACTACAATATACACCTTAGTGAACCAAGGACTTAATGTATGGTAGCCATTCTCCCTGAATGTTGTGTTCGGTGTTTCACTGTATACAAGGCAATCAATTCGGTTACCTATGGATGGATAGCAACCTATAGGGGGCTCCCACAATATACTCAACGGTACGTGGGAGTGCAGTCCATAGTAGTGTTGTCTAATGTGTAACCGTTCGATGAGAGCATTCCCATATACTTATCATGTGTGGAGCGTCGTCTGATACACTCGAAGGTATGTGGAGAACGACCCTATACACTTACGTACGTGGAAAAATATTTCACCCTCGGGATGCAATGTTGGCAAACAACAAAAACTCCTACATGTAACGACGTTGGAATCTAGCCTAGACCTTTGAATGTTTGCATTAATGTTCCAAATTCTCCTTAGCTTAATTGAGATAAATTTTAAGTTTATATTGAATTATGTTTCAATTTCAAGGCTCAAAATCGATGTCACCTAAACATACCTATAATGAAACTAATATGAGGAAAATACTCTTTCCATTTCGATGAAAGCTATCTAGCATAGGGAAGCAGTGAAAACAATGATGAAACAATTAAGTATGGAGCAGGCAAGATATTCCTAACTATATTTTTCACTTTCAGTTCCAATTCAGTTTCAAAGCATTGAAAGATGCCAAACCATGCAATGTAATCTATGCACAATTCCCCTGAAAACTATGCAAATGAAATCTATGCACAATTTCATTTTAAAATGAATGAGGATGCACTTATCAGCTTTCAACACTAAGAAATGTAATATATTCTCAATGACAATCTCAACAACAACTTTCTAATGCAATGTAATCTAATGCACATTTCAGAAGTAAAATTTGAGATGAAAGTTCAACAAATACAAATTCGATTTTTTCCGGTTTCCAAAAGAACTAAAATTTTCATCAAACAGTCATGCAAGCATCAAAAGAGTAAATTCAATTACCCAAAGAACCTAATATTCACCTCAAGCTCATTTTCACTACTTGTACATGGAACAAACTTTTTCAAACCACAAAGAATCTATCAGCAAGCCATCAAAATGATAAGCACGGAGAGCAGGAAGAGGACCTCAGAGATCAAAACATTCCATAATTTCAGTCAACAAACCCTAAAAAATCTAACTTTTAATACTAGTGTGCGTAGACAGTGGGATCCAGGGTGCTAAGCACGATTTTTCATAGTGAAATATGAACTGGAAGCACTCTATTTTCTAGATAAAATGTGTTGGGCGAGGAAATCTTAGGAAAAGACAATCAAAATTTAAAGTAACTCTAGACTTGACACTCTAAAGACCTAAATACTCAAAATGTAGGCTTATAAGAAATCAAAATGATGGGCTATAAGGTGGTTGGCCAAACTAATCGAAATGGGCCAAAACTAAAGGAGGTTTGAAGGGCTATTGGCTCCCTAGTGGAGCCACCAATTTTTTGTGCAGGAAATCCTTTCTACAGAAAAAAATGATCCCTCAATTCCTATGGGGGGATCTAGCAACAAATGAGACAAATGTATGCAACCTTTCCTAACTTATGCTAGAAAAACATGAAGGAGGATATATGTCCTACCTCTTTCTAATGCTAATTCATGTCTTTGGTGTTAGCATTGCTTCTTTCGCATCCACGCTCACGATCTCTTCTCCATCGGTGAATAAAAATGTCTACAAGGAAGAACAAGTGGAGATGACAAATGGATACAAAGGCATTAGGGGAATTTTTAGGTCTAAAATGGGCCTCCTAAGAAAAATGTACAACAAAAAAAAACTTTATAAGAACCATAGGATTCAAGATGATGATGTCAACCATGGGGGATGATTCACCATTTTTTGAGTAAAAAGGTAATAAAATAATAAAGCTATTTTTCTACTTATCTCCCTAAGGTTTTACTC
Source organism: Pinus albicaulis (assembly GCA_034641835.2). NCBI lineage: Eukaryota > Viridiplantae > Streptophyta > Pinopsida > Pinales > Pinaceae > Pinus > Pinus albicaulis. The sequence continues at coordinate 1,081,432,365 of CM076575.1, read as the reverse complement.
AAATTTCGAGTTGGATTACTTGTTGGATGAAAAAATTAATTCCTCATCCAAGGAGTACCCATGTTGCATACTTTCGATGCACCTTGCTACACGAAAAAATGAGAAATACATGAAAAAGCATTATTGCAATCACGTTTTTCATGTATTTCTGATTTTTCGTGTATCGGGGTCCATCAAAAGTATGAAATATGGGTACTCCTTAGATGAAGAATCAAATTCTACATCCAGTGATTGTTTCCGCTCGAAATTTGACTAAACCCATAGGGAGATAAATTGAAAATACGAGTTGGAAAAAAAAAAAAATTTCCTTTTTTCCCTATAAAATTTGATGATGTAATCTTATATTATTTTATTATTTCCACTATTATTTTATAATTTCCTTAGGAGGCCCATTTTAGACCTCAAAATTCCCCTAATGATAACAATATCTAGTATAAGCTATGTAGAATATCAAGGAACGCTATAATCAATAGAGAATCATTGACATATTTATGGAAAGGAAACACATAATGTATTATTAATAGAATGATAAAGGGATAAATACAACCAGAAACCTTGATGTTGGACGCCTCCTTTAGGTGAGACTCCAAGTCCTAGCCTTTGCCTCAAACAACTTCCTCCTTTGCAAATGGGCATCAATTGGGTGTGCTTCATCTCATAGGATGGAAACCAACCATAAGTGGATGGTAGGAGTTTCATTTATAGGAAAGGAGAGGGAGTTGAGGGTCCATAAATGTGGGAGGAGCTCCACATCTTAAGGGAAATATTCATGGAAAGAGGATCCATGGCCATGAATGGTAAGTCTCACTCATATCATCAAAGACCTGAAATAACGTCGTCGTTCATGGGGCTTCTAGTAAGGGAAGATTCTCCTCCATTTTGGGAAGAACTGCCTGAAGAGCTCGAGCACTGGTTTTCTTGACAAAATTTGTGTTGCCGGAGCTAGACACATGTTTGAAAAAGATGACAAGCGCGAGTCATTAGTGATGCAGAGCATGGTGGCTTGTAAAACAGGGTTTTTGACAAGATTTTCATAAAATAAATAAATAAATAAATAAAAATAAAACTAAAAATAAAAATTTAATCAAGTCTTCTTTCACTTCTTCAGGAATGTTTTAGGCATGTTTGATGGAGAACATATTTTGTGACATTGGCAGCATAATGACAAAAAGCAGAGCGTGAAAAAATATTATATAACATTTATAGCAACATACATATCAAGAATCAAGGAGCACGCCCAATGTTGAAGGTGACAGTGTAATGGTTATATGTTTTATGAGATCAAGTTTGAGACTAGTAGAAGGTGGTCATAGAGAAGACCAGTGGCACATTGGTTTGTGCCTAACGAATTAATTTAAGAAAAAAAGTTGTAGTGAAAGTATAATTGTGATCGAATGCAAGAAGTGCATGTCCAGTGACATGTTTGCAGTGAAAGTTCCATGGTAATGATTTTTTGAAGAATATTGAGCATTGTTGTAAGTAAGCCATTATGCCTAGTGTGGGAGCCCAAGATTATTGTTCTATATTTTATTGTTAAGGGTGGCACAGTGGTGTTATGCAAGGAATTTGTAGATTCCTTCAAGAGGTTATCACCTCCTTCTAGTGGATGCTAGTAAACCATAGGTTGTATCTCCTTCCAGTAGTGGCTGGTAAATAATCAAGGGTTGTAGCCCTTCAATTTGTAGCTAGTGAACCAGAAGTTGTAGCTTCCCTTGTAATATTAATAAATTTTTCATATAATTCTCTTGCACTCTTGATAATTTGTTATTGGTTAATTCTTTATGATATTTAATTGTTGAAATTTATGAAATATTGATTCAACCCACCCCCCTCTTAGTATTTCCAACAATTGGTATCAGATCCAGGTTCCTTGATCACAATCTAACAACTACAAGGAATATCTCGGGAACAAGATGGGAAAAGAAAAAAGGATAGCCTCCAAATGATCCAAGGAAAAGGAAAAGGAAGTCTCCTCTACTTTTATGATTCCAGAACATTCTAAAGACACTAAAGATGAAGTAGTTTAAGTTGACTTGGTCTCCTTATCTCACTTGAATCTCTTGTTTGAAGAATTCATCGAGTATGATAGATCCATATGAAGAAGCCTATGAAGGGGAAGTCGTAGTATAATTTAAAGGAGATTTTATAGCTTCTCTAAAATAAATTGATCACTTACAAACTGGCCTAGAAGAAGCAAATAAAAGAGAATATTTTTGGCAACCCGTCTTAAAGAAAAAATTTAGTACTTATAAAGATACAAGCATAATTTGATCAATAAGAGAGAATGCTTAAAGAAGCAATTATCTCCTTGAATACCATGCTTGAAGAACCAAGAAGAATTGAAGAAATAATCAAATGCTAGCTAAAGAATAAGGAATAATATTGCTAGAAGCATGAAGAAGAAGTTGTATAATTAAGGGTTGAAGTCAACAAGCTCAATAAAAAAATTTAAAAACTTGCAAAGGCTAGATAAAATTGTTAGCTACAACAAATCAGGTCTAGGTGAACCTTCGTGAAAAGAAGATCCAAGCAGCAAGTCCCTAAGGGAGAAATTTGAAGAAAAACTTGAAATCACAATCTTTATCCTCAAAAGGCCAACTGAGAACCACAAGAAGCATCAAGTTTCTAATCTAAGAAGTTATGCTAATATTCTCAAGAAGACATCTTACCCAGAAGAGCAGCAAAAGACTAGACCTCCTCCAAGGACAAACAATTTCATAATATCATCATGGAAAACCAACTCAACAAGGTACTCAAGTATATTTCTTGATTATTTTTATTCATGTACATTTTTTGGGCATAAGGCTAGGGATTGAAAATCTCGTAGCAGGGTTAACTGCAAAGGATAACATCAAAAAACTAAAATCATGCTTATAAGAAGACAAGTCAGAAACCCTAATGGATTCTCTAGAAAAAGGCACATATTATTTGCTCCATCATTTAGGTACAACACAAAATGATTTAAATGCCACAACTTTGGACATATTGTATGAGATATTGATCTGGCCATTCTATATGGTATCTATAATTTGGACATCCATCCTTTCACTTCATTCACGATTTTTTCCATATTCCAAATATCTAGATATGTGATTCTTGAAACGACTAGATATCCATTTTTACTTACTTGCCACCTCAGCACTTTTTTTCCAGTGTGACTTTCCTTTATCTAATGTAGCTATTGTACGTGACATCGGGCATTCAAAGTTTTTTTTTTGTTGATTTTTGGATTATTTTGGATTTCTAGATTTGAAATATTTGGATCCAACATTTCTATGTGATACAGATATATGGGTTGCATTGGCATAACCTCATCAGCTCAAAATGATTATCCTACGTGGAATCCATGTCACGGCCTTCTTATCAGTTGATGCATCCTATCCTACATTACATATGGGATCTAGGTTTTCTTTTATTTTGATTTTTGGATTATCCCATATTTTTGTATTCTAGATATCTAAATTTATCTTTTCATTAAAATTTGAATACCTAACTCAACTACTTACTTACACTATTGTAGGAAATTTGGAAGCTACTATTAGGACACCTTCACTAATAGGGTGTGACTTGGACAATTGTATAAGGATTAGATAACACAATGGAATGGTAATGTGGCCATTAAAACATCATATTATTCACATAAGCTACATAGGGTTCCATGCCACAACAGTGTCATACAAAAACCTTGTTGGGAGACATAGCAATTACAACACTTTATAGCCAAAAGGTATGATTCATGTGGGATGAATAAAATGACTTGTAAATCAATGGCCCATATTCACCTAGAGACAAGATCTAGTTATAATATACTTTATTAAAGGCAACTTTCTGTGGAAATTTTGATACTACTAAAAAATAAATAAATATTATTTAGTATGGGGGAGATGTTGTAGTGTTCATAAAATGAAATGTAAAAATAATAATAGTAAAGCATAATGTTGTTGACATTATGTCTTATTATTATTATTTTCATCTAATGTTTCATTTTACTGACACTACATCTCTCCCATGTTGAGATGACATTTAAATGTTTACACTCATTTACAATCACTACAACATCTCCCCTATACTGAGCTCTAGGTAGCCTCTCAACTCAAAAATTATAAACATGTCAAAGAAAAATGTTAATCCAAATATATGTAACTATATGTATTATCAAGATTTTAATAAAATTAAAAATGAGAATGTTTTTATATAAAGAAATGTGAAATTTATATAATATAAATAAAATTATTAGGAACTAGCAGATATCCTAATTGTAAATCTACCCAAAACTGAGAGGAATCAAATTTTTGTAGGTGCAAATCTTTCATCCATCCAAAACTGAGAAGAATCAAATTTCTAGAAGTGCAAATCTTTCATCCAGTTTTAGACTAAAAAAATTGAATCTTAAAAAATTTAGTTTCTCAATACTAAATAAATTTCAAATAAAAATAAAAATAAATCTATACCTAATTATATAACATTTAATTTGAAATTAAAATACTTCCACCATCCTTTATCATATTTGAAAATTTCTAACCTAATCTTTAATGACTCGTATAGAGTTACTAATTTTTTTTTCCTTATATATCGCATCATCAATAATGGAATGACTAAAAATTGAGAAGAATCAAATTTCTAGAACTGCAAATCTTTCATCCAGTTTTATACTCAAAAAATTGAATCTTAAGAAATTTAATTTATCAATACTAAATAAATTTAAAATAAAAATAAAAATAAATCTATACCTAATTATATAACATTTAATTTGAAATTAAAATACTTCCACCCTCCTTTATCATATTTGAAAATTTCTAACCTAATCTTTAATGACTCGTATAGAATTACTAAATTGTTTTTCCTTATATATCGCATCCATCAATAATGGAATGACTAAATGATAGGTCAGATTTCAATTATATTAATCTATACTATAATATAAATGGATAAAATTAATCCCGAAAGAAATATTAGTTTGTAACCTGGATTGGTTCTATGTACCATTTTATATTATTTTTATTCAATTAAAAGTTAGTTGAAGGAATATATTTTCCTGCTGAGGGGAATAGATCTTTCTAGAGTTGAAGAAATATTTTGATACTAATAAATAACAAAAAAAAAAATTGATTGACATTTTGGCAAAGTTGAGTGTATTCACTAATCAATAGTTTCACTGAGAATGTTTAGTTAAATTTTGTGAATAAAATTTAATTGGTTCATTATAAAAAAACACAATATTATTATTATTTTATTTTTATTTTTATTTTTTATTTTTTATTTTTTTTTTATTTATTTATTTATTTATTTTTTTTTTTTTTTTTTTTTTTTTTTTTTTTTTTAAATGTATGAGATAGTTTTTATTTATTTTATCTTTCTTTATGTAAGGTTTTTTATATGAAATATAATTGTAGGTTTATTGATTTTTCCAAAATATTTATTTTTATGTTTTCTTAGATATTTAGTACCAAAAAAGATAATTACTAATTACTAATGTAAAAGTAATATGAAAAATATGAACTACAAAAATAGTGAGGTACTTAAACTACTTAAAATTTGATGAATTCATTCTAGTTCATAACTATCATAAAGATGTTAGTGGTCAATATTTGAAATAATAGGATGATATGATGCATTGTAAGGAGCAACAAGTCTTTGTTGTTTAAGTTGGAGGATGACATGCACTAAAAGGGCAATAATTGAAGAAGTTAGAGATTATGACAACAACTTTGAATGGAGAAGAAGAGATGGGCCCATTCAAGGATATGATACATGAGATTATGACAATATTGAAATGGAATCCAGTGGAATCTTCAACATGACAAAAACGCCTTGTAGTGGAGTCAAAAAGGTTTGTTATATTTCAAATTGTGAGCAACTAGAAACACTAGTAATGAAGTATCTTCCCGAAAACTAGCAACCACAAGAATGGAATCCAATGGAATTTTTTTTGGCTCTTGAGACTCTTCAAACATGTTGATAGAGAGAAAAGGAAAATGCTACAATGTGATGATCATGAACAAAGTCAAGAGGTGTGGGCATCGTAAAAAAGTATTATATGGATTTGTTGGAGAATCAATTGTTTGGTTTTTTAATCATGACTAACACAATGCTCTTCAAGAGGATCTGAAATTTTTCTATTGTTCCACACATCCATGTACGAAATGTTAATTTTATTTTTTTGTGGCATCAATAGTGGCCATCATGTGTTCCATCATTTTGGTATCAAATTGTTGGTCGGTGCATATTGTTCATCATTTTATATATTATTGAAGTGTACTAACATTGATATCCCAAGATTTTTCAAAGTCTCTAACTCATTCAACACCAAATTGAATCACTACAAAAATAACCAATATAGAGATAGAACTAAAAATCTACGTTTGATCATGTTGATTTCACTATAATTGGCTCCACTGGTAAAGAATATATTACAATCACAAAGAGGGTTCCAAATATGAAACCAATTGATGAGAGAAAAAATCTAAATCTTGTTGAAGAGTGGATCTAATAAAGGGTAAGAGATAGAGACCCCCTGTGGAGGCTAAATATAGGGCCTGGATCATATCAAACTAAATGGTGTGAAATATAGTAAATATAAGAGATGGAAACTTTTATGAAGCCAAATGGCATGAAATATAGTAAAGGTAAAATATGAAACACTTACAAAGACAAGTAGAATAATATAGTAAGGACAAAAGATAGATACCCTCACAAAATCAAATGGTGAAAGATCTACGAGCCATAATCATTCAACGCCAATATCAAACGATACAAGTATGATACCAAATGCTATGAACTTTACCAACAATAGAAAAGAAACCACACAGGTAAGGAGTAAAAACAAGCATGTAAGTATGATTGGCATAAATGTACACATGCAAACTTATGTGTATACTCTATACAACATTATAAAATTGCAAGAGTGTAACCAATCAAGTTCATACACTTGTCTCCAATATAATACAAAAATAACTTCTAGCAAAATGAAAATATACAAAAACAAAAAAAAACCTTCTAGAAAAGTACATCAAGATACATAAAATACATCACAATGTACAAAAACATAATAATTATGTCTTATCAGATAGACCATATCTCACTACTTCAATAGCACATTGATAATAAAATACCTCAATTAATTTTACATAACATACAAAAACATAATTCAAAGAGATCCCAATCATAAAATGGAATCCATTTATAAACATAATATCTATTTATAACCAATTCTCACTACTTCAATAGCACATTGATAATAAAATACCTCGATTAATTTTACATAACATACAAAATCATAATGCAAGGTGATCCCAATCATAAAATGGAATCCATTTATAAACATAATATGTATTTATAATCAATTTCTTCCATTGGGAATGTATACCAGAACTCCAAATAAAGTATGACTTTATTTTTTCCCTTGTCTCAAAGCTCGTATTTATTAAGTTTATTGATAGAGTGCACAATTTAATTTCTTTAAAAAACTTCTATTTAATAAAAATATTTTATTGGCATTTCTAACCATTGTTTATCTACCAATCCTTCTACGAAACACGCATTCAATAATCCCTTGGATGGGGTGTCAAGGACGCTTTTAGATTGTGGTGTAGACACAAATATCCAATGAATAGGTTTAATACCAAGTGACTTGTAGCTTTTGATTCTATCTTCCATGGTTATGAGAAGTTATGTGAGAGGTATAAGGGGCATGTGCAAGTTGATAGTGAAGGGGCAACATAGTTGTCACTCTTCAACTCACTCCTACTTCAGTTATGTCTGGTTTTGAGTGATGATGATTTCATTTGGAAATACAATGGAAAGTACATTCCTCATTATGGCTAGAAGAGAGTGTATGGCTCTTATGTGCTTATTATCATATCTTCTATGGAATTTGAGTACCCCTCTCATTCTTATTAGACTTGTTTTGGTTCTTGTTTTAAGGATCCTACTTAACTAATTTTATGTTTTAGTTGACCTATGGGTTGGTGGTGTTAGAAAATGTAACTAGGTTTGGTCTTCATAATGATCTTTGTAGTTACAGTATTGTATAGTTTATATAAAAAATAAAGAAGAAAAATATTTTATATTATTATTATTTTATTAGATAGGCATGTTTTTCATGCTTCTAGGATTTGTTGAGTCAAAGAGTAAAAGACTTATTTAGACCTATTGTAAAGAAAAAGGAATTTCTAAATATGTAATTTGGGTCAAAACTCCCTCTAGATGCCAAGTTGGCCTACATGAAGTCTACCCTGGCCCAATGGCAATGTCTATTTGAACCCCTCTGGACAATATAAATAGAAGGAGAGTTGAGTTCATTTGGACACAAACAATTCACATGATCTGATCCACCGAAGGAAGGAGGACCGAAATTTGAAAGAAGGGTTTCTTCATGAGCTTGAGTTTGTGGTAGTTTTGTCTCGATGTCTCTTTTGTTGAAGATTTGTTTTGATGATGAATATGTTGTTGTCTCTTGTTTTTGATGAATTTTCTATGAAGGAGGGCTTGACTAGGAATCTAGAAGGGTCATGGGTATTGGATAGCTCACTTTGATTTGATTCTATAAGAAAATAATTTTTCTGGGTTTTTCTTTGGAGGGGTTTTTCCAAGATCTTGTGTTTCTTGTACGCTGTGGTCATCATGGTTTTCCATTTGATAATTGTTTGATGAAGAAAAACATAATTAAATTAATAAGAAGCCAACAAATTTCACAAACTATTATCAAACAAAGAAAAATCTAATTTAACATGCAAGCCTCCAGATTTCTCACAGATTTCTCAACATGGTATCAGAAATGAGCTTTGGCAAAAGAGATATGGAGATCACATTTTGTTGACATTTTGACTGATAAATTCCTGAAGATCTTTAGATCTATCTCAATGATTAAGATCTTCTTTTCTTATGGTCTTCATTACACACTATGGCTTGTTGTTTTTATGCTCCCCGTAATATTCTTCTATGGATCGAACTTTATAGTGGATTGCAATAACTTGCATTTAATGTATCGATGGCTCGTATAGTCTGTGGAGGTTCTTTGTATATGTATTTTGTGGCTTGTTGTAGTCAAAAAGAGGCTCACTAAGGTTTGCACATGTGGTTCGTATAATCCAAATGGTATTCTCTGCAAGAAAGTTCCTAAAGCATTCTTTGTGGAAGATCTATGTGAAGTGCCCCGCATAATTTATTCCTGTAACATGGTTCTACATTTATGTGGCTTACAATACTCAATAGTGACTCTACGCAGTTTTTATGTAGCTCGATTTATCCTGGGCTCGCATTACAATGATTAACGGCATGTGTTACAGGATCACATCAAAAGTGATTGGCTTGTTTACAATACAGTCGTTTTCCTTTACAGTGACTCATCTATATATATATATATATGATATTTATCTGTAATACGGTTGTGTGATAAAACATTTAGCCGTGATACAAATGACACGCATTCTATTGGTTCGATCACACCTATGATGACATGTTGCCCTTTTATGGCATGGTATCCGTTTGGATCATATATATGATTCGATTCATATGGCATCGCTCTGTGGCTCACATTATCCTTTTTGAATAGTCTGCATCCTTCTAAGGATCACATTTATTATATATGTTTGCATCATACCTACCATGTGTCGTAGTTACATCTGTAGCTCGCTTCCATAACAATTGCCTGACATGCAACTCTGTAAAACCTCAATAGCTCGCATTTTTCAGATAGTGGCTCGTATCAATGCATTAATCTTGATGGTTCATATTTTCATTTTTTCATTTTTTTTCAACACGAAAAATACACTGGTTTGGTTTATATTAGATGTACCAGGACAAACTTGTTCATATTTTTATGTGGAGTAACTCTTTCAGTAACTCGCTCTTGTGGCCACGCGCATTTATTACTACAGTAACATTACAGTGGATCGATAAATTAACTTTGGTTCGCTCTCGGTGTATGTGCCTCGTTCTCTATACATTGCGGAGGCATCGTATTGCATCGATTTTGTAATGATTGGCTCGAATCGCAATAATGTTCTATGTGGAAATTCTGACTTGCATCGCACTTATATATCTTATATATGAGTAGTTGTATGGGTCATAATCTATTACTCTAAAATTATACAAGAATTAGATTGAGAAGCAATCTTTTTTATAAGTTATTTTTGTTTTATTTCATTTTCTTAAATATATACACAGTAATCTTTGTCATGAGATTATAATTGTTATAATAGTAACTCTAGATATATTAGAAATTTAAGTAACAGTAATAAGTGACCCAAGGAATAATGAGACAATGATCTAAAGATGGTGACCTAATGTGACAATCATTTAAAGACAACCTCACAGTGATCCTAATTCAAGACAACGATCTTAAATGACAATGAAATGTCGGAGACGTACGTAACATATATATATATATATATATATATATATATATATATATATATATATATATATACACCCTTGTAAATCATTTTTCGTTGTGAACCCGCGTTGCGCCTGACCTAGTGGCTCCCTGAATACGCAATGCCTAGGCCTTCTGCCGTCGTGGCTCACTCAGAGTCTGATCCATGCGGGGCTCCCTCTAGTAACGCCCCTGACTCTGCCCATCAATCCCAGCCTGATGAGGACGCCTCTACATTTGCCTCTCTAATCGCTTAAATGGGCCCTCAGAGAAATCGTCCAACTATCTCAAAATTCGTCAAAAAACTCAAAGCAATCCCCGAGATCAATCTGCCACGCAGAGCAGCATTATCCCTATTAGAAAAAGGTCTTGTCAGATAGTTTATTGGACTTTGGCCTTCTCCCAAAACGGTCCAAAAATGGGTGGAACAAAACTGGGCACAAGTTACTTAGAGGAAGATTTCCATTTGGTTCTATGGCAGAGGTTATTACACCTTCCACTTCAAATCCAAGGACGACTGTGACTTAATCTTCAGAAGCGGTCCTTACTTAATGGACACCAGATGTCTATATTCGAACAGATGGACGTCGGACTTCGATCCGGAATTGGATGTCCCTAACGCAATTCCAATTTGGTTCAGGTTTCTGCACTTTCCCCTGCACTGTTGGGGAGATGATTCTGTAAGAGAAATAGGGAATGTTGTTGGAAAGTATATCAACAGAAGAGAACCAAAATACAATATGCAAGCATGCTCAAGGATCTGTGTCGAAGTTGATCTAGGATAAGGACTCCCGCAAGCCATCAAGCTCAAAGTCAACAATTGGGTGCATATTCAGCAGTTGGACTACAAGAAAATACCCTTCAAGTGCAAGGTATGTCACGAATACTAGATGTAACAAAAAAGATGAAAATAACAAGCAAACTGAAGAAAGCCAATATCTAAAATGGGAACAAGTGAAAAAGAAAAAGACTCCAAACAAATTACAGCTCGCGCCCCCCCCTCCTCCTCCATTTGGCCCTTCCTCCCCTACCCACAAATCTTTTGTCCACCCTTCCCCTTCCTTCCCTGAATCCTCCCCCATCCTAGGCTCAAACGCTTTTAAGTCTCTCTCCATTCCTCCAGACCCCCCTAATTCCTCCCTCTCCCTCCCCCTCAACCCATAAAATACCTTTTACCTCTACTCTCCTTCCCCTAGCTCCCCTCCCCCTTTGGGCCTTTTCCTCACTGATCCCCCCCACTTGGATCCCCCCCCCCCTCTCTAGCCCCCTTCCCCCCACGTCCCTCCCATTTTTGACAAGATCCTTACAAGAAATCAATCCAAGGAATCCTTAATATCTGTCGATCATTCCAAGAAAGCAAGAAGGAAGTCAAATAAAGAACTAAGAGACGAGGCAGTTGTGAAGGATCTCACCCTAGGAACACAACAACCAATGGAGAGCTACCTTGAGAAATGAAACAAGAGCAAAGAAAAAACCCATCAGATCCACAGAGGGAAAGGTCCCTCATCCTCAATCCCTAATAAATAATGATAATAGTCTCTTGGAATTGCAGGGGATTACGTCACCCCTCCAAACTAAATATCATCAAAGACCTCATCAACAAGGAAAAACCAGACATCCTCCTTATCCAAGAGACAAAAATCAGCAGTCATGAGATGGAAAGTATCACAACAAAAATAAAAATAAAAACTATGAAGGGATAGCTATTTCAGCCAATAGTGCATCCAGTGGAATTTGCACTCTTTGGCATAAAGGAAAGTGGAAATTGAAGAATTTGAAAGTGGAAGCTCATTGGATTAAAACAAATATGAAAAGTTCAGTTTTGGAAAAGAAAATTGGGTTATACAACATCTATTCCCAAAATTACTACAAAGACAAGGAAATCTATTGGAAAACCTTAAAAGAAACAACAATGGCAGATCAAGAAGAAGATCTAATCCTTGGAGGACACTTAAATCTAATTCTGAAAGCAGAATAAAAAAGGGGTGGCCTCTTTCAGCCAGATCCATCCAAGGAAACCCTTGAAGAAATCATAAAGCAATGCAACCTTCTGGACATCCCACTCAAAAATGGGAAATTCACTTGGGACAAAAAGAGATTGGGAAAGGCCAACATCAAAGAAAGGATGGACATAATCCTCATTAGGGACAGCATGGTGGCTAGCTTTAGAAAATTCTCTTCCAAGATCATCCGATCAGTAGCTTTAGACCACAAACTTGTTTCCATCGAGATTGGTTCAACAGAAAATTATGGGCCTCTTCCCTTCAAATATAACCAGTTGTGGAGCAGCCATGAAGAGGTCAAGAAAGATGTTGCAAAAATATGGAAACGGAAAATTAATGGTTCTCCCAGCTATATATGGGAAACAAAACTAAAGAGCATTAGAGCAAGACTAAAATATTGGGCAAAGACAAGCTATAAGGCACCACAGAAAGAAAAATAAGAGCTACAACAAGAGTTAGCAAAAATACAAGAGAAAATGGAAAACATGGATAACACAACAGAAAATCAGATAAAGCAAAAGGAGATACAATGGAAAATATATAGAAGTAACAGGCACGAGGAGGAAACTTGGAGGCTAAGGTCTAGGCAACTCTGAATCCAAACAGGGGATAAAAATACTAGCTTCTTCCACAATTCAGCCAAAACAAGAATGATAAAAAATAATATAGAAAAAATCATGGGAGAAGGAGGGTTTGAGATAAAGGGCCAAAACGACAACAAGAAAGAAGTTTTCCGGCATTTCAAAACCCTCCTAACAGTTGTGGATAGCGACGCAAATACAGAGGAATTTTTAATACATATTCCAAAAATTATTGGTGAGGAAGCAAATAAAGAACTCTCCAAAGAAGTAACAGAAAAAGAAGTCATGTCAGTAGTTTGGAGCCCACATCCAGAAAAGGCACCAGGTCCGGATGGCTTCTCCATCTGCTTCTACCACTCCTTCTGGCATGTAATAAAGATGGACTTGTTAAAATAGATAAGATATGCTATCTAAAATAAAAATGTGAGAGGATTCACAAATTCCACCTTTCTTGCCCTCATCCCAAAAGACCCCCGCCCCTCATCACTTAACAGATTCCGCCCCATCTCCCTATGCAATTCTTCCTACAAAATCATTTCTAAAATCCTAACTAGAAGAATTAAACCTCTCCTTCACTCCCTAATCTCTAAAAATCAAAGAGGCTTCGTTCCAAATCATCAAATTGTTGACAATATCATTTTTGTCCAAGAGACCCTCCACTCAAGTTTTTCTCGTAATGAGTAGGGCTTCATTCTAAAAATGGACATGGCCAATGCTTTTGACAGATTTAATATATCCTATCTCTCTATTGTTCTTAATATATTTGGATTCTCTGATGATTTTATAGAAACTATAAAGGCATGTACCAATGGCCTTTTGATTTCCCCTCTTGTAAATGGCAGACCATGTGATTATTTTCAGAGCTTAAGAGGGGTCAGGAAAAATTACCCCATGTCTCCATTCCTCTACATTCTAATGGCTGACTCATTAAGTAAAAGCTGCAACATTGCCATATAAACTCCTCCTTGACTGGCCTCACTATAAGCACGGGCACCAAAATCATCAACCATTCCTTGTTCACAGATGACACCCTTCTTATAGGGGGAGCATCCTGTATTGTGGCAAGAAGATTTAAATCTGTTTTGGACAACTCCATGGATGTTTCGAAAGGGTTGGTTAACAACAGAAAAAGTTGTTTATATGGTTGAAACACCGCTCCAAGAACTATTCAAAGAATGTCACGAATTTCAGAAATTCCTTTCCAAACAAATTGGAGCCACTTTTAATATCTCGAGTTGCCTATCACCAAGAAAAATTTAAAGACCGAGATCTGGAATAAATATGCAGAAAAAATGAAAAGAAAAATCCAGTCTTGGGGGATTATATGGTTAAATCAGGCAGGAAGAGTCATTCTCATTAAATCAATCCTTTCAGTGTTGCCCCTATATCAGTTTGCTCTAATAGCAGCTCCTGCCAGCATTCATAAACAAATTGAAATCATAATTAGAGGCTTCTTATGGAAGGGAGGCAAAACAGAAACAAAAAAAAAAATCAGCCTTTTCAATTGGAACCAGGTCACTGCTCACTACAAGAATGGAGGGTTGTCTATCAGAACCCCTAGGCTAATGAATTTGGCCCTCGGAACTAAGATTGTCTGGAGGTTTCTAACAAGAGAAATATGCTGGTGGAAAATTGATTTAGAAGCAAAATACCTCAATGCTCCAAGGATCTCTTTTTGGAAAGGAGTCCCCCCATAAGACCATGCTCCCAAATTTGAAAGCTCATTTCCAATGCAATTCCGGTGATAAGGAAAAATATCTCCACAAGGCTAGGAAATGGGGGAAAAATCAATTTATGGACTGACAACATCATGGAGAATCCCCCCTTGGGAAGCATCCCATATATTCACGATCTAAAGAACTGGATGACAGCAGAAGGTTATACAAAATTGGGGGAAATTTCCAAATGGGAGGAAGATGGCACCTGGAAGCAGTGGGATAGACCCAACTTTCCAATCGAACTCATGGACCAGTGGAACTCCATGATATTTCAGCTAACTGGACCTGCCCCTTTAGCTCAAAACATCTACGATGCCCATTTTTGGACCCCTACAGGTGGAGACTATAAAGTCAAGTCAGGCTATGGCACAATACAAGATCAGCAAAGGAAGCAAGATTGGCAGTGTTGGAAGTGTGCCTGGAGAGTGGAAATGCTCCCAAAGATCAAGATATTTTTATGGACTCCTGTCTAGAGCAAAACTCTCACTGCTGGAGAAAAAAAAAAAAGAGGAATCCATGGGCCTTCTCAATGTCCCCTTTGCTTGCAGGACGAAGAAAATATTCAGCATCTCTTATTAGACTACTCTTTCTCCAGAGAATGTTGGAAGAGAATCATGTTCCCAATTGAAGCAAATTTGAATTACAATCTCCCTGTCAATCAATTCTTAAACAAATGGAAGAGCACTTACCCCTACACTTTAAAATTCAAAGTCACTCTGCAAAGATTCTGGTCTAGTATCCCCTCCTTCATCTGCTGGCAGATTTGGCTTGCAAGGAATGGAATGGTGTTTAAAAACAAAAATCCAACTTTAGAAAGAGTGACATCAAAGGTCTGGGGCCAAATCACAAAGTTCCTATCAGGATCAATGGAATCGACATGCAACAAATACAGAATGAAGAAAAGAGTTGGATCAGCTTTGCCTTCAACAAGATTACTACCCAACAGATTAAAAAAACCACAAAAGAACAGCCAAACTAGAAAGTTATAAAAGAGGAAGAAGAATTCCAGAACTGGATTAGATTTCTCAACGGACCATGTCTTTTCTTCGACAGGGCTTCCAAAATGAATTCGGGAAAAGCTGGAGCTGGTGGAGTTATAATACACAGAGATAATTCTAGCCCCGTTCAGTACAGTTGGGGCATGGGAACAATGTCTAACAATAAAAGGGAAGCATATGGTCTCCTTCTGGGCATAAAAATTTTAAAAGACATAGGAATGCACAACCCAATTATTTTTGGGGACTCTTCTATTATTATTCATGCAATGGTAAGTGGAAACAGGCCAAAGAATGCATCTCTTCATCAAATTCTTAGTAGTGGACTAATATGCAATGCAGGTTAGTGGGAATGAGTATTATCACATTCTAAGAAATAACAAGAAATTGGCAGACTCTCAGGAAAACGAGGCAGTTGGCAGAGAAATTGGACAGGCCAGCATTGATGGACACATCACAACAATTCCTATCCCATGATGTCTCAGCTAAAACCTATCTATATTATGGATTTTTTCTCCCTCAAAGTACATATTTTACTCAGCTCTAATCTGACTCAATTCTCTAAGCATACTTACAATCAAATCCACAAAAAACATAATTGGATATCATTGAATCCTCTTAGGATATCCTACAAAATATTCCAGTGTATCCTCTCTCAGAACTTCATTCTCCATCCCGAGAACTCTTTGTACATTGGCACTCCCCTCTTTATATATTCACTCTCTAACCCATCCATTTGCTGCACCCACCTCCTATTCCTAAAAACACTTAAAATGTCCAGTCACATTATTCCTTTGCTTTCATCAGTCTCGGCCATCGCATAATCCTTTCTCTCCTTTCTTTTGCCATTCTTCATTGCGATTTGTGCTTTCTCGATCTCAAATCACATTCCCCACTTGGTTCCCATTAATATGTTCTACTTTCAAGCCCCGATTGCGATATTCTTACTGTACTCTACTGCCACGTCACCACTCGCATCTCGCATTTCTCAAATTCGGCATTATCGCATTTCGCACTTCGCAAAATCCTTTCTCTCCTTTCTTGTGCCATTCTTCATTGTGATTTGCGCTTTCAAAATCACATTCCCCACTTGATTCTCGTTAATTCGTTCTGCTTCCAAGCCCCTATTGCGATATTCTTACCGTACCCTGCTGCTACGTCAACCCTCGCATCTCGCATTTCGAAAATTCGACATTATCGCATTTCTCACTTCACTCATTTCACTCCCACTTCGTTAACTCTTATCGCTCCCAACAGCTGAATGCGACATTACTGTAGCACTCTGCCACGTCATCCCTATCGCAAATCTCATTTCGTAGTTTCTCTTCCCATTGCAATCCCGCCATCGCACTTTTCAAAGCCTCCCTCTCCAAAGCATTTTTGCGATATTAAAAAATTTAATAAAGTTTTAAGCCATTTTTTAATCTTCAAAACCTCTGTTATCATATTCAAATTTGCTCCCTTCATTCCTCTAAATAAAGGCAACAACACCTTCTCCTTCCCTCACAATATGAATGTGGATCCTTCCGAAGAGAAGAGTCATCCCTATGTTTTCTGTAAATCTCATAAAATAGTCATTGAGCAGTCAAAGAACCAAATGATCCAGAACAGGACTCACACTAAAGAAGAAATAACATTCCTTCGAACGCAATTTTTTACAATCAGCGTCGACATGAAGGATGTCAAAAAAAATTTCACCCACCTTGAAGGAACCATTCTCTTTCTGCAAGACCTTCTCACAAAAAAATTTGAGCGTGGCTCCAACTCCCTAGACCAAGGAAGTGGCCACAGGGAGAGTGATTCTCACATCTCAGTCCACTGTTGATTAGGATTTAATATAGTTTAACATGAAAACAAAATGTATCTTTTTTCTTAATCAGTTCGTTAGAATCTATAGTCTAATTGTGATAGCCTCTGTAGTTGAAAGGCATGTAAGAAGTAGCAGCAGTTGCAATGTAACAGCATTTAAGCACTCCCAACAATTAGACATGTTTTGTAAGCTAAGAGGAGTGAGCATGTAACAAGGATGTCCCTCTTCCTCCCCTTTTTTGATAAATATATCATAACCGACCTTGTATGAAAAAATATATATATATATATATACCCTTGTACTTTGGGTAGTAGGACAAAAAATAAACTCAATAAGACAGTGGAGTAAGAGTGATGGAGCTTGAAAACAGTTGACAATAATGTTCAATGAACAAAAGTTTGATATGGATCGTAACCTAGCTTGAAGACTGAAGTTCTATAGATGGATCAGTTCATCCCTCGTGGATCATTTTATCCTTGCATCAACAAACAGTCATGTTATTCACATCTACTCCCTATATATAAGGAAAGAGTGACATCAATGAAGCCGACTTGAAAGAAAATGATGATGTTTCTTTTAAGGAAAGTTTCTCAACACTGGATATCTGCAAAAGAAGAGGTAAGGTAAGGTTGAAAATGTATGTATAATTATGTTCATGTTATGTTATGTGTCAATATTATGATGATAATCATTTGAAAAGGTCTTCTTAGATATAGTTATAGGGGTTTCGAGGGTTTTTTAGTTGATATTTTCCATGTTTTTAAAGTTCTTGAGGATCTAGATTAAGTTAGAAAACCCTAACCATATCTAATTGTTCCCTATAAGGAATCTCTAGCATTAGGAAAATGATATCTAGGGTTTGCAGGTTGAGTGTTCTTTGATATTAAAATATATCGAAACCCTAGCATAAAAGAGTTTTGAGAGAAAAAATTTAGGGTATGTATTAAACCCTAGCAAAAGATGGATTAATAGAAAACCTAGGGCTTGAAGACAAAACACTAGAACTCGATGTTTTTGTTAAAATTTAAAACCTAATAAAGGTTAGGTCAAAGATTATCTAGGATTTGTAACTAGAAACCTATAAATACCTTTTGAGAAATCATAGAAACCCTAGATTGACAGGATTGACATCATGCTCCTTTATTTGTATATTTCTCTTGGTTGTTCTTGAAAATTGCAGGTATATAATGAAGGTTGTCAAAATTGTGGAAGAAAATGAGAAGGATGGACGAACAAAGTAAATAAACATTTGTGCTTGATGATGACTCCTTGATAATGATGAGCATGATGGATAGAGGAAGTTGTAAGTATGTTGATGATATTGAAGTTTCTAGTTGATGAGTGCATTCCAGAAACATATTAATGATTGAAATCATGAAGTAGGACCATGTTTCAATATGAAGACAAAACATGCAAAGGAGCGTTGACTTCAGAGGGAGCGAATAGCATAATTTGACATGACACTTTGACCAAATGATATTACTTTTTTTCAACCCTAATATTGATGATCTACTTGGATATAACTTGGATCCTTGTTAGAACATATTGCAAAGACATGTGAAGAGGTTGGAAGGAGAACATGATAAAAGATGTTGTAGTGACAGCTACTTGATTTTATTTTAAAGCACATAGATTGAGTGAACAACACTTTTGATGAATTGGAAAATTTAATATTGGAAAGCTAATATGACTCTTAGACAAATAGGAGGCAGAACGCTAGAAGACATATGCTAGCAGTTGTGAATAAAACTCAGCTCCTTGAAGATAGCAGATGAATCATTTGACGACAATGTTGTTTGATGATTGACAAGATCTAGGAAGTTCAAAGTTTGATATGACATGATGTTGCTAGGATATATAAACCATGTCATGAAAATGAAATGTGAAAGAAGGTCAAATCTCAGATACGATGTATTGCGAAATAGGATTATTTGAAATTACCACAAAGATATCGACACGGAAGAAAAAGTAGTTGATGCATTGATGAAGTATGAGACTTTCTGAAGATTGTGATGATGTCTCTCTGATTGAGAGGGAGTAAAAAGTATCCTACATATTTGAGGAGTAAGGAACTCCTCTCTAGTTGAGAGGGAGTGATGGTGGACACCATATTCTCCATATGTGTCATGCACTAGATCAAGACTAACCGTCTTACTTTTAGTGTATCATACTAGGAGGGATAATGGAGGATTGATAAGCACCTGGGACTGGTGCTCCTTGAGGATTGGGAATCCAAGATAGGAAGTAGTCTCGTGGACCGACATTCTTTGAGAATTGGACAAGGTATCCAAGATAAGAGTGATTGAAGAGGACTAGTATTCTTTGAGGATTGGGAATACAAGATAAGAAGAGTCCAAGAAGGACATACCCGGTGAACATATGGATGGGTTATGTGCCTTAAGAGGCTAAGGTGTCCATATTTATGCCTCCAAGAATTGTGATCTACGTTAGAAAGTGTAGCAAGAAAGGCTCAATTTGACTTTAGCCTTAGTCAAAATGAATTTCCATATCAGAAGGACAACTTGAACGCAGTTAACAAGTGTGGCATGGCTCGTGTCACTCAAATAGCTCAGTTAATTCGAGTCAGTGGGCTTGGATTTCATTCATACATGTGTGATTTCCAAATTCTAGCAATCTAGTTCAATTATTTTCAGTTGTACTCAGTTAAATGACCTCTAACAATAAATAGATTCAGTTGAAGGTCAGGTGTGCAGTGAGATAGAAGTCTAACTCAGAGATTTTTCAATTAATTGATCAATCAGCCAAAAAATAGCTCATGCATGCATGGAATTCAAATTCCTCGGCAGGAGTGGAGGAATAAAGGTTAATGTAAAACTATTTGTATACTAGTGGGGTGTACATAATTTTGCATGCAGACAATTGATCAATCCTTGGGAATTTCACAAGGAAATAGAGACTTCCCTATTTTTTAGGAGCTTGAATTACCTCATATTTATGCAAGGAAATAGGAATCTAGATGAGTCATTAAGGGGCTAAGTGTCGGCCAAAGGTCCTCAGTTAGTAGAGAGAACAGTTATTTTTTTACAGGTTGTGCTCAGAGTTGGAGCAAGCAATTGTAATAGTTTTTCTATTTCATTGATTAATGCAAAGAGGCTTGTGTGGTTTTTCATTGTTGGGTTCCCCTAGAAATCATTGTTTACTTGTGGTTTTTCTTGTTGCATGTCTATGCATGTTGTTCTAAGTTGTGATTTCTATTTCGTGGATTATTAGAGTAGAATTGTGTCTATTATTTTCATTTTTAAATCTTGAGATTTTGCAATTTCTATCAAATTTCTACATCATATTAGAGCCCTGAAATCACATCATAACAAGTATTTCAAATTTTTCCCGCAGAAATTTCAAATTTGTAGCTTCACTATAGCATTTTTTCTTCATATTCGGTAGAATGTATTTCAACAAATTGAGAATGGAGTATAATTTGGAGGGAAGTTCGAATTTATGAGCTTGTAACAAATTTAGGATCATCACAATCGCCCTGGGAGAAACATTCTGGAGTGGAGAGAATCTTGAAAAGTGGGAAATCATTGAAGCCCTCATGAACAGTGACCATTGAATAAATAGTGATTTTTTAGGACGCGGAGTTGTGGAGCTCTAGTTCAGTGGGTTGCATATGGCCAAACCACTAATAAGAGGTCAGATCTAGAAGACCCTATGTGTAGACTTTTTCATGGAGCTAGAAGGTTGCTAGTGGGAAGTTAAGTGATCCAATGTTTAGAGACACGAAAAAAGGATTTATGATCATTGATATTGGAAGATTTAGGGGCAGATAGATTTCCCATTGGGAGATCGAGACATAAAGGGAGTCTATTTTCATATGGAGCAGCCCTATGGAAGCTATTACTTCAGGATCTAGGGAGATCGGACTCATTATTGCAGTGGTTCCAGCAACAATGTGGAATTAGCAATAGAGAAGTAGCAGTAGTCGTATGAGTATATCATATTTCACCATGCATGCAGCTATACCTCTAGGAGTGAGATGGGGCAATGTAGAGCCTTAGTCCCAAAGTTGCAAATATTTGGGAAAGGTACATTGAGGTGTCTTCATCATAGATCATTAACTTGCTATAGGGGGGCACAATATTCATTATCAGAAGGATCAGTGTGACTTGGTGCATTCCTATGTTGAGGAGCACAGAGCAGTGTTGCTAGCAGTGCAGGAGGCACAGTGTAGAATCAACATCAGTGCAATTTTCCCAGTTGACAGTTGCAGAGACACAGTTGATTCAATGTTTTTCTTATGTTTCCCTGTTGCAGTTGTTGTAGTAGCAACAGCGACAGTGAGAGGTAGTGCTATAGTACATTCCACATGTTTTGGATAGGGGTGGTGAAAAATACCTTTCTTGCTAAGAGGGTGTTAGAAAGTGTACCAAGAATGACTCAATTTGACTTTAGCCTTAGTCAAAATGAATACATATTATTTCCACATCAGCAGGACAACTTGGAGGCATTTAACTAGTGTGACATGGCTCTTGTCATTTAGTTAGATCGATAAATTCGAGTTATTGGGCTTGCATTTCATTCATGCATGTGTGACTGCTAAATTTTAACAATCTAGTTTAGTTTTTTCAATTGTACTCGGATAACTGACCTCTAACAATAAATAGAGTCAATTGAAGGGAATTTTTTGCAGTGAGACAGTAGTCTAACTCGGAGATTTATCAGTTAACTGAGCAACCAACCAAAAATATCACATGCATGCATGGAATTTGAATTCCTCTGTTGAAGTGAAGGAATTAAGCTTAATGTAAAATTATTTGTATACTAGTGGAGGGTACAGAATTTTCCATGCAGACAATTGATCAATCCTTGGGAATTGTGCAAGGAAATAGGGACTTCCCTATTTTTTAGAAGCTCAAAATAGCTCATATTTTTAGAAGTAAATAGGAGGTTGGGTGAGTCATAAAGGAGCTAATATTTGGCCATAGGTCCTTATTCAGTAGAGAGAACGGTTATTCTTTTGTAGTTTGTGCACGGAGTTGGAGCAAGCAATTGTAATAGTTTCTTTATTCAAGTGATTAATGAAAAGAAGCTTGAGGGGGTTTTCCCAATTGGGTTTCCTTATAAATCAGTGTACTTGTGGTTTTTATTGTTGTGTATCTATGCATATTGTTCTAAATTGTTATTTCTATTCTTCAGATTAGTAAAGTAGAATTATGTCTCTTGTTTTTAGTTCGAAATATTGAGCAGTTGCAATTTCTATCAAATTTCTACACTCTAATCAAGTGGAGAGTTAGAGTTTGTTAGTCAAGGCCTTAATATGTTTCTATTTGAAAATATTGGTCATGATGATATTGATTCTTAAATATGGATTATCAATATGACTCTTCTTATGAAAATATTTCAATTTGAGAAATATCCTTGTACCGGTTACAGAATTATGAATACCTCCCTAGTTAAGAGGGAGTGTTAGAAAATGTAACTAGGTTCGTTCTTCATAATGACCTTTATATATATATATATATATATATATATATATATATATATATATATATATATATATATATTAGATAAGCATGTTCTTCATGTTTCTAGGATTTGTTAAGTCAAAGAGTCAAAGCCCTTTTTGGACTTATTTTAAAGAAAAAGGAATTTTTAAATATGTAATTTGGGTCAAAGACCCCTCTATATTCCAAGTTGACCTACCTATCAAGTCGGCCCTACCCTAATGGACATGTTCATTTGAACCCATTTGGACAATATAAATGGAAGGAGAGTTGAGCTCATTTGGACACACACAATTCACGTGATCTGATCCAAAATTTCGTAGAGGGAAAAGAAGGGCTAAAATATGAAAGAAGGGTTTATTCATGAGCTAGATTTTGTGGAAGTTTTGCCTTGATTTATCTCTTGTTGAAGATATGTTTTGATGATGAATATGTTGTTGTTCTCTTGTTGTTGATGAATTCACTATGAAGAAGGAGGGTTTGAATTGGAATCTAGAAGGGTCATGGGTTTTATATATCTCATTTTGATTGGATTCTATAAGAAGATAATTTTTTTGGGTTTTCCCCTTGGAGCAGTTTTTCCCTGGCTTGGAGCCTATATCTTTTGTTTCTTGTGTACTGTGATCTTCATGTTTTTACATTCGAAAATTTGTTTGATGAAGAAGAACATAATTAAATTAATAAGAAGCCAACAAATTTCACAAGTACTTATCAAAGAAAGAGAAATCTAATTTAATATGCAAGCCTTTTGATTTATCAACAGGTGGTGTTATTCACCTCCTATTTGCAATTGTCTCTAGTTGCATTCATTTTTGTGGGTCAATTCTCATCTGTTGTGTTCCTAAGCAATGGGTTTAGTTCCTGGGCTTTAGTTCTTCATGGTCCCAACACCACTCTCTCCATCCATTTCTCCTCTCTACCTCTAGTTTAATTTCGAGTATCTCTTGGGACTTGCTCAAAATACATTGTTCGCCATCTACCTTATGTCTTCAAATATATATTCATCACTAATTTTAATATCCCTAAGTATATTAAAATGGGCCTTTCCCGTAATCAAAAATGGGTGTATACCATCTCACTAAGGCCCTTCTTAGTCCTCTTAGGGCTCTAGGGATGAAAATGTTTCTCGTTTGGCCAAAGAAAGGTATCTGCACTCCACCTCCACTAATACTCAAGTGGTTGTTGGATATCTAATAAAATTTATTAAGTAGATATATCAATATATCTATGTTAATCAGATTATGGTTGAATTCCAATATTGGGTGGACGATACTTGGTATTCAAGGCCGAGTACAAAGGTGTCCCATTCCATGGATTTTTATTAGTTAATAAAGATGCTAGCTGATGATATTGTGGAGAAAAAAAAAGGTGTTTTGCTCCTGATTCATCCCTCAATATGTTGACCACCTCAAGAGACTTGAATCCAAATTCATTGTTCTTTGCAAGGCAATTTTTGGTAACAATTATCTAGGAAAGAGGAGCAAGTTGATGAGTTCATGAGTTCTACTAATTTTGATGGGACCCATCCCAATCCCATCATCATCAAGGATGAGAATGAAGAACAATCGTCTTGCAGCAAGGAGGACCGGGAAGCTTCTCCTCTAGAAATATCTCCCCTTCTACCTTCCTAATGCATTTCTGTTCATGTTCTAATTTTATATTTGCATTGCTATGTAAATGGTTAGCTTGAATTTTACTAGTATTTTTTCTTCTTTAGACAATCATGGCATAAAACGTTTTCACACTATGTGGATCCCTTTTGCCTCTATGGATGAACTTGTGACTGGGGTCCATTTCCCTTTTGACAGGCCTCGGTTACCAGTTTGGAGTGCACTTATATCTATATAATATCTACTAACTTCCCAAATCTATATATATAGAAAAATATATGAAAATATTTCTTTAATGTAACATTTTCTAACCATATAATTCCCTTTAAAGCCTTATAAAAACCACGCATCTCTCATATCATAGTGTCGTTATTAATGGTCTTCCAATCTTAGATAGGTAACTACATATTCACCTACGAATGAAAGTGTTGAATTGGTATTTTTTAACCATGTATTTCACTTTGAATCATGATATAGACCCTATATCTCTCTATTAGAGTCTCATTATCAATGGTCTGCAATTTTTTCGTGTACCTATGTGGGGTCATATGGGGTACCTAGGGAGGTACCCAAAGGAATAATAATAGATATGTATTGTAATAATTTGAACACAATATGTGTTCTTAGAAAAGAGGAATTAATATAAAGTTCCACCTACTATAGAGATATACTATATAAAGTGGTGTAAGCAATGTAATAGGCATAGTGAAACATATTGTAATTGTATCAAGCAGTGTGTCTACTTCTACTTATAGTACTATCTATCTACTAAGAACATTATTGATAAGGAACATTATAGTAGGTGGAACGTTGTTGTAACTCCTCCTATAATTTAAGAACATTACATTGTGTTCACATTATTACAATATGTATCTATTATTATTCCCTTGAGTACCTCTCCAGTTTCCCTTGTGTTACCCTCCATAATTACACTACAAACTCTACATAAGTAACTACATGTTGGTAGCTATGTGGGTTAGAAAAAGTGATTGAATGCTTTATGCTTCATATAGGAGGTTTTATGGTTGATTCCTTGCATTAGTTAATGCTCTATTGCATGCTTCACTCAACGTCCCTATCCAATCAAGGATCTTAATCAATACTAACATATTTAATTTGTTACTATTTACAAATGCAAAGAAGTGCTCAGGATTTCCCACGAGGTTTCCTTTAAAATAAAATAACAATATAATAATATGTTTACATAGGAACAAATGAGTTGCATCAATTTAGCAATCGAGAAAAGTGTAAATGTAAATTATTGGTTAGAGCTAAGACCAAAGCATGTTATGCATTTACCAATTGCGGATTAAGATATTCATCAAGTTGTTAATTGAAATGTAAATATTATTGATAAATCAAGAGCACCAACAATGTCACAATTAAGGATTATATTGTTGAAATATTTAACTAGTTTTGGTCTTCATAATGACATATGTAATCATGATTTTAGATATTTGTTGTAAAGAGAAAAATAAATTTATTATTATCATTCTAAACGCCTGGGTTTCATGCTTAAGGGAAATTTATTTTTTGGTCAAGCACCCACTGAGTGCTTCTAGAGCTTGTCATTTAGTCTATAAGTCAATTGATTCATTGTCATGTATGGAAGACCCTTTTGGGCATGTTACCTATTGTAAAGGAAATTTTAGTTGAGCCAAAAGTAGAGTCAAATACCCTCCAAGACCTTGTCAATGTGAAAGCAATAACTTGACCTTATCCAGTGACAAGTCAGCCTACCGACAGTGACAAGTCAGCCAACAAGATGTGACAAGAAGCCTCTATATAAAGGACTCAACCTCATTTGCAAATATCATCAAAGAAACTCATAATAAGTTTGATCTAGAGAAATAATAAGACCTAATAGGAGCAAAGAAAATGAGATCTAAAGGAAGAAGTAAATCGAAGTATTTATTATCATTTTTGGGCTAAATCCCCTCACACGTACGAGATCTAGGGCATCACTTTTGTTACAGCAAGGACAACTTGCATAAGAAGCCATTTTTTTGTGACAAGAAGACTCTCTTTGTAATCTGAGTTCCCAAGGAGGAAGACCCTACCCAAGCGAAGAAGAGAAGGCTTTTAAATCTACTCCAAATTATCCACACATGTGAAACCACAGAGATTTTAGGAAAACCAATAATTGTAGACCTATGGAAGAAGCCAATATCTTGAAGAGAAGACGAAATCTGAAGTGTTGCAACAAATTTGACCAGCGTTGACTTTATGGAATAAGGGTTGATCAAAGGAGTGACTTGACCTAGTCTTGGAGGGGTTTTGGGTCAAGGGTCATAGGTCTTGGAATTCGTCATTTGAAGTTCTATAAGAAGAGAAGAGTTCTTGTGGGTTTTCCTCTCAAGAGGAGAGGTTTTGACCTTGGTTGATCGTCTATATCTTGTGTCCTCTTGTCTCATTGTTATTTATTATTTTGGTAGTTGTTTGATGATAATAACACTAATTATAATCAAGTAAAATAAGAACATAATAAAGTTAAGTGAAATACATCACAAGCAATTATTAAAGATAAGAGAAATCACCTAATCTAGTTGCCCCTATATTTCTCAACACAGTATCAGATCTAAGGTGACAAGACAATGAAAGAAAGTTTGAAGAAGGGCCATCAAAAGGAATATCAAGAAAGTTCAAGGCATCAAAGAGGACATCGAACCATCAATAAGGGATTCACAAGGGCCAAACAATCTAAGGAGTATCAAGAAAGGAACTAAGGAATATCATAGAAAACCCTAGATCATCCAAAGAAGGGTTCCATACTTGGGAAGTTCACACATTTTACACTCATCATGACAAGGAGAAGAAGATCTCAAGGACCCCACCTCCACTCAAAGAAATAAGGATTACACATGGAAGCATATTGAAGTCTCTACGTCATAGAAGAAATATTTTCATCATCATCAAAAGAATCAAGGTGCTTTCCTTCTCTCCGAAGAAAGTATCACATCACAAGCATATTTGAAGAAGGACATCTCTAGAAGAAGCATTGTCATCTTCAAGGAAGCAAACATCATCATCAAAAACAAGAAGGAATCAAGTTGAATATATCACCATCAAAGGAGTATCTTCACTTGACAAGTTAGTATCCTTATATCTATGACTAAATATACTATCAAAATGAATTCATTCTGCAAGGAGAGAAATAAATTGGTTGGGTCATCAAATTTCCTTGCATGGAAGAAGAGGACAAATTTGATCCGCATAGAAAATGAATTTATTGGACATGTTAAGGGTTCAATAATTAAACCACCAAAGGAAGAATCTCAAACTCTAGTGAACTATATGAAGAGGGATATAAGGGCTCAAATAATCCTTATAGAATCAATCAAGGATTCCCTCATTCCTTACGTAGAAAAATTAGAGAAGTCAAAGGACATCTATGACAAACTGATAGAATTATTCTCTATAAATGTTGCAGGAGAAGTGATATCTTTTAGAATTGAGCTATATAAGATGAAGGTATCAAATGAAGAATGGATAGGCTCATATATTATGAGGGTGTCACAAATATGAGGCCAACTACAATATTTGGGGGAAATAATGTTCGAAAAAGAGATGATCATCATGGTGCTCAATGCACTACCTGATGAATGGGGCAAATTTGTATCAAGAATCTATGGAAAGAAGGAAGCTACCCCATTAAGTGAACTCGAGTCATTGTGTAATATTGAATAAGCCATGTTGAAGTAAAAAAGCAATGTAGGACCAAGAGAACAAGTTCAATCATTTCCTACCATGGGTAGGAGAAAAGAAAAGTTTTGGAAGTTTGGTCCTCATAAAAATAAGAAGATAGATATGTCAAAGATCCAATGTTATGGTTGTCATTAATATGGAAATAGAGATATTTTCTAAAACTCAAGAAAGACAACAGTAAAAGGAAAGAAAGGAATGAATCTCATGTCACTGAAGAAGTCGAAGAACCTGAGAAGAAAAAATCAAAGAAGGAAGAAAGAAAAATCTCTACTATGACTGAGATAATCTCCTTCACTTAGTTCTTTTCATTTTTTGTGAAAGATAGTTATCATGGTAGAAAGGATTGTAAGTATGATAAGATGCATCATATTAGGAGATGGAATCATCATAGAAGCATACGATTGAATCAAGAGCTCATTATAGAAGCTTGGAAGGATAGTTGAAGTACAATCCACATGGATGTAGTAGTCATCATAGAAAGGAAGTAGCTCTTGGTAACCTCATTGAAAGTCGAAATCACAGGGAATTTAGTGTCTTTTGTATCAATTTCATAGCCGAAGGAGGAAACAGTGACACGTGGCACGTCGTACAAGTTTGCTCCACTAAACCAGTCCATAATTAGGTCATTGTGGGAGATTGGGCATAACATTTCCTTGAAGAATCCAAATCAGGTCTGACATGTGGCATTAGAAAGAAGACTCAGAGGGATACTACAGGACCAAAGCTCAAATATTGGGGATCCGAAATTACAAAGATACATCAGTTTTAATATAGACCTCCTAAAAAGCAAGAAAAAGGTGTGTATTTTTTAAACAAGTTTGGATAAATTTTGTTTGAAAAATCAGTTTGAAGTGATTTCAAGGGCATATTGAAGCATAGATATTAGTATTGAGTTATATAATGCCTCCCAAAAATAACTCCACACTCATTAAGCCCTCATAAATCTCTACTATGACGCATGAAGAGGAAGAATTGTAGTATGATATATCAAAATTACGGTACCAAGTGCAACAAATTTTGATCTTACAAAGACAAACCAAAGATGGCATAGATGGTTTAATAGTAGATATGAAGGTTAATTTGGATGGTTTGAAGGATCAAATGAAAGCTAATATGGATGATAAATCAGTGGAATATCACATTGAGTATCAACAAAAATTTCCCCAATGATCAAAGAATAACCTAACCTTGGTGCAGAATCGAATGAAACAACAGGAAGATCAACATCACATCAAAAAAAGTTCTGAAGCAGTCACGGAAACAAGAACTCGACAACTACGAAATCAATAAACTCTAGAGTATCTCAGCAAGTGGAAGAACTCACCCGCTGAAGATTCCACATGGAAGGATGAAAATTTTATACAAAAGCATCAAGAAATAATCAAGCATTGAGGACAAGACTTGTTTGAAGGAGAGGGGCATGTTGGGTCCCTATAATACTATTGTATTCCCTTATTATGGTTAATGTAGCCCCCTTCTTGTTATTGTTGTACCCCTGTAGTCCCCATTTTGTTATTATTGTGCCCCATAAAACCCCACTATTGTTATTTTTGTGCCCTTACATTATTATTGTTAGGTCGGCTAGGATTATATTGTAACCCCATGGACTCCTATATATAGAAAGGAGGTTTCGTCATTTGAATCATCCAAGAATTGTTCATTTGTGTAATGTAAAGGAGATTTTCCCCTCGAAGCGGCTTATTTCTAAGGCATTGATCTCTCTTTTCTTCAATTTTTGGAGCTAGTTTCATAACATAATATGCATGAAGGCATATGTCTTGAGCTAGTTCACATATTACCAAGATAAAATCAACATAATATGTCCTTATATGGACTATGAGAACATAGTTATCGATCAAATGGGAACTATTACCTTAACACGAGAACTCTAGCCCAAAAAAACTCAAAAAACATGAAAAAACTGCCCAAAAACGAAAAGTGCCTTCTAGAACACACTGTTTTTTTTAGGGTCAAATTTCAACATTTTTTTAAATTATGCTAAAAACCTTTTTTTTTTTGAAAAAAGGATTGAAAAAACACCCTCGAAATAAAAAGTGTTGATAGTGGAATAACATCGCCAATTTTTTGCGTGCAAAAAACAACTTGAAAACGAAAAGTGTTAATGCTGGAATAACGCCCCCATTTTTTTTGTGCAAAAAGCAACCTAAAAACGAAAAGTCTTGTTGCTGGAATAACGTCGTCAATTTTCTTGTGCAAAAAACACCTTGAAAATGAAAAGTGTTAATGTTGGAATCACGTTTTTTTCTTTTAGGGGTAAATTGTCAGCAATTTTTAATAATGACATTAAAGATAAAATATGATGACTCTGAAGAACCTTAAAATGTGAAGAAAATATTTCAGTAAAAAATCACATAAAAAAAGATTTTCTTCACAATTTATGGATCACAAAAGCCAACTCTCAAACCTTAAAATTTCAATGATAAACGTAACATTAAAGATAAAATATCAAAAGTCTTAAAATTGCAACAATTTTTACACATCGTATTAAAAATCTATTATTGTGTCTCTGAAAATCCTTGAAAATCCAAGAATGGCATTCAAGACAAAACATCACCTTTATGAAAATAAAATTCCAACGATTTTTAGGCATGGAATTAAAGATAAAATACCCCTTGTAAAAATAAAAATAAAAAAACACAAAAAATTTCAAAAGAAAATAAATAAATAAAAAGAAAAATTTTTAAAAACACATAATTTAAAAATTAACCCAAAACAAAAAAAAAGACAAATATTATTTTTTTAAGCTAAAAAAAATAATAATAACAATAATAATAATAAAACCAAATAATTAAAAAAATGATAAAAAAAAATAATTAAAATAAAAAAATTTAAAATGAGTTACACTTTAAATAATAATAATAATGAAATTTAATATATATATATATATATATATATATATATATATATATATATATATATATATAATAATAATAATAAAATTTTAAATTAAAAAATATATATATTTAAAAAGAAAATTTAAATAATAATTTAAATTTTTTAAAAAAAATACATATAAATAATTTAAATAATAAAATTTTTAATTAAAAAAATAATATATTTAAAACGAAAATTTAAATAATAATTTAATTTTAAAATTTAAAAAAAAAACAACAAAACATAAATATATGAAAATCACATTTTTAAATATCAAAAAATTAACAAAATTCTTTTTTTTAATACTTTTTAATTTATTTGTTTTTTATTTAAAATTTTAAAATATATATATATATATATATATATCAAATTAAAATTTAAAAAGAAAAAAATAAATTAAAAGATATAATATATATATATATATATATATATATATATATATTAAAAAATAATAATTAAAAAATTTAAAAAAAAAAGTAATTAATGAATAAAAAATTAATTAAAAATGGATTTAAAACCGCATCATCGCCGCCTGGGGGCCACAAGGCTCGGCCGACAGGTGACGGAGAGGTGGAATCGACCCACCCCAGCCTGGGGGCCGCGGGGCTCAACCGACGAGTAGGAGAGAGCTCCTAGGTCTCTGCCGCCCGTCGGCCAAGCCTCGGGAGCCCAGGGCGGCGAGTGCGGCTTTAAACCCATTTTTTATTTTTTTTGTTTTTTTTTTTATTATTTTTTATTATTTCTATTTAACTTCTTTTTTTCTTTTTTATATTAAAATTTGTTTTTTATTTTTTTCTTTTTTTTATTAATTTTTTTAATTCATTTTTTATTTTTTTCCTTTTATTTTATTTTTTAATTTAATTTATTTTTTTAAATTTTATTTTTTTATTTTTTTATTTGTTTTTTTAAGTTTATTTATTATTTTAATTTTAATTTTAAAAATTTGTTTATTTTTTTATTTTTTATTTTCAATTTTTTTTTAATTTTTAACCTTTTTAATTTAAAAAATAAATAAATAAATAATTGAAGATTTATTTTTCATATATATATATATATATATATATATATATATATGCTTTTTTTTTAATTTTTAATTTTTGTTTTTAATATAACTTTTTATTATCGGGAATTTGGCTTGTGTGATCCATAAAATGTGTATAAAAAAATTCCAGTGAAAATCACATATAAGAAAATTTTGTCGACGCGTTTTGAACCAACTAGTGTGGTTCATCATCACGACAAGATGAGAAATCTAATCAAGGAACCTATTTAAATAGATAAGGAAAGCTCCAACTAGTCGTTGTAAAATAACGGCTAGTTTGACTAGAATAAGAAATTAAATTAAATTTTATCTCATTTTATTATATTTTAAATTTTTTTTTAAATATTGTCTAATTTGAATATAATTTAATATTAATACTTTTTTTAATATAATTTAATATTTTTATTTTTTATTAATATTTTTAATTATATGTTATATAATTAAAATTCATTAATAGTTATATGTTATATAATAGAATCCAATTAAAAATTTTATTTAATTTACTTAATAGGTAATTTTACTAATTTAAATCATAATATAATAATAATAATAATAATAATAATAATAATAATTCAAAAGGAACAGACAGAGAGAAAGAAACCGAGAGACAGAGTTGAGTTAACTTTTTATTGTTTTAAAAATTTTATTTGACTATTTTTTTAAATTTTGTATTAATTTTAATTATTTTAATTTTAGTATTTTGATTATTTGAATTTTTTTATTTTAATTATTTTTAAATTCCTTTTTCATTTTATCATTTTCTTTAATTATGTTGTTTTTTTTAACTTTCAAAAAAAAAATTGTTGCTTTTTACTTTTTGTCTTTAAATTATGAGTGTTTTTTTTTTTTTTTTTTTTTGGTCGTGCTTTTTTTATGTCTTATTGCCAAGATGAAAATTACCACTCTAAACAAAAAGTATTGATGTTGCATCAACACTTTTCAAAATTAGCATGAAAATCATTAACATTTTAAAACAAATGTTCGTACTTGATAAATAAAAAAATTTAAAGTGCTAAAAAAATGACCATTTTTCTAAATCGACGTGATATTTAAAAAAAAAAAAACAACAACAACAAAAAAGAAAATTTAAAGTTTAAAAAATATGCTCCAAAAAAAACAGGTGATTCTACATCGCCACTTTTCAAAATCGACATGAAAATCATGACATTTAAAGAAAAAAAAAATCATAAGAAAAATAAGTGTTAAAACTGTGCTCCAAAAAAAGAGGTGATTCTGCAACACCACTTTTCAAAATCGGATGTTGTTTTTGCTACCTCAAAAAAATGGGTACCAAGTAATTTTCTTGTTTGATCGGTAATTATGCTTGAGGTGGTTGAAAAAGATGAAGGAACTATGTATAGAAGTTCCTAGGAAAAATATGTGAAGAAAGGAAGAGAAGTTCGTGAGAAATGCAACTATGGTCACATGAGATAAGAAAAAGTGATCAACATTCGAGGACTAAAGGAATTGGCTAGGACATCTTCATGGAGAAGGTATGAAGGCTCTGACAAAGTTTGTAAAGGAAGGAGACCCTTGGCATTGAATGTCTTGGAGATATATATATATATATATATATATATATATATATATATATATATATATGCGGGATGTTGATGTCACAAGTAAGCAGATGTCATGATGAAAGGACATCATAAAAGGTAGCTTTGATTTGATGTTCGTTTTGATTTTTGAACAACATCTGGTTGGGATGAAAAAGGGCTACCGAAAGAGAGTTGTAGATGTCACCTACAAATGAGAATGGATGGAAGAAATTGAAAGTAACATGAATTGGATGAATGAAGAAAATCCAGATGTGAACTATAAAGTCATTTTCCGATGAAGAGAAGGATGACATGATTGATATGGTTCGTGAAGGAAAGTGATGGATGGTCGATGCTTTGTGAAGAGTAACTAGAAGATGAAGGCTCTATAATGATGAAGATGAAATTCATGGCATCGAAAGGAGGATCTCTACAAGCAGCTAAAGGTACTATGATCTCCACCAAAGAGAAGAGAGTTTTTGTTGGAAACAAGTCCCTCGTTAAGAAGGAGCTTGGAATCAAGTCCCTATTTAAGAGGGAGTTTGGAAAAGTCCCTGAATAAGAGGGAGCTTGGGTATATCCCTTTTATAGGAATGAGTATATCTCCCCTAATTGATAGGGAGTGATATCATTCTTGTCTTCATATTGTGAAGAAAGAATGGAGGATTGGGAAAGCATCTGAGTTTGATTCTGATACTCTTTGAGGATGTGGTAGGGTATCCAATATGCAAAAGAAGTTGAAGAGGAAATTCCTTTAGGATGTGGTAGGGTATCCAATATGCAAAAGAATTTGAAGAGAAAATTCCTTGAGGATGTGGTAGGGTATCCAATATGCAAGAAGTTGAAGAGGAAAATCCTTGAGGATGTGTTATTCCAAGATAGGAATTGTCCTAAAAGGACATACCCTGTGAACACCCAGATGGGGTATGTGCCTTGAGAGAAAATGATGATGGTGTCTATCAATCATTGGTCTTGCCAGCATTGTGCTTTGATCTTATGGAGAGATAGAGTTGTTAGTAAAAGCCTTGTTATGTAACAATGTTGGTTGGTATGATGAGATGCTCTGGTATAAGCTAAGGAAGTAGCTTATGATATGGCTTACCAATATGACTCTTCTTATGAGGATTCTTTAGTTTGAGAATGTTCAAGTACCTTGCATGGATTATGAATATCTCTCTAGTTAAGAGGGAGTGTTGAAATATGTAAATATGTTTGGTCTTCATAATGACATATGTAATCATGATTTTATATATTTGTTGTAAAGAGAAAAATAAATTTATTATTGTCATTCTTGAGGCATGGGTTTCATGCTCAAGGAAAATTTATTTTTAGGTCAAGAACACATTGACTGCTTATATGGATTTTCATTTAGCCAAGTAAATTAATTCATTATCATGTATGGAATACCCTCTTGGGAATATTACATATTATAAAGGAAAATTGGGTTGAGTCAAAAATAGAGTCAAAGACCCTCCAAGACATTGTCATTATGCAAGCAACAATTAGTCCTTATCAAGTGACAAGTCAGCCTAGGGACAGTGACAAATCAGTGTACAAGATGTGACAAGAAGCTTATATATAAAGGACTCAGCCTCATTTGCAAAGATCATTCAAGCATATCACAATAAGTTTTATCAAGAGAAAGAAGAATACATAAGAGGAGCACAGAAAAGGAAGAAGTAAATAAAATTATTTCTGATTTGTTTTGAGTTGAATCTCCTCACGTGTGCAAGATCTAGGGCATCACTTTTGCTACAGCAAGAACAAGTTGCAGAAGAAGCCAAATTTGTGACAAGAAGACTATATTTGCAAGCCGATTTTCCAAGGAGGAATATCCTACTTAAGTGAAGAAGAGAGGGATTTAAAATATACTCCAAATCCACACCTGTGAAACCGCAAAGATTTTAGGAAGGGCGAGAATTGCATACTTGTGGAAGAATTTGAGATATTGAAGAGAAGACCATATTTTAAGTGTTGCAAAAAGTTTGACCAGCAATGACTTTGTGGAAGAAGAGTTAATCAAAGGAGTGACTTGAATTGACCTTGTAGGGGTTTTTTCTCAAGTGTCATAGGTCTTGGAATTCGTAATTTGAAGTTCTATAAGAAGAGGAGTTCTCGTGAGTTTTACTCTCAAGAGGAGAGTTTTTGGCCCTGGTTGATCGCCTATGTCTTGTGCCCTATTGTATCATTGTTCTTTATTGTTTTGGTGCTTGTTTGATAATAATAACACTAATTATAATTAAAAGAAGAAGCTAATCAAGTTAAGTGAAAAACATTTAGCAGCTATCAAAGATAAGAGAAAACACCTAATCTATCTGCCCTTATATTTTTCAATATATATCATACATGGATCAAGAAAATGATTATGATGAGAAACATAGGTCTAATGTGGATCAAGAAAATGACTATGGTGAGAAACACAGTTCTAATGTAAATGAATCGAATGTCCTTCACATGTTGTTAAATTTCTTTTAGACTTTCATCAAGGACGAAAAACATTGAAAGCTTTAATCAATGGTTCATTGCAGTCAAGAAATCCAAGAGGATATCTATTACCAATCCAATCAAATAGTCAAAAATTATGTTGAGAACATTTGCACATCGAAAAACTTGTCAAAATATTTCCAACGCAATTTGAACTAGGTCAATCATACACCATATTAAAACATAAGGCCTAATGAATTTGAAACCAAATTGGAACAAGGTACAGTGCTTATGTTACCCGACTGACTGGATTTATATGGAATTACTAGGTTACCTAATCATATTTTGACATGTAAACCAATCAAAAAACAACACATGGAAAATAACAATAATTGGGTGTGTTTAGCCTTTGTGGTAATTTTGTAATTTGTGCAAAGAATCGACACCCATCATATCTCTATACTCAACTTTGATGGTGTGGATATTGCACTTTAAATGTCATGGGTTTCCAAGTCCCAACCAATGTGTGATAACTCTAAAGTTCAATTCTAGAACGTAGAGATTTAAAAATCCATTTTAAAACCTTTAATATATCATTTGTCTTTAATGTAATCCACAAGTTGTTATAACGAGCATGAAATCATTGGTAAATGCTACATGTGGGATATTGTCTCATTGAGGAGGATTTGAACATTGTCTCTTGTTCAAAATAGATAGTGCCATAGCCACTATACAATGTGCCTTGGAAACATTATAAATTTTGAGTATTGTATTTTAAGACAGTGGAAGACTATTTATCGAAAACTAGGCAAGTTTGTCTTCATTATTGCAAGAAGAGTCCATTGAAGGTTGGAAGACCTACACTAATGTTTTTCTAGACAAATGCTAATGATTGTTTTGCAAATGGAAGGTCATTCGTTAATGTAAAGAGGTGTAATGGTGTACTTTGCACCATTAATGGATTGGTTCATCTTTTGAAATAGATTCGGAAACATATCTCATTTGGAGTGAAATCCATTATCATTTTGTTGAGTATTATTTATGTGATTTTTTCTATTCTATTGTCAATTTCAGTTATTTAAAAAATTGCTTTTAATTTATTAAACCAAATTTTAATGAAATTGTAAGAAAAAAAACCTTTATATAAAAGTTCAAACTAGTATAACAAAGTTTTAAACTAATTTTGAAACATAGAGTCGACATACCAATTGTTTATATAGCATGTTCTCCCAACTCAATATTAATATCCAACATTTTACATCATTCAAAATACATTGATCAAGATTTAAGCCAGAATGTTTTTCCTAAAATTATGTCAACTTGACATACAACAATATTATACAGTATTTTTTCACACTCCACTTTGTGTCATCATACCACCAGTGTCACAAGATATGTTCTCCATGAAACATGTCTAAAACATCCCTAAAGAAGTGGAACAAGACTTGACTTGAAAAGATTCTAAAAAACTTGTTAATAACATTGTTTTGTAAGCCTGGCGTGTTCTGCATATTTTATGACTAACGCTTGTTACCTTTTGCACTACTTATGTCTAGCGCTGGCAACGTGGATTTTGTAAGGAAAATCTGCACTCGCCCTCTTCTGGTAGTTCTTCCCAAAATGGAGGAGAAGCTTCCCTTAATAGAAGCTCGAGAACGGCGGTGTCGTTTCAGGTAGTTGATGATAGGAACAAGACCTCCCATTCATGGCCATGGATCCTCTTTCCATGGATCTTTCCCTTAAGATGTGGAACTCCTCCCACCATTTATGGATCCTCAACTCCATCTCCTTCCCTATAAATGAAACCCTTACCATCCACTAATGGTTGGTTTTCATCCTATGCATTGAATCATGCCCAATTTTTGCCCATTTGCAAAGGAGGAAGTTGTTTGAAGGTGAAGGCTATGACTTGGAGTCTCCCCTGAAGGAGGTGTCCAACATCAAGGCTTCTGGTTGTAATGCTCCCTTTTTCATTCTATTAATAATAAATTATGTCTTTCCTTTCCATAAATATGTCAATTATTGTCTATTTATTGTAGTGTTCCTTGATCTGCTGCATAACTTGTACTATAAACTATTATTATTTGTATAAGTTCGTTGTGTCCACTTGTATTTCCTTGTAGGCACTCATCTACGTCAACAGAGAGGAGATCATCATTGTGGGCGTGGAAGCAAAAGAATCAAGGCTGACAATGAAGGCAATAGCATCATAAAGAGGTAGGAAAATGCTCCTTCGTGTTTTCGAGTATAATTTAGGAAAGTTTTCATATATTTGTCGTGTTTGTTACTAGATCATTGCATAGGACTAGAGGGATAGTTTATGTCCGCATAAAGGATTTCATGCACAAAAAAATGGTGAATCCACTGGGGAGCACATAAACCTTCAAACCTCATTTTGTTTTTGGTCATTTTTGTTGAATATTGCAACAAGAAATAGTGAAGGAGGCATCTTGAAACATCATTCCTGATCCTAGTTGGAAAGTGATCACCTAAACTAGCTGGGGCCCACACAGGTGATTTTTGGCGCAAAGTCTATTTTTAGACTATGTCTATTTTTAGACATATGGATCATATTCTATGAGTTGCGGGATGCTATTTATGGATGGTTGGTCAAGTTGGTAAAAATATATGGACCTCTATTTTTAGACATACTGGGCGGAGTCTATTTTTAGACTTCCAGTCTAAAAATAGATCAGTGGAATATTATTAGCTCTTAATAATATTTGGACTATAAACATTATCTTATCCTCTTGCAACACTTCAATTCGAGCTACGGATGTGGCACATGCAGCTGACAGAAGGAATTACGCTATTTCTAGGGTTTAGTTGAGCTATTACATGGTTGACTTCAGTTAGAACTCATGTGGCAGAGTTTGGTGGAGTTGATGAGACAGTTGATAGAGTTGTGTTCGGTTTAACTTAGTTGAACTAGTTGTATTTAGTCTAACTGATAAATACACTAGTGATGAGTGGTGTGAATTAATTATTAATTAATTCACTAGTTATTAACTCATAAATCAACTAAAGAACACATCAGTTAACTGCAATGCATGGACAGTTCAGTGGAGACCAGTGTTAGAGGTGGGTGAAAGGGTGAGTCTACTATCGGTTGTGACTATGGCTGTGCATGAGATTTGCACACACATTGATGGAGATTGCCAATGA
This sequence comes from Pinus albicaulis, assembly GCA_034641835.2. Lineage (NCBI taxonomy): Eukaryota > Viridiplantae > Streptophyta > Pinopsida > Pinales > Pinaceae > Pinus > Pinus albicaulis. Next base: position 1,081,393,036 of record CM076575.1, on the reverse strand, counting down.
GGATTGCGCAGTTGAAGCCAGGTGGATTCGAACTTGGATCTCATCTATTCTCATCTTGGATTGCGCGGTGAAATGAAGACAGCAATTGGAGGAGATTTGAACTTGTGACTTGTTCATATCTGAGCTTGTGTAGTGTGTAAAAATTGGAGATAGTGCTGAGAGCTTGTGAGGAGTTTGTGCTATGTATTGTTACATGTTCTCTATCATTATAATATACAGATAGTTGGGGGTTTTTAGTTGTAAGCTTTCCCCATTACATATTGTGTTGATATGTGTGATTGATTAATGTTTCAATGTGCGCATGCGATTGTTTTTAATTCCGCGAATTGATGATCAATGGTAGAAGAGGTTATGTATTATGCATGAAGCTCAAATAGTGTGTAATCAGGATAATCTCGGTGAATAACTCATCTATTATTCAAATTTCTACAATTTTTGTTTAGTTTGGCCAACCTCCTAGTTTTCCGTAATTTTTATTAATTATGGGTCTGCATTCTGAGTGGTGTGTTCTTTAGAGTGTCAAGTCTGGATCTCTTTTCAATTTTGATTGTTTTTTTCCTAATTTTTTCGCCCAACGCGTCTATCTCTGAAAAAAAGAGCATTGTCAACATGTAGTTTGTTGATTACAGTTGCGCTTAACACCCTGGATTCCACTGTCTGCTCGCGTTGGTCCAAACAAATTTGAGCTTTCTTAGGGTTTTTCACAAGAGGTCTGGAATGTCTTGATTTCTAAAGTCTTTCTCTTGTTTTGTGTGCATAGAGTTTTGTCTTTTTGTTGTTAGACTCTTTGTGTTTTGCAAAAGCTTGTTCCATTTTTAAGTAGTGAAAACGAACTTTGGTTGAATCTTTGGTTCTTTGGATAATTGAATTTATTGTTTTGTTGCTTGCATGTGTTACTAATTTTTTGTATGATAAGCATTTTCAGTTCTTTTGGAAACCAAAAAATAAATTTCATTTGCATTTTTTAAGCTTTCATCTCAAAATTTGTCATTACTTCAAGAAATTGCATTAGATTACATTGCATTTGAAGGTTTTTTTTTAGATTGTCATTGAGCAAATATTACATTGCTTGGTGTTGAAAGTTGAAAAGTGCATCTTCATTAAACAAAATCATGTAGGTGAATTTAGTGAATTGAAATTACTTACTTATTGGTTGTTGCATTGAAATGTGAAGTTGAAAGATCTAGTTATGAATCTCTTGTTGTTTTCATCTTTGATTGTTGCATCAATGTTTTCACTTCTTCCCTAAACTAGATAGCTTTCATCGAAAATGAAAAGAGTTTTTTTCTCTCATATTAGTTGCATCATTGGTGTGTTCAGGTGACATGGAGATTTTGAGCCTTGAAACCAAAACATAATTCAAGATAAACTTTAAAATTCATCTCAATTAACCTAAGGAGCATTTGCAACATTAACGCAAATATCTAGAGGTCTATGCTAGAGACGTGTTTCAATGTCGTTAAACGTAGGAGTTGTCGTTGTTTGCCAGCGTTTCATCTCGAGGGTGAAATCTCGTTCCACGTACAAAAGTGTATAGGATCATTCTCCATGCACCTTCAAGTATATCGGAAGGTGCTCCACGCATGAAAGTATATCAGAATGCTTTCATCAAATGATTACGCATTAGACAACACTACTACGGACTGTACTCCCACGTATCGTCAGGTATATTTTGGGGGTCCCCTGTAGGTTTTTATCTATCCATAGGTAACCGAGTCAGTCGCCTTGTATACCTTGATACACCAAACACAGCATTCATGGAGATTAGTTGTTGTATGTTAAGTCCTTGGTTTTCCAAGGTGTATATCGCAATTCACGGTTGCTTGGTAAACCTGTATGCCTAGATTCCCCTCTTTGATTTTATTTTGTTATTAATTTCTAAAATTAATTAATTAACCATGAAATAACATCCTCTTCGTGGAACTCCTCCTTATTAGATCTTAGGTTGATACTAATGGAAATTTTTCCCGAGTCTACTAATCAAGGAAACTCCTCCAACGAGAATCCTGGTCCTTTTTCTCCTTTTCAAAATATTGGTGCTCCTTATATGGCAATGTTGTCCCTTCCCGGATTTACCATTGGTTTGCTACTTTGGTTATTTTCAACTCCTATGGTTCTGAATCTCCAAACTGCTTCTCAACCAAGTTCTCATCCACCTGAACAGCATCAACCTCATGTTGATCCTAAAGTTGACCCTTTTCCTTCTTCACATATTATTTCTTCATACCTTTATTCCTCCTCGCCCGGTGAAATTATTGATTGTAGTAACCAGGAAGCTAAGAAGAAGAAGAAAAAGCCGAAGAAGAAGAAGAAAAATAAGCAAGGGCCAACCAAGCAACCATTGCTACAGATGCAACTAATGTGGACAAACCTTCCAATCAGCCCCACAAATTTAAATTCCCTTGCAGGTTATGTAAGGGTGACCACCTTCTTAGAGATTTCCCTAGTATTCCCAAGGTATTAGAAGTGTGGTCCACAGGCTCAAATCGGCCTTTGTCATTAGCCTCTAGAGATCATGGTGGTGATAAACCCTCAACTAGTGATGGTAAGGTCCATGGGAAAAAGGGTAAAGTGAAATTTCCTTGTAGATTATGTGAAGGGAATCATCCTATTCACCTTTTTCCTTATATGGATGAAGCCTCAAAAGTGTTGGAAAACATTACAGCTTATCAGCCTCGTCTTCTGGTTGATTACCAAAATCTTTCCCCTGATCCTCCACTAATTGATGAAGTGATTAACCAAGCTTCATCTCTAGTCAATCCCACTCTCTCTGAAAGTGAATCCCATGAGCCTATTCCTGGCCAACCATTGGTTAAGAATATGGTTGACTCGATTCCACCTTCATTTAATCATACCTTTCTCGTAGAGCGTGAACTTCATACCACTCATGTCCTTCTGAATTCTTCAAATTAGAATGAACTAGATGGAAATCCTCTCGTTCCCAAGGTACAGGGACGTGATCCTCCCGTTCCCATAACACAAGGGGGCAGTTATCTCGTTCCCATGGCACCCCCTCCAAGTAGTATGGTCGCTTATTTTGATTAAAGTCAAATGGAAGGATATCATCTTCCTTATTATGTGCCCTTTCATGTCACGATGCAGGCTTATAGTATACCCGTACTTGGTACAATAATAGATGAAGGTGCATATTTTAGTATTTTTTCCCCAACTACTTGGCAAGCTTAATGTTCTCCACAGCTTGTGTCTATTACCCAGAATTTGTTGGCGTTTAATAGAGGAACCAGTCAACCGTTAGGGATCCTTCCTAAGTTTCCTATTACTTTGGGAGGAAAAATCATCTATATTGATGTGATGATTGTCCAAGGCCCTTTGGATTTGGGTGTGACTATGTTTATGTCATGGGAGTCTTCTCTCTTCTCTCTTTTGTGCAATGTGTTTCCCGCATGAATGAAGAATCATGACCATTGATCAAATTTCATTCATTGGTCCTAATTTGGCTCCCGATCAACCAGCATCCCTGAATGGTCTTTATATGCAAGTGGTATCTTCCCCGCCACAGGTTAATTATGTGGCAACTTGTTCCATGCTCGTGTCTATTGATGATATAGTCAATGATATAGTGCATCATGTATCGAGGGAATTAGATCCTAATATTTCCATTAGATCCCTTGATATGTATACCTTCCATAGTGTTTTTCTCCCATCTGATGAGAACCCCTTGGAAGCCATGACCTCTTATGGGCCATGAACAAGGTGTTCGAGTAGAATTCATTTTCCTTTGTTAAGCTCCTTCAAAAATGAAACAAGGTCCCTCGAAGCTAAGTTCATTTTTTTTTCAATCTCCTTAAAAAATAAAACAAGGTCTCTGGAGAAGAGTTCATTTTCTTGTGTCAAACTCCTTAAAAAATGAAACAAGGTCTTCAGAGAAAAGTTCCTTGTCTTGTGTCAAGCTCCTTAAAAAATGAAACAAGGTCTCTGGAGTAAAGTTCATTTTCTTGTTTCAAGCTCTTTAAAAAATGAAACAAAGTGTCAGAGCAAAGTTCATTTTCTTGTGTCAACCTCCTTAAAAAATGAAACAAGATCTTCGGAGTAGAGTTCATTTTCTTCTGTCAAGATCCTTAAAAAATGAAACAAGGTGTCCGAAGCAGAGTTCATTTTCTTGTGCCAGGCTCGTTACAATGAAACAAGGTGTCATGAGGACAGTTCTTTTACTGTGTCAAACTCGTTAAAAAATGAAACAGGTCCTTATGAGGATAGTTCTTTTATTGTGTCAACCTCGTTTAAAAATGAAATACAGTCCTACGAGGACAGTTCTTTTACTATGTCAACCTCGTTAAAAAATGAAATAGGTCCCTATGAATATATCTCTTTTCATGTGTCAAGCTCATTAAAAAATGAAACAAATTCCCTTTCAATTCGAGTCGTTGATTATATCTCGTAAATTCTCAGTCGAGCCTTTCACTTGATCTCGTAAATGAACCTTCATTCCATCCATTTCTTAGTAACTAGTAATCTACTTTGGTGAATGAAATGAATCTTGGGGGGCATATACCTCGAATTGAGTCATTATGTTGGGGCCATGCAAATTTATTCCAAGCATATTTTGTCTTTGTTTCAAGCTTGTGTAAAAATGAAACCACTCTCAAGAATAGTCTGCCTCTATTTCAAGATTGTGTAAAAATGAAACCATCTTCAAGGGTTCTCAATCATGGTTTCCCATGTTTCTTGCTTGTGTAAAATATGAAACCATTCCTATACACCTCTCATGATTGCCCTTTTATCTGCCTCTTCTGCCAGATGAGCCTTGGTTTTCTCATTGCATCGTCGCTATCTGCTTGGCCAATCATACGCTCTCACTTAGTTGTTTTACCCTTTCCTAGGGAACCGTTGTGATGAGTGGTATTATTAACCAACTTCTTAACCTATACATGTTTTGAGTAGTTCCATCATCACTGGAACCAATTGATATCTTGATACCACTCGTTCCTCTAGGAGGAGTCCCCTTTCAGCGTTTTTCTGACTCTCAAAATACGAAAATATTATCGAGCACTTATCTTTTTGAACTCGTAAAATTAAATGAAAAGACATCTACTCAGTATAAGTTAACCATTTTCCAGACTGAGATAGAATAGTTATAAAAAAAGAATAACTTAGCCAAATATGGCAAAGACGTTCTCTTGAATATCATTTTCTACCTTTCCGGATTCGAGAGAATATTTACAACAAGGGACATCTGGAGTTTTCTTTTCTGCCTCTTTTTCAAACTCCCTAAACATGAAAAAGATGTTGAGTTACTCTTTGTCGGACTCGTAAAACTAAAACGACGAAGGACTTGCCACCATGACGAAACTGAGCTACTCCTTCCTAGGGCTCGTTAAAAATTCTAGGATGGATTCATCCAAAGGATGAAATTATACAACAAGCATATGGTATCCTCTTCAAGCTTGAGATTAAAAATAAAGAGGTACTCGATAGAAATAGTGGGGGGGGGAGGAAGGAAACATATATCATGTATTTTATGTGGAAGTTAGAATGTCGCTCTTGAACATGACACTTATTTATATCTCGTGTCGGGTTTGGGATATCCTTCCTATCACTTGTCTTACTGGGTTTGGGAAATCCATTTGCCTCTCATTTCATTATATATTGTCACCATGACCTCTAATCCTATTTTGAGTCAAATGCTTCCAAATTCTGGAGTCGTTTCGCTGATATGTTTAAGAGAAGTCCCACCTACAAATTCAAACCACTTATACCCTGTTTGACTTTCTCTGCATCAATCCTGAATCACTCTTGCCAACTTTGAAAAATCCTATGTTTTGTTTCGATGATGTGGGAAACATTATGGCCCTCCTTCAATGAATCACTTCATGTTGACTCGAACTCATTATCCAGGAAGATGATCTAAAAATTCTCTTTCAATATCTTGGAGCTTGCATGCCTCAATGGAAGGTTCTTCCCATTCAACGATAGGTTCACATCACTGCCCTTCGATCAAATGATTATGCGAGCGTTCAAATTCAGCTTCATTGTTCACACTCGTGGATTGTGTTGTTGTACCTTGAAATCCATCATCATCATTGGTGTTTTCTCTCATGCTTGTTAATGGTTTACATCATTGACTAGTAATCAGGTGGTTTCTACCATGTTCGACCTCAACACATCTATTCACATGGTCAAATTCGTACTTTGGTCGGATCGAGACAGAGGTGAAGACCATGAGTTTCATTTGATAAATCCAGGCTGTGTGGAGTTATTCAGTATTCATGATTGTACATATGATCGTTTTTAGTCAGATGGTTGTGTCCATGTCGTGGATACATGTATTTGTAATTATAAACATGATCCTTTCTAGTTGGATGGTTGTGTCCATGTCGTGGATCCATGTATTGTTAGATGCTTACACTTTAAAGCATACTTAAATTAGAGATATCAAGATATATTGTATTATGTTTGATTTGTAGGTCTCCTGACGGTGATTTTCCAGGTCCTTGCCTTTTCTTGTGAATCACTTCAACCATCACTCCTCGTTTTGAGCTCATGCTTTAGGGGGTATCTGTTATACAATATTTTTTCACACTCTGCTTTGTCTCATCATACCACCAATGTTGCAAGATATGTTCTCCATAAAACATTTCTAAAACATCCCTAAAGAAGTGGAAGAAGAATTGACTTGAAAAGATTCTGAAAAGCTTGTCAAGAACCTTGTTTTACAAGCCCAGCATGTTATGCATAGTTGATGACTCGCGCTTGGCACATTTTTCACTACTTATGTCTAGCGCTGGCAACACGACTTTTGTTAGGAAAATCCTCACTAGCCCTCTTCGAGTAGTTATTCCCAAAAAATGGAGGAGAAGCTTCCCTTACTAGAAGGCTCGAGAACGGCGACATGGTTTCAGGTAGTTGATGATAGGAAAGAGACCTCTCATTCATGGCCACGGATCCTCTTTCCGTGGATCTTTCCCTTAAGATGTGGAACTCCTCCCACCTTTATGGATTCTCAACTCCCTCTCCTTCCCTATAAATGAAACCCCTATCATCCACTAATCGGTGGTTGCCATCCTATGAGTTTAATCATGCTCAATTGTTTTCCATTTGCAAAGGAGGAAGTTGTTTGAAGGTGAAGGCTAGGACTTGGAGTCTCACCTGAAGAAGACGTCCAACATCAAGGCTTCTAGTTGTATTGTTCCCTTTTTCATTTTATTAATAATACATTATGTGTTTCCTTTCCATAAATAAGTCAATTATTGTCTATTTATTGTAGTGTTCCTTGATCTGGTGCATAACTTGTACTATAAAATATTATGCTTTGTATACGTTTGTTGTCTCCACTTGGATTTCCTTGCAGGCACTCATCTACACCAACAGAGAGGAGATTGTGATTGTGAGTGTAAAAGCCAAAGAATCAACGCTGACACTTAAGGCACTAGCATCATAGAGAGGTAGGAAGTCTATCCTCCTTCGTGTTTTCTAGTATAAGCTAGGAAAGGTTGATATATTTGTCTCGTTTGTTGCTAGATCCTCCCATAGGGCTAGAGGGATCGTTTATGTCCACATAAAATATTGCCTGCACAATAAGCACCCCGCCCAAATTTCTAAATTATACATCCAAAATTTTACATCATTAAAAATAAAAATAGCTCGATCAATATTTAAGCCAGTGTAAAGCCCAAAAACCATCAATTTTATTCTAAAATTTTCCTACTTATAGATTTAAGCATAAATTCCAATGAATTGAAACCGGCAGTAAAATTTAACTTACATAAGTAACTATTTTATGCATAGAAAAATACCTAGAACGAAATTGGTGACTTATTAGGTTGTGGCTCTTCTCGTGGATGCAGCGAACAGGTTACTGAATCAACCTTTTCCTTCCAGCCAATCTACGAAACAATCCTAGACCCAGAAGATGCCTCTTCTGCTCCCGTGCCCAAAATTCCAAGAACAGTGAGTCTTCCCTTCAGAATAGTTCATACCCCTCACTATTTCCTTAGACAATAGTGCAGAATTAGCAAAGAAAAGCCTCCCCTTCTCCTTCATATTCTTCCCCTTTTATAACTTTGATTCACCTCCTCTCATTTATGTAGATATTATAGTCATTTATGTAGATATTCACTAAGTCATTTATGGAGATATTATAGTCATTTATGTAGATATTATTTTGACTAATTATTTTTAAGATTAATTTTTTTATATTTTGTTTTTAACTTAATTAAATTAACTTTATAATTTTAATCAAATTATATCATTATTTTATTTGTCCACTCAAATATAATCTGTAATAAATTATATATATATATATATATATATATATATATATATATATATATCAATGTTCTACCACGCATATGTATATAAGAGCAGTGTACGTGTTAAGTACCTAGCTTTATATTTCATTATATCTCGGCGAGATAAAATGCATTATGATATTCAATTTGTTACCCTAACTTAGATATTCTCAATACTTAGCAGGTATGTGTACTAGTGCGGTGTATGTGATATATGCATGTGTAGCTATCATATGCATATGTCGTATACATGCTAATATTATTTTTCTTATAAATTCGAATGGGTCATTACATACTTCCTCTCTTCAGAAAACTTCGTCCCGAAGTTATGATTTTATATAATCATATCAATAATTGTGTTAGAGATTAGAGTGATTGTGTAAGGTTTGTAATTTTAAGATTGATTTTTTGTTTGAATATGTATGTATTTGTAATTTAATTGTTACTTTTCATCTCAACTAAGTCTCCAAGATATTCTAGAATCATCCTATCCTCCCTAATCTCTTCCGCTCCCATCCTATCTGTCCTCTACAAGAATATGTCATGGCATCAGCTTTACTAATTCAATTATTCATAGACCTTAAGGGAGTCAGCGTCGATTACGTCGACCTGATTTACCAGTAAGCATCTGACAGTCATCATCACATGTCTAGGGGATCGTGACTCGCACAGTCCTCCCATGACTCCAAGTTTTTGAGGATAAATGGTGAGCAACACCTCCACCCCTCCTAGTAGGACCGGGGTCAACACCCTATCATGGAATCTCATGGAGTCTCAACTGTTCTTGAAATTCTATCATCGCATGATTGATTCGGTAACGATGTGTTCTGCAAGGTAAACACTTGTACACAATCTGCAATGTAAACACTCGTACACACATGCATCCATATATTCAATACAATTTCTCGCTAGATAACAGCTCCTGTATAGTTCATACATGTTATCATCTATGATACAATGTATTTAGCCAATTTCAGTCTATATACTAATATGTTTAGCTTTCATATAAAAAATGTAGTTACTCTTCTATTTCTATTCCTTCAATCATAATGAGATGCAGAATTAAAACGAATTGATAGATGGTCTTATTTATAACATAATCTACGATCTAGATTTCATATTCTCGCAATGTTAATTTAAATAACATATTGCATATTGGTATCCATGCACTAGTAAAGTTAAGAAAATAGCATATATCTTGTATCAATTGAGTTAAGTAACATCATATCTTTATGGGTATCTATGTACCAGCAAAGTAAAACTCATCTTTACGTGATATTTCAAAATAGGGTCTCAAGTATCAAAATAGAGTAGTCATATACATATAAGGTTTCCAGTTTCTCAAAATTTAGCATAAGTTAGGGTAGTTTTGGCATATGGTCTCAGCATCTTCCCAAGTCGCTAATCCAGGACTACATTTGTCCCATTGGACTTTAACTTGGTCTATTCGTTGGTTGTTGAGTTGTCGAACCCTACGTTCCAGTATACATAATGGTCCGACCATAATGGTTCCCTCGTCCAATACCTGTAGTTCCTTCCATTAAAAATTATGAGATTTTTCAAAAATATAGTGTCGTAAGGTAGATACATGAAATACATCATGGATTTTGTGCAAGTGGGGTGGCAGTGCAAGACGATAGGTGACAGGTCCAAATTTTTCCAAGACTTTGAACGGCCCAATATATCGGGGTGATAATTTTGTCCCTTTCCCAAACTGAATGGTGCTCTTGTTTGGCCGAATACGGATGAAAACCTGATCTCCTACTACATAGTTTCTATATATCCTGTGAGAATCATCGTAAATTTTTTGTCTATCATGTGCCTCTTTCAATCGTTGCCTAATCAGCTTTACCTGCTCCTCCATCTCTTGGATCAATTCTGGCCCGACTATTTCCCGGTCTTCTAACCTGTCCCAACTCAACGGTGTTCTACAGGGTCTCCCATATAATGCTTCAAATGGTGGCATCCCGATTGAACTGTGATAACTATTGTTGTATGCAAATTCTACTAAGGGTAAGTATTTTTCCCAGCGCGATTGCTGGTCCATAACATACATCCTTAACATATCTTCTAGTTCCTGATTTACTCTTCTTTTTCCCGTTAGTCTAAGGATGATAAGTTGTACTCAAATTTAACTGAGTCCCTAAGGTTGATTGCATACAAGTCCAAAATCTCGACGTGAGTTGAGAATCTCTATCTGATATAATTTTCTTAGGTACTCCATGAAATCTAATAATTTCATTTATGTATACCCGAGCTACATCAGCAACTTCGTAAGTATCTCTTACAGGGATAAAATGGGTGTTTTTTGTTAATTTATCTACCATGACCAAAATGGCATTGTGATTTTGTTGTGTAGGGGGGCAACCCAACAATAAAATCCATAGAAATTATTTCCCACTTGGTCATAGGAATGTCATGAGGTTGTAGGAGACCTGCTGGGTGACAATGATCAGCTTTTACCCGCTGACATTCAAGACACTTAGCGACAAATAGGACAATGTCGTTTTTCATGCCTGTCCAGAAGAAGAGTCCCTTAATATCAGCATAAATTTTCATTACACTAGAATGTGCACAATACACTGCCCTGTGGGCTTCCTTCAAGATGGTGTTTTGGAGATCTCAACTATCTAGTATATATATCCTTCCATGAAATCGTAAAATTTCGTCTTCTTCCAGATCATATCCTTCAAACTTAGGTTCCTTTAAATGGTTGCTATCAAGTCCCGACCTTACTTTTAAGTACCAACTATATCTTACGAGATGCTCAAGTACTTGATCTCTTAAGTCCACCTTGATAGGTATGAGGGAAAATATTCGAGGTCTTCTACTTAAATCATCTGCTACTACATTCTCCTTTTCTTTTATATATGAAATCTCAAAATCATATTCACTTAAGAATTCACTCCATCGTCTTTCTCTAACATTCAAGTCTCTCTAGGTGAATAAATACTGTAAACATTGGTGGTCACTTTTAAGCACAAAATTTCTCCCTACCAAGTAATGTCTCCATATCTTTAAAGCTAGAACCACTGCGGCTAACTCTAAATCATGCGTAGCATAAAGTTCTTCATGAGCTTTAATTTTCTTGAAGCATATGATATTACGCCTCCTTTCTACATTAATACTGCACCTAACCCTTGTTTAGATGCATTTGTACACACAGTAAAATCTTTTCCATATCAGGCACTTGCAAAATTGGTGCACTAGTCAATAATCTTTTAAGTTTGGAAAATGCTTTATCACATTCCTCAGTTCATTCATACCTAACACCTTTGCACTGGAGGGTTGTTATTGGCTTTGTAATTTTGGAGAATCCTTCCACAAACCTTCAATAGTAACTTGCTAAACCCATAAAACTGCGCACTTCATGTGCATTCTTAGGTATCAGCCACTCCCTCATTGTATTTACCTTTTCAAGATCTACAGAGATCCCTTCACCAGATATGATATAACCTAAGTAACGAATTTCCTTTTAAAAGAAAGAATATTTGGATAATTTTCCATATAACTTGTGTTCTCTAAGGCAAGATAATACTATCCGAAGATGTTCTTCATGATCCTTCTCATTCTTAGAGTAAATGAGAATATCGTCCAGGAATACTTGCACAAATTGATCGAGATATTTGCAGAGAACGTTATTCATAAGGTTCATGAATACTGCAGGTGCATTGGTCAACCCAAATGGTACCACAATGAATCCATAATACCTGAAACGAGTTCGGAATGAACCATCTTTCTTCTTGACAAAGATTACAAGAGCACCCCAAAGTAAAATATTGGGTCGAATGTGCCTTATATCTAATAGTTCTTTCAACTGTATTTGTAATCTTTGAAGCTCACAAGCTGTCATTCTGTAAGGTCTTTTAGATATTGCTTCCATACCAGGTTTCAATTATATTGTGAGGTCTAGCTTTCTTTTCAGAGGTAATCCTGGTAATTCCTTTCGAAAAACATCTGAAAATTCTGACAGAATCGGATACTGATCTAAGGATGGTTCTTTATCCTTGCTTACTTCTTGAACTGCATATACCTGACAACCTTTCCTTAAGCACCGTTTCATTTGCATTGCTGAGATGAAGCGTAAGGATACTTTCATCTTAATATCAACAGTGTTACCGATGAAATAGGTAACCACACTGTTACCTACTTTTTTTTGGTAGCATAAAAAGCACCCGATTTTGAAAAGTGGTGATGCAGAATCACTTTTTTTTTTTTTAAGAGCACATTTTCGACACTGATATTTTTATTTATGAAGTATGAATATTTGTTTTAAAATGTTAGTGATTTTCATGCTAATTTTGAAACGTATTGATGCAGCATCAACTTTTTTTTTTAAGAGCGGTGATTTTCATGCTAATTTTGAAACGTATTAATGCGGCATCAACCTTTTTTTTTTAGAGTGGTGGTTTTCATGTTGATAATAAAACACAAAACTTAGATAAATATATATATATATATATATATAAACAATAAAAATGTAAAAAAAAAAAACAAAATTAACTCGTAAAAATAAAAAAATTTAAACAAAAATAAATAAATAAAACAAAAATATTCAAAAATTATATCAAAAGAAATGACAAAATTTGAAATGAAAAAAACACATAATTTAAAGAAAAAAAAAACAAAAATTAACCAAAAAAATTATAAAAAAAAACATCAAAAACATTTTTTTCTAAGTTATTAAAAAAAAACCATATAATTAAAAAAAAAAAATTTAATAGAAAATTTAAAAATAATTTAAATTGCAAAATTAAAATTTAGATAAAAAAAAAAAAAAATACAAAAAAAAAGAAAAAATTAAATTTAAAAACTTAAATTAAAATCATAATAATAAGAAGAAAAAAAATATATAAATTTTAAAATTAACAAAAAAAACAAATTTAAAAAAAAAAAACAAAATTTAAAATTGAAAAAGAAAATTAAAATAAAAATTAAAAATTTAAAAAAAATTTAAAAAAATTTAAAAAATTAAAAAACAAAAAAAAAACAAACTATCATTAAAAAAACAAAAACAAAAAAATGAAAAAAACCACGTGCAAATAATTAAAAAACAAATATCCATAAATTTACTGTTTTTTTTTTTTAAATGAAGCAATTTATAAATTTTAAAAATGAAAAACTAAATAAACTAAAAGATTAAAAAAAAAAATTTAAATTCAATTAAAATTTAATAAATAAATTTTAAATTTTAAAAAATAATTAATCTAAAATATTAAATTTAAAAAAAAAAAACAAAACAAACAAAATTAAAACAATTTAAATTTAAAATAAAAAATTTGAATTAAAAAACAAATAATTTTAAATTTTTTGAAAAAATAAAAAAATTTAAAAAAAAAATCAAATTTAAAAATAAAAATTAAAAATTAAAAAAAATAAATAAAAGAATTTTTTAGACGTGGTGTTTGCATAGTAATCGGCCCCCACCGAGGCGGCGGGCCGGCTTGCATTGAGGCGGAGGTTGATCAAAGTGGCACTCTCTCCCGAGCGGAGGCGACAGTCAATCACCTCTGTGACGCGGAAGCCAATTCAAGAATCACCATGAAGGCCGATTAGGAATGTGCTTGCGGCGCGGGGGCAGATTGGGAGAATTACCCTCCGCTGAGGCCCACCAGGGAATTCACACCGTGGTGAACGGGGGCGATTCCGAGAATCGCCACGAGGCAAGTCAGGAATGCCACCAGGCAGCGGAGACGATCGGGAATCGCCCTCAGCGAGAGGCCGATTCTTGGGGATCGGCCTCCCCACTGCGAAGGATTCTCGTCGACTAAAGCCCGGCGGCCCGCCACCCCACAGGCGGGAGCGGGTCATGCTGCAACCATGATCAAAAAATTCTTTTTATTTATTTTTATTTTTTTAATTTTTAATATATTTTTTTTTAATTTGATTTTTATTAATTGTTTTTTTAATTCAAAAAATTCTTTTTTTTTTTTTTTTTTTTTTTTTTTTTTTTTTTTTTTTTTTTTTTTATTTTATTTTTTTTTTTCTAGCTTTTTTTATATATTTATTATTAAATTTTATATTTAGTTTTTTCATTTAATTTTTAAAATTTAGTAAATTTTGTTTTGTTTTTTTTTTGTTTTTTTAATTTATTTGAATTTAATACTTTTTTTAATTTTTAATTTTTTTTTAATTACATAAAAATTTTATATTTCTTTTATTTCAACTAAAATTGTGTATTTAAAATTTGTTTTTTTTTATAAATTAAACTTAATATTTTCAAATTAATTTGTTTTTTATTTTATTTTTTATTTAATATATTTTTTTTAATTTTTTTTTTCAATTTTTCAATTTTAATTGATTTTTTTAAGTTTTTTAACTTTTTGTTTTAACAATTTTTTTTTTCTTTATATTTAAAATTTATTTTTTATTTCAAAATTTATTTGTTTATTCATTTATTTATTAAAATTTAATATTTGTTTTTTTTAAATTTAATTTGTTATTTTAATATTAACATTTTTTTTTAATTTAATAAAATCTAATATATATATTTTTAATTTAATTCATATATATATATATATATTATTTTTTATAATTTAAATCTAATATATTTTTTAAAATCTATTTGTTTTTTTAATATATATTTTTTAAATTTAATATTTCTATTGTATTTTATTTTTAATTTTTTATTTTTAATTAATTTTTAATTTTTTTTACTTTTGTTTCTGTTTTTTCTTTTTCTTTTTCTTTTTTTAATTTCTAATATATTTTTAATGGTATTTTTTTTTATTTTAAAATTTATTTATTTATTTTTCTAATTTAATGAACATTTTCTTTTTCTTTTTTAAATTTAATTTCTATATTTTATTTTTAATTTCTTTCTTCTTCTTCTTCTTTTTTAATTTAATATTTTTATTTTGTTTTTGTTTTTATTTTTTATTTCTATATATTTTGAAATTTTAATCTTTAAATTTTTTTTTTAATTTTTTTTTTCTTAAATTTTAGGTTTTTTTAATGTTTGAATTAAAAAATTTATTTTGTTTTTATTTTTATTTTTTATTCCTATATATTTTTAAATTTTAAACTTTAAAATGTTTTTATTTTTTAAATATATTTTTTTCTTAAATTTTAGGTTTTTTTTAATGTTTGAATTTTAAAAAATAAAAAATGTTGTTTCTATATTTAAAAATGTCAAAAATATGACACAAATTTTTTTTTTTTGTTATTCCCACTGTCTGCTTCTGCTTTATGTTTTTCTAATCCTTTTTTCTGTTTAACTTTTGTTTTATATAATTTTATAAAATAAGTTAATGACTCTTCTAAAAAACTATATGGCCTTGAAGAATACACTTTTTTTTTATTTTGGGGTGTTTTTTCATGTTTTTTGAGTCTTTTTGGGTTAGAGTTCCCGTTTTGAGGTCAGGTTACCTATTTCATCGGTAACAGTGTTTATCTTGGATTTGGATTGTATCTCCCTCATCATTCGTGCAAAGTATTGTTTTCCCAAAACAGTCTACCCATGCTCGATGAGATTCTAACCAATCCATTCTTATCACCAGGGCGTAAGTTCCAAGGGTTGTGACATATACTTTTAGTTTGGTCGAATAGACTCCTAGATCAACTTTGCAATCCTCCACACTTAATTCTACTGGTTGAAGTTCTCTTGAAGTCGTTTCTACCTGTCTGAAATCGTTTTGTTTGCAAGCTACCAACCCACATTTATTTAATGTATATGATGAAATAAAACTATCAGTAGCACCAGTGTCAAATAAAATTTTGAGTTTTATTCCATTGATTGTACCGGAAGATTCCACTACGGTGGATTAATGTGCTACTTGGTTGTTGTTGACAACGGCATGGATTATGTGATTGCCTTGGGTATTTGATAATGGTCCTCTTCCTGCTCTCTGTGAGATCTCCTGACAAACACGCTGAAAATGAGGTCCTCCACATCCCCAACAATCAACCTAGGTTGGCCCCCTTGATTATGACTGAGAATTTCTAGACCAAGAGCCATGTCCCCTAGTGCCACTTCCTCTCCCATTCCTTCCCCTATTACTAATCTCTCGAGATTTCTAAGGACTAATGTTTGATGATTCGGTAGCTATGGTATTACCGGTCATGGAACCCCTACTCCCATTCCCCTTGGGATAAACCTGTTACCATAAGGAAGTGGTCTCAAGCTACTTCCTCTGAAAAAATTTCAGGGAATCTTTCTTGTAAATCTCTGCTATGATGGTTCCGCTAGCCTAAAATCCCTTTTAATCCCTAGATGCTCTTCTACATATCGTGCACATTCAACCACCTCTGCTACCGTTGATGGCTTCCACATTCTTACCATGGCCCTGATTCGAGGATTTAATCCATATATGAAATGCTCGGCTTGACGTCCATCCATGTCTAGATAAGGAACATATTTTACAAGCTCCATAAATCTTATCTCGTATTCTTCCACGATCTTACAACCCTGGATTAGAGTATGAAAGGCTCCGGCGTGCTGCTCTTGAAAGAAAGGTGGTAAGTATTTTTCACGGAATCGTCTTCAAACAACTCCCAAGGAACGATGTCTAATGTGAGATGTAGTTGTTTTTCTAGATTTCCCCACCAAATCAGAGCATTCCCTCTAAGTTGAAATATAGCGATCTTTGTTTTAGAGGTAGAAGAATTTCTCTTAGTGCGAAGCATCTTATCATCCCTTCTAACCATGCTTCAGCATGTTCTCTAGCTCGTTCTCCTAAGAATTCTAGGAGTTTAATCTTTTGCAGTTCCCAGGAAATATCTTCCTTAGGTGACTTATAATCATAATCTTTAAGCTTTTTTGAATTTTTTTCCTCAAGATGAGGTCGTTCTTCTTTGTTGCTGGCCGGCTGCAATCTTTTTAATGTTTCCATAATGGCTTCGAATGAGCACATTACAGTAGTTAAATCGGGAGCTGGAGCAACTGGTGTTGATGACGATCTAGGTGGTGGCGATAGTGACGGCGTTGGCGACGACGATGGTGGAGGTGTTAGAGATAGCAATGCATCTCGTTGGCGTTGCTGCCTTTGATACGTTCTTACATCGTGGCTTTTCCTGGAATACATAATAAAATTTATGAGAATCGGGTAAATTTTTAGACTAACTAAATATAATTTTCGTAAAATTGAGCTTACATACGGGTATAGTTCTTTTGTTATTTTACCTGCAGGCAGGTCTTACTGGTACCGAGGTCAAGGAGGGTGGCCACGCGACCTCCTTGTCTTATGCAGGATATTCTATGCGTACTAATTCTAGAGTGCAATGCAAGGGTCTTGATAGTTCATAAATATCGTTGAACAATATTTGTCTAGAATGTTCAGTCCTAGATGTAGAGTTATGGAAGGGTTTTACTACCTTTATTTTACTTATGACTATAACTAATAACTGGAATTTAGTAAGTTTAAAATTTCATTTCGTTGAACTGACATCACGTTGTTATCGAACGGGCATCTCTGCCAAACTACGTATCAAATGTTCAAGTGTCATTTTTTACTTTAACGCTTAAATAAAATTTGGTTTGTACCTTTTCTCTTTTTTCTTTTTCTTTTTTTAATCCCCTTCATAACTTTCAATACTATACCTATATGATAACATTTATTTATTTATTTATTTATTATTATTTTATTTTATTTTATTTTTAATCATAAAATATATATTAAAACTCTATTTATAATTTAATAATAACAACAATAAAAAATCATATATATATATATATATATATAGCAATGCGAATAGACACTATTGTGCGGATGATGGTCAAGGGTCCCATCTTGGCAACCCAAATGCTCGGGGTTTAATTCTCTTCCTACAAGGCTGACTCGGACACCATAATCACAATCTTTATTCATATTTTAAATAATTTGTTCCTTGCGACTTAGTCGGGCTTTGAAAGCCAATCGGCCAGTGGGTTCAATGGCGATGAAAGTATGGATATGCTCCGCGTTCAGATTTCTACTATGTTTTGTGGGAAAAGTTCAATCGGTCCCTCTTGCACTGAAATCTCGATGGATAGAGAGATACCTGACGCCAACCTGCATAGTCAACTGTGAACCGTGACCTCTGTAGCAGGACCGCTTCACTACAATTTAGGCCGGTAGACATCCGTTCATCCCCAGTGCTTTCTTGTCGTATGGGCTCAAGACCACTGTCACGTCGTGGCATTTCTCCAGTAGAGACATTGCAAGCTCCTAATTTATCCCTAGCGGCTTGATGACCTCCCGAATGTCACGCGAATACATGTGATGTTAGTGATATTATTTGGAGCTTGATTTAACTTGAGGACTCGGTATAGGGATATATTTGCAGACGCAATCATCATAAAATAGGAACAATCATGAGAAGATATCCACGAGAAACGGTAGTTGCAACCAGTTTATTATTTTTTGTTGCTTGACCTTCCGAGTTGTATTTTAATGGAACAGTTTGGTAGTGTATCTGAACCGGCCTTACGCCACATGACCCTAAACCCCGAACTGACATTCGTCAGTCACAAAATCGACAAAATTTTAGGAAGAAAACCCTGAAATTTCACTCTAACCCGCAGAGAAAAATCACCCACATGCTCATCATCTGCCATATCTACAGTCACTTGCAGGTATACAAAGCAAATTTAAAATCGATATTTGCAAAAAGCAATATAGCTGAGATACAAAAGTTTCAATCCACTTAGCATAAAGGTGATTGATTTATTATTTTGGCTGTTGCAAGCAGAGATCCCTATATCCCTTCCCTGCAAATACGACGCCTTACCAACTGGCTAATAGATTTTCTTGAATGTGTTTTGCAATCTAAGCAATCTGCAATCTGCTAAGCAATCTGTTGTTCTAAAAATTGTCTTGAATGCATTTTGCTTATACTATTTTGTTATCCTTGGAAGAGAAACAGATGTGCAGGCATCAACGTCTAAACTTTAAATATGTTGACTCGACAGAGGTCCTGCAATTCCCTCAGTAGACAGGGACGTCAGGCTTTCACATGACCCTTGTTGAGATTTAATAACTAAGCAAGAACTGAAGGTTCTGGACCTGGACTTATGAGATAAGATGAGCAGTGGATTACAGATAGGTATAATGGATTTAATGAATCATCGGATTGGGGTATAAGATGCCCCCCAGGAGGTACCCCAACTTTTCAACAAAGTTTCTGAGTTTAATGAATGGTTTTGATGAATCCCGTCAAATGGCCGAAGTATATATGCACTGCAGATTTATTTAATTTAAAATGACATGTGCATAGAACCACACAAGTATTCCAAAGAACCTTCAACAGCCATATATATGGACATTTAATTCAGAATAAAATAAACCACACTAAATGGCTTAGACAACAATGAACATGTGTATTCTTCTTTCACTGTAGATGGCTCAAATAATATCAACAGCTAAAAGCTTTGATTACTTTCAGAAATAGAGGGGACACTGAATTTAGATATACATATTCCAGCAGTAACAACTCAGAGAATTAAAATGTTTTCAGATGGTTGAGGTAGTAAACGTGAGTCTGTAAGGTCCCAAAGGGTTTGAACAATTAAAGCTCCGATACCATGTGTAAAGCCCCAAAACCATCAATTTTATTCTAAACTTTTCCTACTTATATAGTTAAGCATAAATCCCAACAAATTGAAATCGGCACTAAAATTTAACTTACATAAGTAACTATTTTATGCATAGACAAATACCTGGAATGAATTTGGTCACTTATTGGGCTGTGGCTCTCCTCGTGGATGCAGCGGACATGTTACCAAATCAACCTTTTCCTCCCAGCCAATCTAGAAAACAATCTTAGACCCAGAAAATACATCTTCTGCCCTCGTACTCAGAATTCCAATAACAGTGAGTCTTCCCTTTAAAACAATTCATACCCCTCACTATTTCCTTTTCCTTAGACAATAGTGCAGAATTAGCGAAAAAAAGCCTCCCCTTCGCCTTTATATTCCTCCCCTTTTATAACTTTCATTCACCTCCCCTCTCATTTATGTAGATATTATAGTTATTTATGTAGATATTCACTAAATCATTTATGGAAATATTATAGTCATTTATGTAGATACTATTTTGATTAATTATTTTTAAGATTAATTTTATTATATTTTGTTTTTAACTTAATTAAATTAACTTTATAATTTTAATCAAATTATATCATTATTTTATTTGTCCA
Organism: Pinus albicaulis; assembly: GCA_034641835.2. NCBI lineage: Eukaryota > Viridiplantae > Streptophyta > Pinopsida > Pinales > Pinaceae > Pinus > Pinus albicaulis. The sequence continues at coordinate 1,081,372,673 of CM076575.1, read as the reverse complement.
CTCAAATATAATTTGTACTAAATTATATATATATATATATATATATATCAATGCTCTACCACACGCACACGTATATAAGAGCAGTATACATGTTAAGTATAAAATGCATAAAATATTTCATTAATAAAATGCATTATGATATTCAATTCATTACCCTAACTTAAATATTCTCAATATTTAGGAGAAATGTGTACTAATGCGATGTATGCAATATATGCATGTGTAGCTATCATGTGTATACGATATTAGCATGTCGTATACATGCTAATATTATTTTGCTTGTAACTTCGAATAAGTCATTACAGCCAAAACGTTATTTTAACATTCTCCCAAAATTATTTCAACTTGACCCTCACCCCGCCCCCCAAATTTCTAAATTATATCATTGCTCGACATTGTGGTCAACTAACAATATAGCCAATCAATTGTCATTCATCATATATTTGACAAGATTTAACTTTATTTGACTCTAGGCAGAATAGAAATGTGGCCATACATGGAATGACAACGCGTAGTGGTCACATGTGATTGATTTTGGCAGAGCATAGTATACTTAAATTATCTACTTCAAAATGCAGTTGATAAGTTATTTGTATAGTGCCCAAATAAATTAGTTACAAGCAAATGTAAAATGTAAGAAAGGCATAAATTAGTTACAAGCAAATGTAAAAGCAAGTTCAAAATGCCGTGTGTTTAATCACAACTCCTTTGCATAGGGAGTATAACGTTAAGAAAAGGTTTATCTATTTCCACTGAAATATAAATGCTCTGGTTCGTACAATTTTGAAGAGAATACATTTTAAGTGTTTTCAGAAGTTTCAACAGAGATACGTTAACGTGAATTCACGCCTATTATTTGAGAGCTATTTTAATATTTGTCTGAATATTATTGAAATTCTTATATAAATTTATTAAACTGGGAAGATTCGGGCAAACATTTGTTGATACCAAAACCTATAGCGAAAAATTTACAATACGGTAACCCAAAATATAGAACAATTTTGCTTCATATAAAATTGTGGAGAGTATACCTCCTTGCACTATAATTTGCATATTTGCTACAATGGTACACAAACCATATTATAAAAATAAAAAAAACTAAACTCTTATCCAATGCATTTGCCTTCCATTGAAAAACTCTTAATAATTAATGTACAATCTAATCCAAATCACGCACTTCTTGCACCATAGAAAAGAAGCCTTAGTTTTACAATTGAATAATCTTGACTGGAGCAGATTCCTTCCATATGGTGATGCTTCATGGAAATAGTTAAGGATGAGGAGTCATTCCACTTGGAATGACCATGCTGAACAAAGTGTTGTGCAGTTGAAAGAGTATACATCCACGAGAATTACTGATCAGCTGGCAACAGTGGAAAATTCTTACTCCCCCAGCAACATGGGTTTATCCCTTAAACTTTCATAAACTTCAATGCATCACATTTGTAATAACTTGTTGCCAATTTCTCGTAGATCTGTTAATGCACTAAATGCTGCAGCATCCTTCTCCAACATCAGATCTCCTAGGAGAGCTGATTCAAGGACCTGAAAAAGAATCAATACAACTAAGTTACATTTGCAGCTAGCATTCAGTTACCACACAACATGATATGAAATTTTCAAAAAATAAGGATCACAGAATCTTGTATCATATCCTGATTCCCCTGCTCAATTTGCACTGACAAAAGTATTTTACTATGGTGAAGAGGTGCCTTCCCCATTATTAAGTGAATAAGTATCTATTGTCAAGGGGAGAGGCCTACTTGAATTTTTTCAAGCATAGATTCGCCAATAATTCTCAAATTGACTGATGGGCTGTCTCCAATCAAATCACTTGCTGATTCTTTTGGGCGACAGGGAGCGTCTGAAACACCTGATCTATTAACCATAGGTGTACCCTTATCATATGCATTACAACAGGTATCAGTATCATCCTTCCGACTAGCTAGTTGCACAGAAGGCAAGGCAGACTCTGCTATATTTGAGAGTGCATCGCTTTCCTTCAGTGGCCCCCTACCATCAGAATCAGCACTACTTGCTGGAGTTTCATCCTTAAGTTCATTATTAGTTTTCTTCTCAGGAGAAGAGATTTCCGGAGAAATTTTCTCATCACCATCCCAATCAATATTATTTTTTGTCAATTCATCTATAGAACATTCTTCAATAGCCTTTCCCCCAGGAGAAAGATTATTTTCTTCGGACTTCCTCCCATCTGAATCAACATTTTCTGTTGAGCATTCATCCTTGGGAACTTCACCATCTGTTTTTCTATCACAATTAACATTGTTTTCTTCAGATAGTCTGTTCTTACAGGAAGAATCAATCTGATTTGCTGACAATTCACCCTTGGGAAGCTCACTGTTATTTTTTGCCCCAGGAATAATCCGACCAAAATTCCACATCCAGCGAAATCTACCATTATTTGCTGCTGATGAAGCCTTTTGTTTCTTCCAAAATGCTGAAACTCCCCCGGTCTGTGAAGCATTGCCTGTGACAGCTTTCCCTGATGATCCCTTCAGGGCACAATCAAGTGACTGTTCACAATATTTTTCTTCACTTGATCCATTATTCCGGTCAACACTCTCATTTGGAATTTTTACTTGAACTTGAGCTCCAACTCCTGTTTTATTTACACCATTAGCATCCCATTCTGAAATCCTTTCAGCTTCAGATTTAGTCACAGGGAGTGTTTGAAAAGCAGACACCAATTGACCTGAATTTTGTTGCTTTATACTAATATTAGTTGATACACTAAAATTATCTGCCTCTTGTCCCGATATATTCTCAGGATTTAAACCCTGAATGGATTTACTACATATTGCATTACCCATTAATTGATCTTCAAACTGAATCCCTCCACATTTATTTTCATCTGTAAGTCCAGCGACATTCTTTTCATTTGATTGAACATCCATGGCATCTAAAAGTTGTCTTTCTACATCACTCTGAATTGGTCGTCCAAGCATCTTGTCCATAGAGGCAGTATCATTTTCATTTTGATTAGCCACTAGCAATTTCTTAACATCAGATTTAATTTGTGTGTCTGTGTATTTGATTTGATCATCCAACAATTTGCAACTAACTGCTTTCCCATTAGTCCCACTCTTTTGATCATCCATTCTATTTAGAACTGACTCAGACTCGCCTTTCAACAATCTTCCACAGTTTTTCTTTCTTGATTTCTTTTTCTCTTTTCCACTATCTGAACCCGACCCAAGGTGTTGTTGACTCAAGCTATTTGTTGGAATATTTTCAGAGACTTCCCCACTTGAGCTCTTACCAAGCCTATCGACAACTTCTTGATTAGATGACTCATTAGGCACTACTTTCTCCAATACAGAAGTCATCCATTTTTCTTCCCAATAGCTCTCTGGCAATGGTACCCTTATGCCATCAGGTGAACATGAACCAGCCTTTTGGTGTTGCAATACGCTTCCTCTACGAGACATTGCAGGTTGAATAGGAGAGGCACTTGCACTTCTAACAAGTTTACCTGTCCTTGTGTAGTCTAAATTCCAGGCCATTTTTGTCGAAGGCGGAGTGGTGCTTTCTGTAATCATAGCCATAGGTTGAAGTGACATGGCATTTTTTATCAACTTTTTGACATCTGTGTTGCGTGGAAAATTAAGTAATCTCTGAAGGCATGTTGTGGCATCTGGACTTGCAAGCAACGTTGATCTTAATTCCAGGAGCATCGAAACCGCCATTGCTGAAATAAAGGCACTGCAAGGAGAGTGCACAATATTATTTGCAGGGTTATCATCTTCAGCCAAAGATGTCTGGCTGCTGGCTGCTGAGAATATTGCATCCCACACAAGCAAAAGATCCCGCAGCACAAATTCTCGACCAAAGAGCACACGTAACCACCGCAAAGCAAAAAACTGTGGCTCGACATGGAGCTCAACTAGATGACTGTATAAAGAGATATCAGTGACAGCAAGCAAATTATACAAACCAGCAGATGCTTCAATAACAGGAGGCAACCCTGATAAAGAGCCAACCCCAGGATAGTTCATGAAAATGTCTGCCATGTCAACTAGTCCACCTTGTCCACTTAACAATGCATCAAACATGCAATATGCATCATGTTCAATGAATCTTCCAGATAGAAGGGCCCCTAGCTCCCCTTCCACCCCATAAGCATCACTTCCTAATAATATGGCCCTGACATCTGGGTCAAGTTCGTCAATGCTATTAACTTTTACCATACTTGTTTGGCATTTGAGGATTTCCTCCTCTGAACAGTCAGTCACTCTTCTATCCTCTTCTGCAATACTGGACACCTTTCTACGAACTGGGGACATTTTTATTTGTTTCTCAAGGTTCCCATTTAAATTATGTTCTAGGAATGGTAGACCATCAAACCTTTCATCAGACAGATCTTCAAATAGGTGTTTCACATGATAGAGGTGTGTGACATCAACATGAAGAACATACAAAAGAGGAGCAAGTAGCTCATGCATCCCTGAGAAGCAACCAAACATGCAATATCACCACATAAAGTCTTTCCAAAGATATAGAATATAATTTGCACATAGACTATTAAATGTTTATAGAAAATCTTTTATTATATTACTGGTAATATAAAAAAAATATAAAAAAATAAAATAGAAGTTCCAAGAAACACTTTGCTAAGCAACATTTTTAAGATCTGTTAAAAACAATGTACCTTGTTGGTAACTATGTTCTGAATGTGCCAGAGACCATACAAGCAAGATGCGCCTCAACATAGCCTGACATGAAGGTGTTTGAAAATAACTCCCATGCTCTGGATACAATCGTGTCAGATCTTTGTCTATATTTCTTTCCAATTCAGCATTTCTGAAGAAACGTCCCCATATGCTTTCTGTGGTACAGCAGTGTATATTCAGCTATTCAGGAATGGGACAAAATGTCCTCATAAAACACTCGATCTTCCCATTCCAATTTAAATATTTACCCACCTGGATCTTGAGACAACGGATTGTCCATGTTCAAATGAGCTGTCTTCTGCCCATCCTCCATTATGTGCGGGTCAACAAGAAAACGCCTTCTCAAGTCTGCATACCTGCCAATAAGATAATGCACAATTTTTAAATGCATTAAGTGCTATAGCTCAGTAATTTTACATTTTGCTTCTTTTACATCAACGTGTGCCTTGCAATAGATAAAACTGAAAAGCATTGTAGACCAGTGCCCATATTGTTCTAGAAATCAATAAGAATAGAAATTATTGAAACTGATCGTAAAATTCCTGCACTAGCACTAAACTGCCAACCGGGATATCTAAATTTTGAAATAAGCAAACATATGACACATTGGGCTGTAGATATACCTAACATAGAGAATCAGGGATCCAAGTAAACAGCACCAAAACAATATAATGTTGTACAAAATTGATCTGCAGAAATTTATTTCTTGAAACAAAATCCTCCTATTTTTGATAAAGATCACATCGCTCTTATCAACCACTATGCATTCTCCCAAGACTTGTCTGCCATCTAATGAAGAGTTTGTTACCATGGGGTTGTCTTTGACAAGCCTCGATGGTTCCTAACAAGCTCTGAATTAAAAACAACATTTTTCCCTAGCATGGGAGTGTTAAATTTCCATGAAAACTCTGCAACTACTTAGATGAATAACTGATAACTGAAACTAGTTAACTTTCACCAAGATACAGAGCCTCTTAACTACTTATAAGCAGTGGAATAAAAACACATCACACAAATTAACACACTTTTCTCAGGAAACCCAACAGGGTAAACCTGCTTGCTTGATGTGGCCATTTTATTGATTGTCCTTGGAGCAATTGAATCTATTACAAATCAATATGTCTCTCTTGAGAAAGCGTTCTGCTTCTCACACAAATCTCAGCTAATACAATTGATCTTGGCCTGCCTTGATCACAACTTGATCTCAGTACCTGGTGCACAATTGATCCTCTGCTGCCTCCTTGACTTGGTCTGCAAACCCTGTTGTCTTGCTTCAAGTCTTCTCCTCCTTCCTTGCGCACTTGAGCCTCCTTAATCCTTGCGCTAATCTCCTATTCTCTAGCGCACTTCTGGCCCTATTTCTTAGCGCACTTGGGCCTATCTCCTTGTGCACAAAATCTCCTATTTTGTAGCGCACTTGGCCCCTATTTCTATGTGAACTTCAACCCTTATTATTTAGGACCCCAGCGCCACACACCTGCGCACAATCAATGCCCCTAAATTCTAGCGCACTTGTGCTCGTATTCTTTAGGACACAATTTCTGCACTTCACACTCTAGGCTCTCTCTCTCACAATCTCGTGAGCTTGCTTTGTCTCACAACCTCGTGCACAAAACAATTTAATTTACTTGTGCCTTCATCCTTCCTTTATAGATTCAATCCATACTACATTAGCCTAGTTCAAATTTAGAAATCGAGTTGTGATAGCGAGTTAAATGAGAGTGTTACTCGCTTTCCTTCCAATCATCACTTGAGTTGTTAACTCATGCTCTCTCCAATCAACACTAGAGGTCTAACTCGCTCTTCCTTCAATCAAAACCAAAGACTAACTTTCCCTAACTGAACTACTAACTGCTAACCAATCCTGTAGTCAAACTGATGAAGACTTCCACTTAACTAGACCTCCAACACTACACATGAACTCATGATGATTATTACCATAAACTGGAAATAACTCACCATCACTAAGGTCTAACTTATGAGGACAATTCAAGGTCTTCACCGACTAAGACACAAGCCAGAAGACCTTGCTCGCTACATTTTCAATAGGGAGCTCAACTTTACCTCTAAAGCAGAGAGGCTCATTTATCTAAGTGCCACCATAGGTATTAAGTGCACAACCTCATGCCCACCAAAAAGCACCCATCCTTCATGCTGACCTTCTCCAACCAAGATAAATTTTGCACCCCCGCCACTTCATTTTGCAGAACCCATTGCATGGTACATGGGGCATCACCATTGGTGGCCTCCCATCACCATTGATGGGTGGGATCGAGGGGGTGTTGACCTTTAGGCAACTCCCCTAGAGACACACTCAATTGGTGTGACTGGTTGTTTCTTTGATGAGATTATTGCTTATTTGTCTGGACCTGCTATTCTCCATTAATTAGTTGCATTCTTGTGCTCATCATTCATTCACATATAGTGGTGTATCACTCCCCATGAATTTGATCTCAGATGTGCTGAAATTTGTAGCTTGGGCAAGTACTTTTGCACAAGCCTAAGTGTCTAGACTCTACACGTTCAGAGGTTGCCCACATTCTCCTTAGAACACTTGCTCTAGTGTGAGTGAGTTGCTGACGTAACTTAGCCTAAGTTTAACTTGGGAAAAAACACATATTAATATGTTGCTTATTGAGCTAAAAGAAACTTGAGAAAAGTAAATAATTTACTTTTGTAAGTTTCAATCTTAGCCATTGATCTTAAGTGAGGCAAGATCTAATCTCGGCCATCAATCGCTTTGAGATTAGGGTTAGCATTAGGATTTTGGCTCAATGTAAAGTTATAAAAGAAAGACTAGGGAGAGGGAGAAAGACACATTATACAGTGGCACTAACCTCAGAAGGAGGAGGAGTGTGATACTCCAATGTGTCGTGTCCAAGGAAGGTGGAAGGAGCAGCGAAGGAGACAAATCCAAATCAGTTGAGGAAGATCGAAGGACAAATCTAGGTTTGATCAAGTGGATAACGCCAGGGTTATCGTTGTATACGTAATTCCTCAGTTGAGCTATTATTCCTAGACGGGAAACCAATTACGTTCAGATTAATTTATTAATGAAGAACTATGATTGGGCATAAATATGTGGTTAATATGTTATTGAGAATGATTATGTAATTGTACTTCCGAAGAATATTTTGTTAGGAACCTAGTTGTGTTTATTCAGTAAGTTTTATGCTAAGAATTAAACATCAAGTGTTGGGTTTAGAATAGAAATTAACATGGTACCATAGTTGGTATTCTAAAGAAAACCAATCTCAGAATCGCAAGTGCCAGGTTCGTACCAAATCATCGAGGCCAAGTTTGGCCACAATCATACGAGAAAAAAAAAATTGGGGCCGAAGTAAATCGGCCAAACAACCAAAGAGAACTTTTTTAAAGGGCCACTTTTTTAAGGGCACGTTTAGAAAAAAAAAACAACGCTAGAGGATGATAGGCCTAACAGCCCACCCAACCGTTGCAGCAACCAATAAGTCGGCCACCCAGCAAGAGGACCGTCTATGGAAACAAGTCGTCAGACGGAGTCAACTGCTCAAGGAACCAACAGCTAGAGAAGCCATAGAGGCCAGGAGCAATGGCCGACAAGGAGGAACTCCAACTTTCATAGTTGTGTGATCGAGACACAGGGCCAGCGCGCAAAGAAAACATTTTCAAGCGTTGAGTCAGGTCACATAGGTGATAAAAGCTTGAGCAGCCAAAGGGAACCAACTAAGGCAGAGACAACGCAGTGGCTCAACAGAGACATTCAGCAAATCAAATAGAAAACCAAACCAAGAAAACAAGCAACTTCTCAAAGGAGTTAAGGGGCCATTGTAGCCGGGAAACATTGCAGAAGCACCAAGACGATTGACTAGTGAGCAGTCGTCGAGGGGAGGATGGCGGAGCCCAATGAAGCATTGAATCAGGCTAACTAGCTGTAAAAGAACACTAGCAGTGATCATAGGTGGTAAACTGCACGCGGGACACAACGCTACAAGCATGGAGAAGTCGGTAGTCAAGTTGATAAATAGGCCATCGGCATGAAAAACCCAGCCATCGGATCGAGGATGAAGACGCTTCTAGGGATAACAGCACTAAGGAAGCAGGTCGGATCCAGGAAGAAGCAACAGCAAGTGCAGATGCGACGACCCGAACAAGCAAGTGGGACGAAGAGACAGCGCAGGGGGCATTGAAACAACGGTGGTTGTCGCTCGTTTGGAGCCGACCTTATTCATCTAGGAGACAGTTGGAGGTAGAGGCTGACAGGGCCACGTGTGCTATAGGAAAAAGCAGCTAGGTGTGTAGGTGCAATAGTGCACAGGCTATAGGGAGGCTAGGCCAGGAATACGAGTAGGTTTTGCAGCTGTGAAGTAGATGACAAGACGAGTGCAGGGTTGTGTAGGGTGAGTCAGCCATCGAGGCACTATGGCCGAGTTGAAAAGGCTGCAGAGAATTGTGCCAAGAATGCTACAAGGAGACAACACAAAGGATTGTGTCCTGGGCAGCATGCCACACAGGACATGATCAAGGAGTTGCAAGATGTTGTGGCCAACAAGGAGTCGTAGGCGAAATTATTAAACAAGGTGTAGAGTCGTTAGGCATGGGATCTGTTGCGACAAGCACAAGTTGGCAGTTCAACCTACAAAGTATAGTATGAAGGACAGTACCAGTAGTGTAGCCAGCAGGATTAGCAAAGGTCAACCCTTAGAGGGAGAGAGGGAGACCATAACAATTAAGGGATTGGCAACAAAAATTGTGCGTGTCTGAAAAGACTGAGACAGACCCACAATCATGCCAGAAGGACTTAACATAGTGGCGATGACAGAGAACAGGGAGCAAGCATCTCCAAAGGTTGAGCAGCTCAGAGGGAGTCAGCCTTCATCTTCAAGTAGGGAGGAGCAACCAATAGATTCCTCCAAGTCTGTCAAGAAGGTTGTTCAGGAGCAGGAGGCTTACAGGAACAATTCCAAGGGGAGTTTGACTTCGAGGATCTTTCCATACCAAGTGGCACAGAAGGCTTCGCATTCAAAGGGAGCATCCAAGGTTGAAAAAACAAATCCAAGATCAAAGACAGTTGTAGGGGGCAGAAGTACCTCCCTCGCTAAGAGGGAGTGTTGAAGTTTGTAGCTCAAGCAAGTACTTATGCACAGGCCTAAGTGTCTAGGCATACAGAAGTTGCCCACATTCTCCTTAGAACACTTGATCTAATGTGAGCAAGTTGTTGATGTAACTTAGCCTAAGTTTAAATTAGGAAAAATAACATATTAATATGTTGGCTTATTGAGCTAAAATAAACTTAGGAAAAGTAAATAATTTACTTTAGTAAGTTTTAATCTTAGCCATTGATATCAAGTGCGGCGATATCTAATCTCGACAATCAATCACTTTGAGATTAGGGCTAGGGTCAGGGTTTTGGATCAATGTAAAGTTATAAACGCGAGGCTAGAGAGAGGAAGAAAGACATTTTATAGCGACACTGGCCTCAGGAGGAGGAGTGTGATACTCCAGTGTGACAGGTTTGAGGAAGGTGGTAAGGAGCAACGAAGGAGATAGATCCAAATCAGTTGAGGAAGATCAAAGGACGGATCTAGGATTTGATCAAGTGGATAACTCTAATTTTATCATTGTATATGTAACTCAGTTGGGCTATTTTCCCAAGACGAGAGCCCAAGTGTTAGAAAAAGTGTACTAAGGACAAGTTTTCCCTAAAAGAATGGTGTCTTGCATAGGAAAAATTTAAAATTTTCCAACATGACCCCTTGACTTTATGAGAAATAAAATTAAAATGACTTTATGAGTATTAAAGTCATAAAGTGGCTTTTTGTTAAAATTTGAAAGTTCTATGGAGAAATTTAAAAAATTCTTTACAAAAACTTGAAAGTTCTATGCACAAAATTGAATGTACTTTGCAGAAAACAGAATGGAACTGAATGTACTTAGCAGAAATTTGAATGAACATTACATAAAACTAAATGTACTTAGTAGAAAGTTGAATGTACTTTACAGAAAACTGAATGTACTTTGCAGAAAGTTGAATGTACTTCGCAGTTACAATTACTTAGAATGCAGAATTCTTCTTCACAACTTTTAAAATCAACAACTGTAGATAGAACATAAACTTAAGCATCATACGAAGACAGCCAAGCACAAATATGAGACACAGAGTTAGGTCCAATGACCAGGGAAAAACCCACAAGGGGAAAACCCAAATGATTCTTCTTCTATCAGATTTCTTCAATTATTCAGCAAAGTACAGAGAGAGAGAGAGAGAATGAAAATGAATAAAGTCACCAATGTTTGTCAACTTACAGCTGAAGTGCTCTTGCTCTTTGCTTGAAGATCTCCTCTTTCTCTTGATTAGATCTTGTCCTTCACACTTGCTTCAGCTCTTCCCTTGTTCTTACTCTTCACTTGCTCTCACACTTCTCTAGCACACTCAACTCTAGCTCTCCTTCTTAATAATCAACATGCATACTCTCAACTCTCACTTGCTCGTGCTTAAATAGATGAGAAAGGAGAGGAGTTACAAAATGAATTCATTCTTTAGCCAATAATAGGAGAATTGAATTCCATGAGGGAGAAGTTACTTGAGGAGAAGTGTAACTCATCCCGAGAATAAAAAGAGAGGTACACTTGTCTTGAGGAATTACAATTCGAATTAGTGAGAGAGAAAGTTACAGTTAGACATGAGAGAATATTTGGTGGGAGTTACAAATCGAATTGAATGAAAGAGTTACAAGTGCATTTAATGAGGAGAAGTTACACTTTTGTCATACATTGAATTAGAGAGGGAGAGTTACATTCTCAAAAGTGTGGAGTTACAATTTTATTCCAAGAGAGAGGTTTGATTTTTCAAGTAAAAGATTCTCAATTTAATTTACTTATTCCATGAGAGAATTTGTTTTTATTAATCCATTAAAGGTGAAAGACTTTAGACTATTTTATAAATAATAGTATTATAATAATAGTAATAATAATAATACTAGTAAGGATAAAAATATTAATTTTTTACTTGTATAATCATGATTGATTTTATTTTAAAGTGGATTCCATATGACGAGATTATCCTTGAACATTTAGACATGACTTTCTATTTTTTGAAAGTCACTTCCAAATTGAGATGTGACTTACTATTTTTGGAAATTCATATTAGAATTATTATAAATGAAATTTTATTATAGGTGGTTCAAACATAATAGAAAGATATGATTTCTTCTTGGAGAAATTCATCCCTTAGCTGCCAAATTTTAACACTCCCTCTCAGCTATGGAGGAATTTCTTTATGCATCTAAGATCCTTGCTTCCTCTGATCTCTTTCATTCATCTCAGTTCAACTCTGCTCTGTAACATTTGTAACAATGAAGTCGCAATCTACACAAGGACAGGGATTACACTCAACCAATTTTCATCTCAAAAATTAGGTAATAGAACACAAACATCACATAGACAAGACTCAAACAAGTCACACAAACAAGAATCAAACACAACCAAGTGTCAAGTGGTAGAACACCTACATCATAGACAAGTCTCACTACACCTATTAGCCAGATAGGTGGCTCTTCCCATGTCCCAGACTATGAGTCAAATGCATATTGAGGCCTACTCTTGTGGCACATACTACACAAGAGGTCCCTTATCTTTAGGAGCTTTTCGGCATCATTCCCTAATCCTGTGAGCTCTAACAGGGGGGAAGGCAGCTCAATGTTCTTGATTAGTTGTGACCACTTTCCGAAAGGGTCACGTCCATAAGTCCAAGTTTCTCTCTAAAACCCAAGAACCTTCCTTTCGGTAAAGGCTTGGTAAGAATGTCAACTATATGATCATCAGTGGAGATGTGATGGAGCCTAACTGCTCCTCTCTGCACCATATCCCAGATATAGTGATACTTGATCTCAATATGCTTGGACTTGTCATGAAACACGTGATTTTCTGCAAGACAAATCTCGCTCTCATTTTCACAATATATAACTGTTGTGTCTAGAACTTGCTCAAAAAGCTTCCTCAACCAAAGTGCCTCACAGCTAGCCATGCTAGCAACAATGTACTCAGCTTCAGTTGTACTCAGTGCAACAGACTTCTGCTTTCTGCCCATCCAAGAGATCATGGCAGATTCCAAGCTAAAGCATCACCCAAAAGTGCTCTTTCTATCAGTAGAGTTACCAGCCCAATCAACATCAGTATATCCATGAAGTCTTACATTTTTAGCAGTTTATTTCAATCCTACATTGATAGTTCCATGCAAGTATCTGAGTACATGATTTGCAGCAATCCAGTGGGCATGAAAGGGATCAATCATATATTGACTTAAAGTGTTTATAGCAAAGCATATATCAGGGCTAGTGTTTACCAAAAACATCAAAGAACCAATGAGTTGTCTATACTCTATGGGATTTCCAGACTAGGTCCTGCAGCTTTGCCACATAATTCCTTATAGTTCATTTCCATAGGAGTATGCATGGACTTACATTCTACCATAGCAAATCTTTCAAGAAGCTTAACAACATATTTTCCTTGAGAAAGATAAATTTCACCAAGACTTTGTCAGACCTCTAGACCTAGAAATTAATGCATCAAACCAAGGTCTTTCATTTCAAATTCTTACACTAGATGATAAGAGGTTCTCCTCCAGTCAAGAAAAAATCATCAACATACAATACCAAAATCAAAGGTGTACCTTGGACTGTCTTGAAGTAGAGGTTGGGGTTTGCACTGCTTCTTGTGAAACCAAGCTTTATCAGGTAGCTATCAATGTGAGCATACCAAGCTCTTGGAGCTTGCTTCAGCCCATATAAGGCTTTCCTCAGTCTGCATACATGAGTTTCCCTGTCATGCTCTTCAAAACCTTGTGGTTGTTCCACAAATACCTCTTCCTAGAGGAAGCCATGCACGAAAACAGTTTTCACGTCCATTTGGTAAAGAGTCCATCCCTAGCTAGCAGCTAAGGCAACAACAGATCGAATAGTAGTATATCGAGGTACAGGTGCAAAAATCTCATCATAATCTATTCCCTCTTTCTACGAGAATCTTCTAGCTACAAATCTACCCTTATATTTTTCAATACTACCATCTGCACCATGTTTAATTTTAAACAACCATTTGGAAGCGACAGCAGGGTTACCTTGAGGTCTAGGAACCACTTCCCAAACATCATTTTGGATGATGAACTCGTATTCTTCAGTCATGACATCTTTCTAGACTTGTTCTTTTGTAGCTTCTTCAAAGGTGCATGGTTTTTCCTAAATGATGTTGCTCATGGCAACAACATACCCTTGAAACCGACTTGGCTTCTTACTTTCTCTGAACGTTCCTCTTGAGGCACCATGTTGTTCAACATCTTGCAAGGTATCTCACAACCATAGTGGTATCTTACTAGTAGGGGGATCATGTGGTGGAGGATCTAGAGGATCCATGGAAACCATTGGATTATCAGCAAGCTCATTCTCAGGTTCCGGTTCAGACTCGAATGCAAGCTCTTTTTCATCAACAGCTTGTCTTTCAGAAATGGCAGGAGGATGAGAATCTTTTGCTTTTCTAAGAGTTGCATCTTCATCAATTGTTACATCTCTGCTAAACTCTATTGACCACGTACATAAATTCTATAAGCTTTTGAATTATAACAATAACCAACAAACATACATTTCTTACCTGAAGCTTCCAGTTTGTTCCTTTTCTCTTTCGGCGCATGGAAGTACACAGGACAACCAAATATTCTCAAATGACTCACCTCGGGTCTTTATCAGGTGAAGACTTCTTTAGGAGTCCTATTGTCTAAGGTCTGATGAGGAGCTCTATTTTGCACATAAACAACAGTATTTGCAACTTCTCCCCACAGAAACTTCGATAGCTTCTGATCATGCAGCATGGCCCTGACTGCTTCCAAAATGGTTCTATTCTTCCTCTCAGCCGTGTTGAGAATTTGAAGGGCTAGAGATTAATTCAAATTCTCTTCTTGATAATTACTTGTGATCTTACTTCCTTTATGTATGTCTTATCTCCTTAGCTTATTATGTTTTTTATCTAGTCAATTACCAAAACACAAGAGACACAAATTTAGGCTCCTCGAGCCAGGGCCAAAACATCTCCCTCTTGGAGAGGAAAAGCTAGAGGAAATTCTTCTTATAGACTTTCAAATGACAAGTACCATGACCATGACACAAACCCTTGACCCTTGTATGCCTCCAAGACCTTGACACTGCTTCTTCATTAATTCCTTGAACTGGTCCTTCTTTCCTGCACCGTTCTGCACCAAGACTAGAGAACTCGATCTCTACTTGTATTCTCTCTTCTTTGACTGTATGAGATCCTTGCTTATTACATCAACACGGTGTCTATACTGTAGTGATGAGTTGTACACATCATTCTGTAGTGATGAATAGTATACACTATACTGTAGTGATATCCTTACATAATCCGGTCATCATAAATTTGTGATCTTGTATTTGTCACAGTGTTGTGACTTCACATTTTGATCACAACCCTTTCCACGCACCTTATTACAGACCTTCTTTCACTTTACCGCAGCCCTATGCACTTTAACACAGTCATAACGTAGTCCTTATATTCATGCTTTAACACAATCTTATATCAGAAATGTTCCTGCAATATGGTCCGTAGATCTTCACACACACGCATATATATATATATATATATATATATATATATATATATATATATATATATATATATATATCTCCTTTCTTCACACCTTATTCACTGTTATTAACCCTGTCCATTATGTCAATCTGCAGTCTTGTTGTCTTTAAAACTTGTCTAAAACACAGAAGAAAATGCGAGCTACAAACTCTGTTTTTCTGCACAGTATGACTAGGGTATATGTGGTTGTTTCCCTCTGTATTTGAGCCGACCTGTTTGTATGTAGAGGGGTCGACTTGAACACTAGTTTATAGGCCGACTTGTAGAGAGAGTCTTCCAGTGTGAAGGAGGTTGATTTCAGGGGTTTTCCAACGTTGTTCTTGATCATCTTCTGGGTGCAATCTTCAAGGTTTATGTGACAATATGGAGGCATACAAATTAGACTTTGACACTTCATAAACATGACACATAATTAATACAATTTATGACCAGAAGACATATCCCTAGAGGACATCAAGAAGAAGTCCTTTGACCTAAAACCTTGCTCATGAAACCCATGAGTCAAGCATATCAAAAATATATATATTATAATCTTGTCTTCTTCTTTACATAAATACATAATTATATAGTCAATATGAAGACCGATCCTAGTCACACTTTTCAACAAGCCACACCATTTTGTTGTGGATTGGACGACACAGTGGTTTCTTTCTTTATTCCAACGTCTTTGCAAAGATCATTAAACTCATTAGAGGTAAACTCTCCCCCATTATCAAATCAGAAAACTTTGATCATCTTTCCTGTTTGATTTTCAATCAAAGCCTTGAAATCTTTGAACATGTCAAATACTTCCCCTTTATTTTTCAAAAACAATATCCATGTCTTGCGAGAAAAATCATGAAATACAAGTAGCCACCAAGAGAAGTAGTAAGCATAGGTCCACATGAATCAGAATGTATGAGTTGAAGTACCTTGCTAGTTTTTCTTCTGCTTGAAGGGAATGGTCACATTATATGCTTTCCACTTGCACATCCTAGGCAAACTCCTTCATGATTCATTCTAATCTCAGGCATTCTAGAAACCATATTCCTTACATGAGGTAAGGCTTTGTAGTGTAGGTGAGCAAATCTTCTGTGCCATAGCTCACACTGAAGATCAATATCATGGACCAATGCATGAATGGGTTTACCATTGACTTTGTAAAGCCCTTCACATCTTGATCTAACAATGAAGGTTTCTCTCATAATTGAGTTCAAATGCCAAGGAAGAACTATTCCATTAATAAAAGCAACTTTCATTCATTTATCTTCTAGAGCATATATGGATACAAGATTCTTTTCAAACCAAGTAGATATAAAACTTCTTGCAGAAAAATAGATTTGCCATCATCTAACTGAAATGAAACTGAACCATAACCTTTAACTTGGTGGGTAGAATTATCTCCAAGGATAACATTTAAATGTCTCCCTTTCAACTAGATTAGAGAGTGCTTCTTTGTAACTAGTAAAGTGTTTAGAAGCACCACTATCAACTAACCAGTTATCAAATGAATTTGCAGAAGAACTGGAAAGAGCATAAACAAGAAAATATTCTGATTGAGTTTCCACTACATTCTTTCTATATCTTGGATTTCCGAATTTCTTAGGATGCCCTTTTCTTTGATTTTCAGAAGAGTCTTTTCTATAATAAGATTTGTTTTGAATCTAGGTATTCTTCTTCTTTCTTTATGGTCACGAGCAAAGTGACCATGTTTTTGACAATTAAAGCCTATGTTACCGGAACCGACAGTGGGAGGGGCAGGATCACAGGATCCGCGGATCTGATCCGGATCTGGATCCGCCCAAATACGGATATAATACGCTACATGACGTTTTTTGTTTTCCTGGAAGTGGATCCTCATGCAAGAAACAGATCCAGCCAATTTTCTCAGAAACCTGCGGAAATTGGGTTGCTTGCCGAAAACGCCATATCTGAAATTTGTTATCCCGTGAAAGTCAACATGCTAAAGAAATTAGGTTTTTGTCATTTGACCATTCAAGTGAACTAAAGTTAACACGTCGGTCTCATTCTCTGTTGTCATTGTCTTATTGTTTGCAAAAAAGAAGCGTTTGGTGGCTCCACTGTTCGGCTCGGCTCCACCTTCCAACTCGGCTCCACTGTCAGCTCAACTCCACTATTCAGCTCAGCACAGCGTTCCGATTCAACGTTTCGGGCCAAGGTACCTGTTTCATTTTTTTTTATATGCAGTGGCTATTAGCAGGTGGCTGGTCGTGAATCTCTATGCGGCGTGAATGTATGTGGCTTCATATGTATGTGGCTTGATAGCTCACGTTTTTGGATTGTCGTTTTGGCTTGATAGCTCACACTTGTCGTATTTGACAAATTGAGCACTTTGACTTATGCCAGCTCCTTTGTGGGCTTCTCCCTCAGTTCGACAATGTGTCGAGCTTCCTTGTGATTGTAATCGGTCGACTTTGCTGGTCGTGTGGCATTCGAATAACCAGCGAACAGATCAATTTTCTTTCTCTGGTAGCGGAGCATAACAACTGGGGTCATTGTTGTATTAGTTTGTATATAGGTTTGAACTTTGTATTAGTTTGAATAATAGTTTTTTTTATATATAGTTTGTATATTATTAGGTGTCCGTCGTATAATGTATTTGTCATTTGAGTAGCAGGTGTTGTATAGTTTTTATACATATGTATATAGCTTTTATATTATAAATATAGTTTTTATTAAAAACTATATATATATATATATATATATATATATAGTTTTTATATATTTACATTTTTTGTGTTATAATAATATAATATAATTATTAATCTGGAACTCATTTCTAAAACTATTTCAGCAACCTACAAGTTTTTTATGTGGCAACCCATCTCTATTTTTTCCATATGTAATTACTTTTTTATTTGAAGACATAATGAGAGAAAATAAAATGAACCAAAGAAAAGCTCTAGAAAAGTTAACTGTATTTTAATTTTTAAATTTTTAATTGTGAATTGATAATATTGATATATTGTAATTTGAATTTTATATGCAGTAAGGGTAACCTATAGATCATTAGTATTATGGAACCATCACAGCATGAACAACGTGAAGGGGAAATCATCAAAACAAACCCAAAATCTCCTCTATGGCAGTATGTGGATATTATTGGAAAAAATCCTAAAGGTGATTCATTTAAATGGAAGTGCAATGAATGTCAAGATATAAAAAATGGCTCATATACTAAAGTGAAGGCCCATCTCACTGGTCAAACTAACACAGGGGTGCAAGTATGCACCGGGCCAAAAGATGCAAATGGCAAACCTGGCCAAGGTTTAAGTCTAGGATAAATGAAATTTTAGGCATCTTTTCAAGAAGCTGCTGATAGGAAGTTTGCTAAGGGAAAACACCATGTGCAAAGTTCTACAACTAGGTCTCCATTGCCATTTAGGCCTGCTGCCACAACTAATAAAAGGCTCACTCTAGGCCCTCTTGAACCAGCTTTCAATAATCAAGGTAGAGACATAGTCGATGATGTAATATCCCGAAGGGAAATAAACAGTAATATAAAGCACACAACAACTAAAGATAAATCACGAGACAAAATACATAATATGGAGAACGTTGAGCCATTTTATTGATACTGAGAAATAAGGAAAGTACAAGCTGATCAGAATGATAGCACCTCGACTTGCTCAGGGCAAGTGTAGAAATACTCTTAGAACAATGTATGGAATGACTGCTCCCTCTATCAACTGCGTAATCTCCAAGCTGCTGGAAAATGCTGCCGTGCTGCTGCAACTGCTGGAATGGAATGAGTCTTTGGAGTTGTTCCCCAACTCGGAAAATGCTGAAAATCTGGGAATGGTCCCCTCTCCCAAAACCCAAAAAAACCCAGAGAGCTTTTCGAGAATGGCTGACCTCGGAAAATACCTCCTTTGAGGCACTACGTTATCCCTCAAGGGAAAACGCTGACCCTGAAGGCAACACTGTAAAATAGGGCCTCTCCCTTTGCAAAATGTCTCCAATAGGTAAGGGTTGATCCCTTCCCTAATCCTCCGGTCTGAATCCACCCAAAACACCTCAATCCAGAACTCTCCCCCAACTAGAATTACGTCCTCCCTCTGCAAGACTGCGTTGTCCCTCCAAGGAATGCTCCTCAATGACTGAAGCTCTGATCTCTCCCAAATATCTCCAATAGGCAAGGGCTGGCCCCTTGCTCACTTCTTCGGCCCGAATCCTCCAAGAAGGCACCAATCCAGAGCTCTCCCAAAATGAACTGCGTCCTCCCTCTCAAGATTGCGCAGTCCCTAGATGCTCTGCTCCACAACGAAGGCAACCACAAATCCTCCTGCAAAAATGATGGTAGAATACCTCACCCGAGCAAGCACTCGAAGTCTCCTGGGGCTGAGGGTGGGATCTCCGCACGGAGACACCCAGTGTACTGAACAATACGTGCAGACTAGCTAAACAGCAAGCGTGCTCAATGTCTAGAGACAATCTCCAAAATGCATAATCATCAATCATGAGAGAAATGAGGTAGCCTCTCCTCTTTTTATCTTGGGTGAGCCTCCCTCTCTCCTTGGCCCCACCATGCTTACGTTACCTCTCTTTGGCCCACGCTGCCAACTCAACTGCGCTCGCTGGCCCACACTGTCTAAGCGTGTCACCCCCTACGTTGTCACTTGGCCCCCTTGGCCCACCTTGACCACAACGTTATGTCTCCTAGGTGACTTTAGGGAGTGTGTTAAGTGGGTTACATTCTCCTTTTACCCACTTTATTTATATTTTAACTATATAAGGCAAAATTAATCAAAATTAATATTTCCAATTAGCTGCTGCTAATTGGGAATATTACAGTCCTCCCCGCCAAAAATTGCTTGTCCTCAAGCAATGCCTGAACAAGCCTCCTCTCTAGCTGATGCTCCCCACCATCACTGTAAAATGTGTCAGGGTCCCAGATGTGCCACTGAATCTTCCCTGTCCTTTGTATCACCCTGATATGGCGGGATCTCTCAATTCCGGAATCCCAAGCCATCTTGTCCAACATGAAGCTCCACCTGCTCCACCCACCATCCTGCCATGCTAATGAATTCCCCCACTTCATCAGTGACTCACTAAAGCCTGATGGAAGATATAGATAATCTCCCCAGGTAGTATACAGCTCACCCATAGAAGTTATCGAGCTGTGTAAAGCTGTAATGCTCAAGTCCCCTGCTAATCTCGAAGAGGTACCACCATGCTAATGTTGCGCTACTCTGATCATGAGATACTCCCCGTCATGTGCAGATTGTATCCCCCTCTCCTTAGACCTAGTGGCGGGAGATCTATGAGAGAAAATCTCATCCGACCCAGGCATCGCCATGATGCCAATACCTACCCCTCCGAATGCAGCTCTGAATCTATGCAACAACAAATAAAGTCTGCCTTGCCATCCGATGGAGGCCTCTGTGTACCCCCATGTGCCAACCCAACAGTGAACTAGATCACTCTCTGTCCTAACTCCGACCATCATGAGACATAATGGGCTATCAATCAACTGAATCTCTACATCCCATAGTCGGACCTACTGCACCATAGCTCTGACAACTGCAGGGATCCCTCTGTGCCTCATCTCTAGTCCCTGCCCGTGACCAATATAAAGGGTCCATATATCATGGAAAAATATAATGCATGCTAACCTGCCCTATGTTGGCCACTATGTAGTACCGATGACCACTGGAAGCCATATGTGACAAATAGCCACCCCCTGAATGCAATCAATAGATGGATATCTAATACTTGCAATTGACTCAAGGTATCTAAATTCCTCCTGTACCTGCCAACCATCTCCACTGGGTCTGCCATCCACCCTCACGATAATGTGTCGGTACATCGTCTGGAGCCCAGCCGCATACTGGGATGCTATCTCTGCTGTACCCAGTATCCTTTGCTCATGCATGGTCTCGACATGCCCTAAGAAAAGAGTGACACATGTCTCCATCATGACCCGCTCCCCAAGCGTAGGCTCAGCGATGACTGATGTGCCACCCCTGCAGAGGATCATTTCATCCCCTAACCTGTGGCTGTCAACTAGCGCACCAACCCAGTGCCACTATTGAGAAGTCTCTCCCCTAGTGTGCTGAGTGTCATCCAAATATCTTGGGTGAGCCTCGCGTATCCCACTGCTCATGCCCAAAGTGCCAAAGGACAACAACAAAATCGACTGTGCTCGTGAGTGATGTAGAAGAGGGTCAAGTGCGTGAGTCCCCACAGATACCGTCAAGTATCGCTCATCTGTCTCCCCATCGATCCTAGGTGAACTACCCCCAAAGGTAAGCCCAGTGTCCCTGTCTGTGAGTCTCCCTAGAGGCAATACTCTAAGACCCTGTTGTGCAGCACCGTATGGCTCCACATACCACCGATCATCCATGTACTCCTCGACATGCCACTGCACACTGAGGCACACCCCTGTACACTGCTGGATACCTCCGACTGCAGCTGTACCAATCAGTACCGTCCTGTGCCTTGTCTGTGTCAAGGCATCGGTCACTCCTCGCGTGTTCTCAATGTGATGTAGGACACTCCTACTCCACAATGCAATTCCACACACTACGGTACACCACCATGCAACTCCCTGTCCACCGGTAGTCCACTGCTCAATGCTAGAGGCTCCAACACATCCTTGGATATGATGACCTAGAGTTGTGTCTCTACATGTCGGACCAACCCCAATCGGTATCATCACCTCCACTGTCGCGTCTCTATACCCGCTGACGAATGGATCATCACTCCAAACCCTCCCCGTGGGGTCCGAGAAGTGAATCTCCTTATGTGTCAGTAGTGATACCACCATTGCTCGGCTCCGTTGTGACCTCTGTGCCCCACACAAAGGTGAAGAATCCTTGGCTCCATACAAGGCACCATCTGGTGGTCTGCCAATGCCACCTCCTCCGACAAGCTCCTACCAAGGTATGTTGATCACCCTGTGACCCCATGTACAAGTGTCATACCCAGACAACCAAGGGAGTCTGCCCATAAACTGGTTGGCCACTGGAGCTAACCGAAACTCCCCTAGCGAAAGAGCATGCTCAGCTGCTAGGCCAACTGTACCCTCCAAGGCATAGTCAATCGACCTGTCTGGGAAACGACAGGTGGTCCCGCCTAGATCCCAATGCCAGTCTGGGGTTCCTGTATTCCCAGCACCTGGAAACTCCTGTTGAACTACACCCAGGTCCACCACTATCTCCATAACCCACTCCACCGGGTACCAACTCAAAATCTCTCGCCATCCAACCTCAACATGTGGATGTTGCACCCTGTGTAACTTCGATCGTCTCATCCTGCTAACCAAGTCAACGTATGAGATCTGACTAGGTGGATCCGCCTCTCTCTCTCCAATGGAAAGAGGTGACCCAACAATGCTGCTAGCCATGTCTATGCATGCCTGAAGGGGGCTGCTCTGACACTCCAACGTGCCCTCTAGCTGTACCATTAGGGAATCCAGCCGTTCCCCAATGTGGGCCAACTTGGCCGTTGACTCGGCACAGACCACTCTCATGCCCTCTAGCTCCTCGTTCTGTAACAAGATAGCCTCTCGTACTGATGTGGCCTTCCCCTTCAAAACTAGAAGGTCGGCTCGAATCTGATGACATCGTTGTGTGCGACCATCATCCAATACCTCTGTAACTCCGAGTGCCTCATCAAAGGTGGATACATCTCCTGGCACCTCACCCATCTGTCGCGCGCTGCTACCACCCGAAGACTCAGACACCACCCCGGTCATCACCTCAATGGATGGCACCACTGGGGTAAGCTCTACTCTCTCTACTAAGATGTCAACCGATATGGTCAAAGGAGTCTCCAACAGGTGACCCCTGCGTCACACTGGGTGTATCCACATGCTCCCCATGATCTTGTGTGCCCTCATCCTCCATGTGCGAGGTAGCCATTTTGATGGCTTCCCCCTCCATTATTCGATCAAGCTGGAAAGAGGTATCCAACTTTTCCACCCGATCCCAAACCATGCAATCAGTGGATCCATCATACGTGGGAAAAGGTGACCTCCCAGTGGTACGCTGCAACTCTGAACTCTGCATGCTAGAAACCCCACTGTTCCTTCCTCCTTCATCCTGCCTGAGCTGACAGTAATCTCTAAAGGGCAAAGCCACTCTGAAGTTTTCCCCCATGGACTGCCATTCGCAGAAATAATCTCCGAAGGGTATATGATCATGCCGCCTCCCTTGATCACTCAGTGCTGGAGGTAAGAATGTAGGCATCGTGATCCTGGTTGGCCTACTGAAGGCTGGTAAATGTTGGTCACACTGTTGTGAGACCCCCATATTTTCCACCTCTACTGTGTTTGGTGGGTAAGATTTTGCCAATCCTCTTTGTTCATAGAAAAACATCCCCACAGCTGAGCCAAGAATGATGCTCTGATACCACTGTAATATCCCGAAGGGAAATAAACAGTAATATAAAGCACACAACAAGGTACACAGCAACTAAAGATAAATCACAAGACAAAATACACAATATGGAGAACGCTGAGCCATTTTATTGATACTGAGAAATAAGGAAAGTACAAAGGTGATCAAAATGATAGCTCTTTCTCATGGCAAGTGTAGAAATACTCTTAGAACAATGTATGGAATGACTGCTCCCTCTATCAACTGCATAATCTCCAAGCTGCTGGAAAATGCTGTCGTGCTGCTGCAACTGCTGGAATGGAATGAGTCTTTGGGGTTGTTCCCCAACTTGGAAAATGCCAAAAATCTGGGAATGGCCCCCTCTCCCAAAACCCAGAGAGCTTTTCGAGAATGGCTGACCCCGGAAAATACCTCCTTTGAGGCACTACGCTATCCCTCAAGGGAAAACGCTGACCCTGAAGGCAACACTGTAAAATAGGGCCTCTCCCTCTGCAAAATGTCTCCAATAGGTAAGGGTTGATCCCTTCCCTAATCCTCCAGTCTGAATCCACCCAAAACACCTCAATCTGGAACTCTCCCCCAACTAGAACTGCGTCCTCCCTCTGCAACACTGCGTTGTCCCTCCAAGGAATGCTCCTCAATGACTGAAGCTCTGATCTCTCCCAAATATCTCCAATAGGCAAGGGCTGGCCCCTTGCTCACTTCTCCGGCCTGAATCCTCCAAGAAGGCACCAATCCGGAGCTCTCCCAAAATGAACTGCATCCTCCCTCTCAACACTGCGCAGTCCCTAGATGCTCTGCTCCACAACGAAGGCAACCACAAATCCTCCTGCAAAAATGATGGTAGAATACCTCACCCGAGCAAGCACTCGAAGTCTCCCAGGGCTGAGGGTGGGATCTCCGCACGGAGACACCTGGTGTACTGAACAGTACGTGCAGACTAGCTAAACAGCAAGCGTGCTCAATGTCTAGAGACAATCTCCAAAATGCATAATCATCAATCATGAGAGAAATGAGGTAGCCTCTCCTTTTTTTATCTTGGGTGAGCCTCCCTCTCTCCTTGGCCCCACCATGCTTACGTTGCCTCTCTTTGGCCCACGCTGCCAACTCAACCGTGTTGGCTGGCCCACGCTGTCTAAGTGTGTCACCCCCTACGTTGTCACTTGGCCCCCTTGGCCCACCTTGACCACAACGTTATGTCTCCTAGGTGACTTTAGGGAGTGTGTTAAGTGGGTCACATTCTCCTTTTACCCACTTTATTTATATTTTAATTATATAAGGCAAAATTAATCAAAATTAATATTTCCAATTAGCTGCTGTTAATTGAAAATATTACAGATGAACATGTAGTTCGTTACTATGCAAATGGGCTAGCATTCAATTTGGTGTGTTCCCCTTATTAGCAACAAATGATTAAGGCAGTTAATGAAGCACCAAAAGGGTACAGAAGCCCTGGATATGAAAAGGCTCGCACTACTTTGTTGGCATCAGAGAGACAATTCATGGATAGACAATTACAGACAATCCGGGATGCATGGGCAGAAACATGGCTGTCCATCATTTCTGATGAATGGAGAGACCAAAGAAATCTTCTATTAAATAATGTTGTTGCAGTATTCTCCCAAGAGGAAATGTTTTTAAAAGTTGTTAATTGCAGTGGAATAGAGAAAGATGCACCTTTCATATCCACAATTCTTATTGAGGCAATAGAAAGTGTGGGGCCACATATTGTTGTCCAAGTTATTACAGACAACGCACAGGTTTGTAAAGTTGCAGGGTTGATTGTGGAGAGTCGATATGATCACATATTTTGGACTCCATGTGCAGTACATTCAATGAACCTTATGCTTGCCAAAATTTGTGAGATTGAATGGATTAATGAAATATATGTGGCAGCAACAAAAATCCAAATGTTCATAACCAATCATTCAATGTCTCAAACCATATATTGAAGTTTTGCAAAGTTGGAGCTACTGAAGGTACTATTTTTTTAATCAATATTATTTGTATTGGAAATTCTTAATTTTAATTACAAATTTATATATGATTTCTCATTTGAGATTTTACTTTTTGAAACTTGTAGATAGTTGAAACTCGTTTTGCCTCCCACACTATTGTCATAAAGAGGCTTGTGGAGGTGAGACAAGCATTACAAGCAATGGTAATTGACCCTCTTTGGGAAACATGGAGAACTTCCACTTCTACTAGAGGGCAAAAAATTAAGTCCATCATTCTTGATGATGCATGATGGGACAAGGTCCAATACCTTCTATGGTTTACTGAACCAATCTTGACCTTGATCAGGGCATTTGACACAAATACACCTTGCTTGGGGAAAGTTTATGAAAACATTGATAGTATGTTGGAGAGGATAAGGGAAATTATCAGCGCAAGTGAAAACGACCCTTATGAAACATTCTATTATTTAGTGAAGGACATAGTTACAGAAAGGTGGAACAAAATGACCACACCATTACACATTTTGGCCTATGCATTGCACTCTAAATATTATCATTCCAAAATTTTGTCTTTACCTCGTAGAACAATGCCAAACAAGGATTTTGAAGTGGTACAAGGAGACAAGACAGCTTTGAGGAAAAGTTATAGAGATATGGGAGTTGCAATAGAAGTACGCCAAGAATTTTGAGGATTTGTACAATCTACTGATAGCTTTTCAGATCTAGTAGCTTTCGATGATCGAGGACATCTTGATCCTATTACTTAGTGGGGCTTCCATGGTGGGGATAACATTCATTTCTCCACTCTAGCCACTAGGTTGTTATCACAGGTTGCTAGTTCCTCATCAACTGAGAGGAATTAGAGTACATATGGCCTCTTCCATTCAGTGAAGCGAAACAGGCTGAGAGCGGCAAAGGTTGAGGATCTTGTGTATGTTCATTCCAACCTCCATCTTCTATCATATGTTGAACTAGAGTATAAAAAAGGTCCGAGCAAGATGTGGGATGTGGAGCCTGAGATCTCTGATTTGAACCTGACACTGAATGCCATGACTCACCTCAACATACTTGAGGATATTGTTCCACCACCAATCCAGCCTACTGATGCGACTTCATACATTCCAGGACCCCCATCATTTATTCATGATATAGAGTTGCAATATGCAGAAGATAATGCAGATCCATTTAAGGATATGTAAATGTATTTACTATTATCATTTATAATATTAACTTTTTTGTTACTTTGTATTATGTATGAGGAGGGGTGCAACATTTCAGTGTTTAATTCTTCATATTTATCATATATCTAATGGTTTCAGATCTAAAAGTGTTGATGTTTTCAGGCGGTATTTGATTTTTGAACTCTAAAGTGTTTTTTTAAATTAAAAAAATATATTTTATTTTTTTTGTACTTGATGTATTCTTGCCGTATCTAGATCCTGGATTTTCAAAAAACTAGCGAATCTGAATCTGGATCCATATCTGTATTTGTATCAGTATCTGAATCCTGGTAACTTAGGTTAAAGCATCCAACTTTTGCCATGTCTAGATTCCCTTTATTTGATTTGAAAGCAAATTTCTTTTTATTACCTTTCTCTTGTAATAGGTTATGTTACCCACCACTTCGTGGGTAATATCCCTAGGATAAATTTTTCTCCATGATGACCCTCAATCGGTAGCCAGCAACCCCTTCCAGCCCTCAACTAGATCGTTGTGCCATTTCTCTGCCACCTGAGACAGCCATGTGGTCCCTCACCCATCTGTATTGATCGTATGTTTGAAGGTGGGTCTCCCAAACCTAAAGGTATGTCTTGTCATTTGGTAATTGAGTATTGGGTTTACTTATAATGGACACTTTTGGGCTTGGATTAATGGAGGGATTCGGCGGAAAGAGTGGGCTTAGTTTGTGCTTTTGTCCCCTTGACCTCTTTTGGATGTTACCCTTGGATTTTAGTCCCGTGGGATCTCCTTTACTGACCATTTGGTTTTAGGGTGGTACTACTTGGGGAACCCCAACTTTGGTTGTGTGGTCATGCTCCCTTATCCACATATATCACTCACCTTCCACTCATTATAGCCCCATTCATCATATCTCCCACCTGGGTCCACATTTCCTCACTAGGTCCACATAGGGTTAGCCCTCCCCATTCCCTTGCCCCCACCTTAAGTCGGGCTTGGAACGATGCCCTGGAGGTTGAAGCAGCGAAAAAGAAAAATATAAAAGTATAAATGACCACATTCAATAGGTAAATGTACCACAAGATGCAAAAGAAGGTCGGGACAAACATATTTAGAACGTGGGCAATAGCCAATGGATGAGCTCTACCCCATACCCATGGCAATCACCATGTTTTCATAGGAACTAGATGAGCCTCCTTTATCATTCAGGAACGCATGATTGTCCCAACACCCACCAAAAAAGGGGTATCCAATGTTATATCTTACACAACATGTTATTACCCTTTGAGCCCTGAGTAGTTAATTAAAGAAAAAACATAAAAGGCAAAAGGCATATAAAGAAGGGTGGAAAAATCAAGGTCGCAGCACCTCATGTACCACGATTGCTCCCTCCTATACATTATATACCCAGGTGTGGGCTTCGCTTTTTTTTAGCTACCCTTATGCCCCGATACGTGGCCCAAGATTGCCCCTCTCATTCCCTATTCCATTCACCTATTTATCACATGCCACCACCATTTAAGGGATGTACCTTGGACAAACTATCCCCTCTAAAGGAAGAAACCACCTAATAAGGTGCTTGGCTAACCCCCTTTGGCGTTTGAAGACATTAGCACATGCCAAAGCCCACTATGGAAGGGCATGCCATTATGAAGTGTCCACTTGTTTTCCATGGTTTGTACGCTCTTTTACCCGATTACTTTAATGACTTGTGCTGGAAGGCTAGGAGCCGCAATGGATCTTATGCAAGATTGTAGATTGTGTCCATTCTAGGCTTGGTCTCCCTATACGGGGTCCTAACCCGCCAAAGAGCTACATTGACACATGTAGGGCGTGTGTAGAGATCCATGGGCCTCCACAGCAGTAGACAGCACTCCATGGATCCGCAAACATGTTCATAGGTTGCTCGAGATACACCTTTTGGACGAGGAAGATGCATTTGGTACACTATACCCACCTAGCCCCAAAGGTGCACCACACACTTGGCAGGTGTCCCAGGACATGGACGTTGACATGACATGGACGTTGACATGGCATCAGGTGTTCCATCATCTGAGCCCTTACAGATGGTCTACAGGAATCTTCGACTCACTTGGTGACACAAGAGGTCATTGGTGTGCCCCCACACCCACTGGGAGCACCACGAGTTTATTATTTGGAGAACAAGTGGCCACCCCCTTATCCATCACTTTTGAGGATCCTATCCATCATTATGGCACTTATGGACCTCATCAGGCCTCTTAGAGAGCCCTACAACATGCATAGATTATTATTTGACTTCTTGAGAGGCTTATTATTTTATTTGTGAGCTAGTTTGGTGGGCTTGTCACCAACGTTAGTTAATTTGCACATTATTTTATTTTAGGAGCTAATGTAGGCCCATTAGGTAATTCGAACTCCCAATGAGTGTATAAATAGGAGTTATATGAATTCATTTTGTATCATCACTTGACTTGGACCATTCTCTCCATAGAGAACTTCACACTTTTTCCTTGGAGGATATTTTTGGATCGTGGGTGAATTTTGATCGTGAATTGGGTCTTCTTATTTTGGAGTTTCTTATATTGAAAATGTGTTGATGGTTGGATATATTCTCTTACATGTAAGTACAATTTTAATGTTATTTTCTTTCATTTTGCTGCATACATTGATCATGAACTTTTCGCTATTTTAAGGTTGATTGTTACATGCATTTATGGCATCAATGTGGAATTATGTTTCTATTTAGCTTGTCTCTATGTATAGGTCATGTTTGATGTACGAATTGTCATAGAGATCGAAGTTATCTCGATAAGCCTCCTCCATTTGCAATGAAGTATAAATGCTTTTAAGGTCACTTTTCGTCTCTTGCCTTTACATTGGACGAAGTTGACTTTGAGAGCCTCCATGAACAAGAAACGAAATCCATCTTTATAGTTCTCCTTGACTCCATATCCTCAAGAGGAATTAGGCAATGATCCATCAAAAGGTGGTCACATTAAACCATATTTTTTCACATTTTCCTCTCTTCTAGGTCTAGCCACGCTGGGCCACCTAGGGCATCAATTTCCCAACAAACTAGCCCTAAAAAAAGTTCAATCTCCTAGGCCCTACTGCGCTGGTGTGTCCTCAAGGTCTCCTTCGGATTTGAAGAGATTCTGACAGTGGGATTGCGAGATATCCCAAGCCCCGGGTCTAAGATCAAAATTTGCGCTGGTGTTCCCAAGGCTAGCACTTCATAGGATCAATTTGACATTTTTAAGTGAAAATTCTTGTTTTGATCCTTTCCCTTGCTTTGTTTAGGTTAAGATTATCATTGGTTTCTAAACTCCATCCCCTTAGCCTAGGTTGGGTCCACTTGGCACTGTGCGGTCCCATTCCCTATCAAAGACAATTTGTTAAGGACAACTCGGGAATCCAAGTTCTACAAGGATTTTAAGGATTGGGAAACTCCTTTTCAAATCATATTCCTTTAACCTAACCCTCAAATCCTCACCTCCTTTTCCTAGAAAATCTTGTACCTTGCTTAAAGAGCAAGTAAGCTCTATTCTTAATCGTATTCTAGGGAAAGGGTCTTTGAGGTCACTTCACATCTATTTGTTGATCTATCCTTACAAGTGATTTCCTAAATACCGGGTCTCCTCCCATCAGTGAAACTCCATAAAGGGCAAGGAGTCTTCGTTGTGGTGACAGTGGACTAAGTCTCCATCGTTGCTCTTGACCTAGCAGTTGTCCTCTTAGGATTCCCTTTTAGGTCCCTTGCTGGTTTGAGTGGTAACATTTTTGGCGTCGTTGTTGGGGACACGAGACGTGTGTTTTGTTCCCCATACGACACATTGACATATCATTATTTGCGACTCCATTGGAAGAATGAAGCCCTAGTTCTTCATTGAACTTCAAAGTTAATGCTTGTAGGGTGAAGCAAGCATCTATTAAGGCATCTACATTCACCATGGAAACTCCATTTTTAAGTCTAACGTGTAAAAATCATAAGAAATGGATTATCTCGAGCAACAGGATTTCCCCCCTTCTTATAATGACCTTACTACTGAAGAAGTTCTAGAGCGCCCTGAAATCAAAGCATGGATCAAAGGTTGGATGCCTAAGTTCAAAGGGAGTCCTAACCAAGATCCCAATGAAAATCTTGACAACTTCTTTTGGGCCTTAGCCCAAGTAAGGATTAACAATGAAGATACAATTATGAGATTATTGGCCTTATCACTTGAAGGTTAGGTTAAAGATTGGTATAACACCCTCCCTCATGAGATTGCCACTGATTATGACAGTTTTGAAGATATTTTTCCAAGAAGATGGGGTGGCATCCCTCATGAAGAATGGGAGGCTCTTAGAGACACCTCTATGGAAAAGATACGCAATGAAATGAGTGATCTTGATCTTGGTAAAGGTGAGAAGGAGAACCCTCCTCCTTTTACATGTGATAAAACCCCAAAGAAAGGTCCCACTAAAGGAATTGGAAGCAACTTTAGTGATCTAGATGATAAGCAGGAAGATGAGTCTTCATTGGGCCCACATGATGAAAGCGATGATTTTGAGGACACATGTGTTGGGGAGGATGAAGCTATGGAAAGAAAAGTTGAGGCTGACCTTACCTTTCTCGAGGGTAGCACTCTTGATGACTCTTCTTTTGAGAACCCCGAGGAAGGTGATCCCATGAGCTCCTTGGAAGATAACATTGGAGAACATTTCCGCATTGAAAAGGAGAAATGGGAAATTGTCGGGCCTAAGTTTGATTGTACTCCCATTTTTTTACTGACAAAGAGGATGAGGTTGAGATTGGTTTTTTCTTTTTCCCAAGCATTACTTGTGATGACATATCCATTGATACCATTCGAAAGGAGAATTGTTATTTTCCCTTGCATGAAGAGGGGAAATTGGAGGTAATCGATTCTCCTTTAAAGGAGAACCCAATCCTTGATGCTAATAATGAGGAAAGTGATGGGGCTCCCACCTATCTTCCTTATCATTATATATTCAAATCACTTGAGCCTTTAGATTATGATTTTGGGGAAGGAAAACCCATTGAATATGACACTTCACCCTTCCCTTTTGTTTATCATCTTGAATCCTCCTCAAGTGAGTCCCTCACCCCTTGTCATAAGATCCCAAGTGACCACGAGCCCTTTCTCCCTTTTGAGTATAGTGTCAAGGACAAGCCCCTCATTGAATATTCTTTATCTCCCTGGGCACCCCTCAAGGTCATGATCAATCCATAATCTCCCCTTTCCAGTGTGATCATCACAGGCAACCTACTTATGTTTCTCCATCTCATCATTTGCCCTTTCCTACTGATCATAACCCTATGGGGGCCATAAAATATGACATAAATGATAAGGACCACAATAAAAATAATATGCCCGAGTTTGTCATCCATCAAAAGTTTATGAGTCTAATCATTGACATCTCTATATTTTGGTTAGAAGAAAGGATCTCATGGACTAGACCACATCCTTTTCTTACCTCTTCTAATGTGATTATCCATGTGTGGGAATTCTATTTTCCTAACCCCCACCGACCTTATCATCCATGTGATTATGTCCACATTCGCTTCGGCATTTGCCACATGAGTAATCATATGGGTTGGCATGTTTATATTGATTTGATGATATGTTGGTTGCACTGGCTTTAACACTTAATATTAGCTTCGGCATATGCATGTTAGGATAGGATGCATTGCATACTCATTTTCGCATTAGAACTAACATCATATGATATTGCTCATAGTAGATTAGTTGCATTTAGATTAAAACTTGCATATTTTATTACCTGTTGAATTTATGACCTAACATTAAGCATGGGTGATCATAAGACATCGTGAAAAACATGTTGCCCCGTGGGTTTAGTCGTTGATATGTGCAAATAATAGGTCTACGATGACCAAGAGTTTGATGGAGTTCTCGTGATCTCCCGTTCGAGTAGCTTTGCCCACTTCTTCTAGAGATCACATCCTAGTTGGACCCAGATGTTACCCACCACTTCGTGGGTAATATCCTGAGGATAATTTTTTCTCCATGATGGTCCTCAGTCGGCATCCAGCAGCCCCTTGCAGCTCTCAACTACCTCGTTGTGAGATTTCTCTGCCACCTGAGCCAGCCATGTGGTCCCTCACCCATCTGTATTGATCGCATGTTTGAAGGTACGCCTCCCAAACCTAAAGGTGTGTCTTGTCATTTGGTAATTGAGTATTGGGTTTACTTATCATGGACACTTTTGGGCATGTATTAATGGGGGGATTTAGCAGAAAGAGTGGGCTTAGTTTGTGCTTTTGTCCACTTTACCTCTTTTGGATGTTACCCTTGGATTTTAGTCTCGTGGGATCTCCTTTACTAACCATTTGATTTTAGGGTGGTACTACTTGGGAAACCCCAACTTTGGTTGTGTGGTCCCGCTCCCTTATCCACATACATCACTCCCCTTCCACTCATTATAGCCCCATTCATCATATCTCCCACTTGGGTCCTCATTCCCTTGCCCCCACCTTGGGTCAGGCTTGGAACAATGCCCTGGAGGTTGAAGAAGCTAAAAAGAAAAATGTAAAAAGCATATATGGCCACATTCAACAGGAAAATGTACCACAAGATGCAAATATGGTCGGGACAAACATATTTAGCACGTGGGAAAAAGCCAATGCATGAGGTCTACCCCATACCCATGGCCATCACCCAGGTTCCATCGGCCTTAGATGAGCCTCCTTTATTATTCAGGAACCCATGATTGTCCCAACCCCTGGAGGGCAATGAACTAACCGCACACCAAAAAGGGAGTATCCACTGTTATGTCTTACACATCATCCTCTTATCCTTTGAACCCTGAGGAGTTAATTAGAAAAAATCATAAAAGGCAAAAGGCATATAAAGAAGGGTGGAAAAATCAAGGCCGAGGCACCTATGTACCACGATTGCTCCCTCCTATACATTATATACCCAGGTGTGGGCTAGCCTTTTTTTAGCCACCCTTGTGCCTCGATATGTGGCCCAGGATTTCCCCTCTCATGCCCTATTCCATTCACCTCTTTATTGTTAAGAAATTAGGGCTTTTATTAAAATTTCTCTTTCATGAAAATTACTTGTGACTTCGTATACTTCTTTCACATAGATCTTATCTTCATTAGATAATTACGTTCTTCATCAAGTCAATTATCAAATGCACAAGAGACACAAATATTTAGGCTAACAAGCCAGGGCCAAAACCTCTCCCTCTTGGAGAGGAAAACCTGAAAGTAATTCTTCTTATAGATATTCCTTTGATGAGTACCATAACCATGACACGGACCCTTGACACTAGTATGCCTCCAATACCCTTGTCACTTCTCTTCTAGGCTCCTTATGATGAACTTCTTTCTGCACTGTTTTGCAACAACCTTAGGGAAGCTCAGTCCCTATCCTTCTATTCTTTCTTCCTTGATCTATCATTGCTGCCCTACACTGAGATCTCTTTTTTTTGTTGTGATGCCTTCTTCTTCATGTTGTGTATATCACTGAGTTAATGCAAGAGAGTGAGATCAAAGACAAAGTATAGCACTGCCTCCCCTCCGCTTTGATCTCAACCTTCTTAGCACTCCTTGTAATATCATTTCCTTCGTTATCAAGACATCTCCTTTACGGACTGTATTCCTTGCTGAATTGTGGACTAGTCCAAGACCTAATCCTCTCCTTCACGCTATGATCTTCATTGCAATTCGAACAAACCTGGACCGAGATCTTTAACCCCAAACAGAGATCTCTTTTTCTAGCGATACGCTTCCTTTCTTCTTCGTTGGACAGTCATCTTCCTCTTCGCTGAACTGTCCCTCACTTTTGCACCCAAAACCAGACCTTTATCTCACACTTTATTTCAGAGCTTGATCCAAATTGATTGGTGTCATATGAGGCTGCGGTCCCTTCTATTTATAGAGGTTGTGTCATTGTCCTAGGCCAACATGACTTTTGTGAGTAGGTTGACATCATCAAGGGGTATATCCAACACATTTAAGTTGATTTCCTTGGAGCATTTTGACAAGATATTGGAGCATATTTTTACAACAATAAATTGCCTTTACAAGTGTAACAACACTTCATATACATGACTCTAAATTATATATTTATGAGAAGATGAAAAACCCATAAAGACATCAAGAAGAAGTCTTTGACCTATAATAAAAACTTCTTGATCATGAAACCCATGAGGCAAGCATTTACAAAATACATTTTATTATCTTTGTCTTCTTCATTACATAAATTCATAACTACAAGTCATTATGAAGACCGAACCTAGTTACAATTTTCAACACTCCCTCTTAACTAGGGAGGTGTTCATAATGGTACATGGTCACTCTCAATCTGAAGAATCTCATAAGAAGAATTGGATTAGTAATCCCATTTGTATAGCATCATATCAACCAGCATTGTCATAATGCAAGGCCTTGACTAGCAACTCCATCTCTCCACGACATCTTTGAGCTACAATGTTGGCAAGACAAATGATGAATAGACACCTACATCATTGTCTCTCTTGGATCATATCCCACTCAGGTTCAGTCAAGATATCTCTAGGACTATTCTTGTCTTCGATTCCCAGTCCTCAAAGAATATTTGTCCTTCCACGACTACTCTTATCTTGGATGCCCTAATACATCCTCAAGAGTATCGAATGCTAGATGATTATCCAATCCTCCATTCTATCTTCCCAGGTGAAGACCAAAATGACATGTCTATCTCTCCCTCTCAACTAGGGAGGACATATTCCACAAAGGAATGTACTCATTCTTATACAAGGAATGTACCTAAGCTCCCTCTCGGCTTAGAAATTACCAAGTTTCTTCCAAGTAAGAAACTTATTATCAGGCTCCCTCTTAATCAAGGACTTGCAGCAGCAATGATGAAAACACCCAGCGGTTCATGAAGAACTCCTTCCTTCAATGTCATGAATTTATTTGTTGTTGAGGAGTCTTCATCTTTGGGATCTCTTCAAAGGGCACAAATCATCCATCACTTTCATCCAAGAGTCTTGTCTTCTATCAAAAAGTGGTCCATCAATCTTCTCATTTGGTCTAGCTTCATGTCATGTTGCTTTCTTTCGAACCATATTTCATCCAAGGATCTTTCATCCTACCATATGGTTGTCAACCTGTGGAAGACATATACTTCCCTTTGGCAGCCCTGCATAAGCTCATCAGATATTATTTAATTATAAATATGAACCTTTTAATCAAAAGTTCCCTTAGTGATGATCCTTCACCATGACATCTTCTTGTAGGCATCGACATCCTTTGTTTACAGATTGACACATCTCTAAAGATATGCATTGTCAAGGGTCTCCATCCTTTTCAAACTTCTATCTGAGTCTACATATCTTCCCAGGAGATTTTCTAGTCAAGTCTTCTTGGCTTCCTTGGATGTTGACTGCTCTTTATCATGGTTGCACTTCTCACAATCTCTTCCTTTCTTACTCCACACAATTTGATTTCATTCCCAAGAACTTCTGATATGCAGTTCCCTGATTGTGTATAGCCACCTCATATTCCACATGAGGACATATTATGTTGATTTTATCTAGTGTGGATTATGCCTGTTGGCAACCTATGCATCGGAGGAAATTCTATTTTCCTTTTGTTCATACTTCTGAAGATAGAAGTATATTACCTGCAACCATGTGACATAACTTCATAGCATCCAATGTAAGCATAAATATTCATGTACCTCATCTCTTTTCCTTTTGAGTCATCCTGCAACAGTTTTCCTTCGAATGAAAAGTTTCATTCTCTTGACCTGCTTCATCAATATGTCATCATATCCTAATCCCAGAATTCTGCAAGTTAGAATTCTCAAGGAAACCTTTTGCTTTCTTTCTAACCAGTGAATCCAAAAAGGATTCAATTAGAAAATGTTAGCACCGGCTTCCATATTGATTATTGAATGATGACCCTTGATCTAGATGATTTCCTTCTATAAATATTATTTTCAGTGAGGTTCCCGGGAGACATTTATCTCATAGCATAGTTGTCACATAAATGTGTTACGGACATCCTCCTATGACGAGTGCTCCTCCTTGAATGCTTCCATCATAATGCCAATTCTAAAGTGATGCATCTATCTAATATACAATGCTTCCTAACATACAAGTTTACAACCGACAGATACCTCTTAAAGAGGAAGATGATCTCAATCATAGTAGAGATATTTCACTTCTTCTTTCTTAGGTTTCTTTGAATCAAGTTCTTCCATTTCTCTGGCGACATGGGCTTCTTCCTTTTTCCTCTTGTCCTTATTAGATTTGAGACAATCCTTTTTATAGGGACCAAGTTCATTACATCCATAGCATCGTATCTTATCCATGTTTCTTCTTTTCTTCTGAGAACCAAATTTACCAAATATTCCCTTTCTTCTTGACATGGCAGCATAGGCTTGATTCTCTTCATTTGATCCTATATCAACTTTAGCTTTTAACCTCGTCTCTTATATCTTACATATAGACCATAGATCATGGAATTGTGTTGCTTCTTTCTTCCCATAGATACTTGAAGTGAAGTTTCCCCATCCCTCCGGTAGAGCATTCAGTACCATTGTAGTCATTTCTCTATCAAACATTACTTCTCCCAATTCTTGCAGTTGATCTCGCATTTTCGAAATCTTCATAAAATATTAAGTGATTACTTCCTCTCTTGACAACTTCAACTTGAATAGTTCTTGTCTCAAAGATATTGCTTCCCTTGCAGTACTCACGGAGAATAGCTCCACCAATTTGTCATATATTTCTTTTGAATATTCTAGTTTTGATACATAGGGGGATGAGAAAGTCCTTTATGGATTCTATAAGAATCCTCTGGGCTCTTATGTCTCCCTTTATGTATTTGGCATGTGCTTGAATATCTTCTTTTGAAGGTCTAGTTGTTGACCCGTTGATATAGTCCATGACTTCATTCTCAATAAGATTTAGATATGTCCTTTACTTCCATGCAATAAAGTTTGAAACCCCAACCAGTTTGTTGATTTCTTTGCAAAAAGACATTTTGACAGATTCAGATGAAGTCGTAAATATACTTGAATAGATGCTTTCTTCCTCTATTGGATTATTCCTTATTGATGATGTAGATAGTGGTAGAACCTCCCTCTTCGATTGACTTCTTCAAGAGTGGTGTAAAGCAGTAGATCACCTTGGATCCTTGATGATGATCAAGGATGGCTTGATGACTTCAGCAAAATGATGATTTGAAGATGTCTCCAACATTGTTGATTTGGCTTCAATCATGAGATAGCTTTAAATTCCTTGAAGATAAAGATCACCTCCTTGATCTTGCTTTCCCTGATCTTCTTGAGACGGCTTGAGGGTTTTCCTAACTTCCTACAAACTACTCCTTGAATGTATGAAGATCTTAGATCTAGAAATTGACTTTATCAAGTAGATCCTTCTTTCAGCCTTGATGTCTTCTTGAAAAACTGATCCTTCTTGTCTCCTTTGAAGCTTGAACTTTGTGCCTTCTTGTTAAACTGCCCTTTCTTGTCTTCGGCACCTTATAGCTCTGAAACCATGTTGAGAAATTAGGGCCTTTACTAAAATTTCTCTTTCATGATAATTACTAGTGACTTTGTTATACTTCTTTCACTTAGACTTATCTTCGTTAGATTATTACGTTCTTCATCAAGTCAATTATCAAATGCACAAGAGACAAATATTTAGGCTAGTAAGCCAGGGCCAAAACCTCTCCCTCTTGGAGAGGAAAACCCGAAAGTAATTATTCTTATAGATCTTCCTTTGACGAGTACCATAACCATGACACAGACCCTTGACACTAGTATGCCTCCAAGACCCTTGTCACATCTCTTCTAGGCTCCTTATGAAAAATTTCTTTTTTGCACTGCTTTGCACCATCCCTAGGGAAGCTCGATCCCTAGCCTTCTATTCTTTCTTCCTTGATCTATCATTGTTGCCATAGACCGAGATCTATTTTCTTGGTTGTGATGCCTTCTTCTTTATGTTGTGTATATCACTGAGTTTATGCGAGAGAGTGAGATCAAAGATAGAGGCTAGCACTGCCTCTCCTCCGCTTTGATCTCAGCCTTCTTAGCACTCCTTGTAATATCCTTTCCTTCGTTGTGAAGACATCTCCTTTCAAGACTGTTGTCCTTGCTGAACTGTGGACTAGTTCGAGACCTAGTCCTCTCCTTTGCACTATGCTCTTCAATGTAATTCGGACAAACCTGGACCGAGATCTTGAACCCCAAACAGAGATCTCCTTTTTCCTGCGATATGCTTCCATTGTTCTTCGTTGGATAGTCATCTTCCTCTTCTCTGAATTGTCCCTCACTTTCGCATCCAAAACCAAACCTTTACGTCACACTTTATTTCATAGCTTGATCCGAATTGATTGGTGTCATATGAGGCCGCAATCCCTTTTATTTATAGAGGTTGTGTCATTGTCCTAGGCCGACATGACTTATGTGAGTAGGACGACATCATCAAGGGGTATATCCAACACATTTGAGCCAATTTCCTTAAAGCATTTTGACAAGGTCTTGAAGCATATTTTTACATTAATAAATTGTCTTTACAAGTGTAGCAACACTTCATATACATGACTCTAAATTATATATTTATGACAAGATGACAAACCCCTAAAGACATCAAGAAGAAGTCTTTGACCTATAATAAAAACTCCTTGCTCATGAAACCCATGAGGCAAGCATTTACAAAATACAATTTAATATCTTTGTCTTCTTCATTACATAAATTCATAATTACAAGTCATTATGAAGACCGAACCTAGTTACATTTTTCAACATTTATCACATGCCACCACCATTTGAGGGATGTACCCTGGACAAACTATTCCCTTTAAAGGAAGAAACCACCTAATAAGGTGCTTGGCTAACCCCCTTTGGAGTATGGAGACACTAGCACATGTCGAAGCCCACTATGGAAGGACATGCCATTATGAAGTGTCCACTTGTTGTCCATGGTTTGTAAGCTCTTTTACCCGATTACTTTAATGACTTGTTGTGATGGAAGGCTAGGGGACGCATTGGATCTTATGCAGAATTGCAAATCGTGTCCATTCTGGGTTTAGTCTACCTATATGGGGTCCTAACCCTCCAGAGGGATACATTGGCACATGTAGGGTGTGTGTAGAGAGCCATGGGCCTCCACGACAGTAGATAACACTCCATGGATCCCTAGACATGCTCAGAGATTGCTCGAGATCCACCTTTTGGACGAGGAAGATGCATTTGGTACACTATGCCCAGCTAGCCCCACAGGTGCAACACACACTTAGCAAGTGTCCTAGGACATGGACGTTAACATGGCATCATTTATTCCATCATTTGAGCCCTTACAG
The DNA here is from genome assembly GCA_034641835.2 of Pinus albicaulis. Lineage (NCBI taxonomy): Eukaryota > Viridiplantae > Streptophyta > Pinopsida > Pinales > Pinaceae > Pinus > Pinus albicaulis. The sequence goes on along the minus strand of CM076575.1, from coordinate 1,081,332,565 downwards.
ATGGTCTACAGGCATCTTCGACTTACTTGGGGACCCATGAGGTCATTGGTGTGCCCCCACACCCACTGGGAGCACCACAGGTTTATTGTTTGGAGAAGAAGGGGCCACCCCCTTGTCCATCACTTTTGAGGATCATATTCATCATTATGGCACTAATGGACCTCATCAGGCCTCTTGGAGAGCCCTACAACATGCATAGATTATTATTTGACCTCTTGAGAGGCTTATTATTTTATTTGTGAGCTAGTTTGGTGGGCTTGTCACCAAAAGTTAGTTAATTTGCACATAATTTTATTTTAGGGGCTAATGTAGGCCCATTAGGTTATTCAAACTCCCAATGAGTGTATAAATAGGAGTTAGATGAGTTCATTTTGTATCATCACTTGACTCGGATCATTTTCTCCTTAGAGACTTCGCACTTTTTTCTTGGAGGATATTTTTGGATCATGGATGAATTTTGATGCGTGGATTGGGTCTTCTTATCTTGGAGCTTCTTACATTGCAAATGTGTTGATGGTTGGATATATTCTCTTATATGTAAGTACAATTTTAATGCTATTTTCTTTCATTTTGCCGCATACAATGATCATGATATTTTCGTTATTTTAGGGTTGATTGATGCATGAATTTACAGCATCAATGTGGAATTATGTTTCTATTTAGCTTGTCTCTATGTATGGGCCATGTTTGATGAATGAATTGTCCTAGAGATCTAAGTTATCTCGATAAGCCTCCTCCATTTGCAACAAAGTATAAATGCTTTTAAACTTTTCTTCCCTTGCTTTTATCATTGGACGAAGTTAACTTTGAGAGCCTCCTTGAACAAGAAACGAAATCCATCTTCATATTTCTCCTTGACTCCATATCCTCAAGAGGAATTAGGCACTGATCCATCAAAAGATGGTCACTTTAAACCATATGTATTCACCTTTTCCTCTCTCTTCTAGGTCTAGCCACGTTGGGCCACCTAGGGCATCAATTTCACGACAAACTAGCGCTAGAAAAAGTTCGATCTCCTAGGCCCTACTGTGCTGGTGTCCTCAAGGTCTCCTCTGAATTTGAAGAGATTCTGACAGTGGGATTGCAAGATATCCCCAAGCCCTAGGTCTAAGATCAAACTTTGCCCTAGTGTTCCCAAGGCTGTGCCTCATAGGATCAATTTGACATTTTAAGTGAAAATTCTTGTTTTGATCCTTTCCCTTGCATTGTTTAGGTTGATTATCATTGGTTGCTAGACTCCATCCCCTTAACCTAGGTTGGGTCCACTTGGCCCTATGCGGTCCCATTCCCTATCAAAGACAATTTACCAAGGACAACTCGGGAATCCAAGTTCTATAAGGATTTTAGGGATTGGGAAACTCCTTTTCAAATCATACTCCTTTAACCTAACCCACAAATCCTCACCTCCTTTTCCTAGAAATTCTTGTACCTTGATTAAAGAGCAAGCAAGCTCAATTCTTAATCATATTCTAAGGAAAGGGTCTTTAAGTTCACTTCACATCTATTTGTTGATCTATCCTTTACAAGTGACTTACTAAATATCAGGTCTCCTCGCATCAATGAAAGTTCGTAAAGAGCATGGAGTCTTTTTTGTGGTGACAATGGGCTAAGTCTCCATTGTTGCCCTTGACCTAGTAGTTGTCCTCTTAAGAGTCCCTTTTAGGTCTCTTGTTTAGGTTGATTATCATTGGTTGCTAGACTCCATCCCCTTAACCTAGGTTGGGTCCACTTGGCCCTATGCGGTCCCATTCCCTATCAAAGACAATTTACCAAGGACAACTCGGGAATCCAAGTTCTATAAGGATTTTAGGGATTGGGAAACTCCTTTTCAAATCATACTCCTTTAACCTAACCCACAAATCCTCACCTCCTTTTCCTAGAAATTCTTGTACCTTGATTAAAGAGCAAGCAAGCTCAATTCTTAATCATATTTTAAGGAAAGGGTCTTTAAGTTCACTTCACATCTATTCGTTGATTTATCCTTTACAAGTGACTTACTAAATATCAGGTCGCCTCGCATCAGTGAAAGTTCGTAAAGAGCACGGAGTCTTTTTTGTGGTGACAATGGGCTAAGTCTCCATTGTTGCCCTTGACCTAGCAGTTGTCCTCTTAAGAGTCCCTTTTAGGTCTCCTGTTGGTTTGAGTTGTAACAGGTTGAAAATGCAGTAGGCTCTCCTTCTTCATGATGTGAAATTCTCCCTCTGGCTAAGTTGCACGAAACGGGGAAACGAAAACGAGTTTTCGAAACGGTAAGCAATATGAAACACAACCTCCCCAAATTTTGAAAACGGGGAAACGCGGTATATATATATATATATATATATATATATATATATATATATATTTAGGACATTTAAGAAAAGTTATGTGAAATCATACAAGTTTAAAACATACATGATAAATCATAAATTCAAAGCATAAATTATTACAAATTTACAAGTTACAACACATTTACTCATGAATGATCATTGATAACAGACACATAATGAAAATAGCAATATCGGAATATCCAAAACCAGCCTTTATTATATATCAAAATCTCAAAATCAGCGTTTATTATATATATGAGACTGCAAGTACAATAAATTCAAAAGACTAATACTCATTATCAGAATCCTCATCAAATATAGCAGCAAAAGCATGCTCAACAGTGGATGGTGTATTCCTCGAATTCTCAGAAACGAACGCATGACCTCCTCCGATTTGGATAAGGAGGTTCTCCCCACAGTCAACAACAATCTACAAGTGGCTCTTGCCCATCTGCATCAAACTGGTTGGGTCAAAGTCAATAAAAAGAAAGGAAAGAAATGTCATATGGAGGATTCGACCCACTCTAGGTAGATTCCATTGTTTATCTCTTTTGCCTCCTAGTCACACTTGTTAGTTCCTTTGTTTACTCTCTGCTCACTCTACGGGGCCGAGGTTGATAGTTAATCATTTCCGGTTTCCCCGCTCTCTTGCTTCTCTTGACTGTTTCTACAGTTTGTACCATATGTTCTCTTATGTTCTCTTAATAGAATTAGTCTAATTTATCAAAAAAAAAAAAAAAAACAGTGGATGGTGTAGCTAAAGAAGATGTTTGGTCAATTCCAATTCTATGATCCTGGTCCTCAATATTCAAGGCAGCAAGAGAGAGATCCAAATCAGGATTTTCTAGATACACATCCCACTCCTTAGAAGGACCATTGCCATATTTTGGACCCCTACGAGATGCAAGCCGAAGGTTGGAGTTCAGATAAACAAGATCCTCTACCTTCTGTGAGCCCAACCTGTTGCACTTCACAGAATGAATAAAACCATAGGTGCTCCAATTCCTTTCTGCTGATGAAGAACATGCGAATGGCAAGGTTTTGAAAATGTACACCATTTGCTCCATGACAAATCCACCACCTAACTGAATTCATGGTGCTTCTCTCCTCCAAAGATGATATATCTGAATAAGTTGATTCCAGAGTGGCTCGGTGCATCTATGTATGTGGTATCCCATTCAATGTTGTTCACTCTCTTTACTGGCAAGATATGATAAGGGCAGTTAACAAAGCTCATCAAGGGTACAAGGGAGCCAACTATGAGAAAGATAGAACTCAGCTTTTAAAAAATGAGAAGGATCTTGTGGAGGATGTGTTATCACCAATTCGTTCTTCTTGGAGTAGCTCTAGGGTTACCATAGTCTCAGATGGATGGACAGATACAAGGCGTAGACCATTGATAAATATCATTGCCACTTCACCAAAAGGTGCAATGTTTCTAAAGGCAGAAGACTGCTCGGGAGAGGTAAAAGATGCACAATTCATTGTTGATGTCATTATCAAATCTATTGAACAAGTTGTTCCTAACAGGGTGGTGCAAGTTATCACGAACAATGCACTGGTATGCGAAGTTGCAGGTTTGATTATTGAGGGGAGGTATGACCACATCTTTTGGACACCCTGCATTGTTCACAATATGAATCTGATCTTAGAGGAGATCGACAATAAAGTTCCATGGATAAAGGAACTCACAGGGGAAGCAAGGGAAATTGTTAAATTCATCACCAACCACCACCAGTCTTAAGCAATATTTCGAGAGTACTCCAAATTGGAGTTGTTAAAAGTTGTTGAGACACGATATGCCTCAAATTTCATAATGTTGTGTCGCCTTGTTGAGGTTAAGCAATCATTAGTGTCTATGGTGGTGAGTCAGCTTTGGGCTGAGTGGAGACAGGCAGATTTATAGCAGGGATCTACGGTGCATAGATTGTGCATTGATGAGAATTGGTGGAGCAAGATAGATTTCTTGCTAATGTTCACAACCCCTGCATTTGAGCTTCTTCAGAATGCTGACACCAACCAACCTTTCTTGGGAGAGGTATATGATGGCATGGATTCCATGGTTGAGAAAACCATGGAAATAATTTCACAGGAGTCTCCACAGCTTTTGTTTGTAGATGGTCATTTCTCTGAATTAATCAAGAGAATCATTGTTGACAGATGGAACAATTTCAACACTCCATTGCATACTTTAGCACATGCCTTGAACCCAAAATTTTATGATGAGGAACTTATTGCTCAAAGCAATGAGAAGAGGAAGGCACCCCATAAGGATAGAGAGGTGGCTAATGTGGTGAAAAAAGCCCTTATGAGAATTTTTCTAGCTCATCTACACGGGGAAGTGAAGGAATAATTTGCCAGTTTTGCTGCCGGAATAGATGATTATTCAGATATATCATCTTTGGAGGAGAGAAGCACCATGAATCCAGTTAGGTGGTGGATTTGTCATGGAGCAAATGGTGTACATTTGCAAAACCTTGCCATTTGCCTCCTTTCACAAGTGGCAAGCTCTTCATCAGCAGAATGGAATTGGAGCACCTATGGTTTTATTCATTCTGTGAAGCGCAACAGGTTGGGCTCACAGAAGGCAGAGGATCTTGTTTATGTGTACTCCAACCTTCGGCTTGCATCTCGTAGGGGTCCAGAATATGGCAATCGTCCTTCTAAGGAGTGGGATGTGGATCCAGAAAATCTGATTTGGATCTCTCTCTTGCTGCCTTGAATATTGAGGACCAAGATCATAGAAGTGGAATTGACCAAACGTCTTCTTCAACTACACCATCCACTGTTGAGCATGCTTCTGCTACTATATTTGATGAGGATTCTGATAATGAGTATTAGTCTTTTGACTTTATTGTACTTGCATCCTCATATATATAATAAAGGCTGATTTTGAGATTTTGATATATAATAAAGGCTAGTTTTGGATATTCCGATATTGCTATTTTCATTATGTGTCTGTTATCAATGATCATTCATGAGTAAATGTGTTGTAACTTGTAAATTTGTAATAGTTTATGCTTTGAATTTATGATTTATCATGTATGTTTTAAACTTGTATGATTTCACATAACATTCCTTAAATGTCCTAAATTCTAACATAAATTTAAATTATATATATACACACTGCGTTTCCCCGTTTCCAAATTTTGGGGAGGTTGCATTTCGTATCGCTTCCCGTTTCGGAAACTCGTTTCCATTTCCCCGTTTCGTGCAAATTAGGTTTACATAAAACCCTAGTGGATAGCCTATCATATGGCTTCTGAAAGTTATTAGATACCTTTATTTTTCATTTGACTTTATTTCTAGGGATCATTATATGACTGAAATAATCTTCTGTCATCTTGATTGAATTGCTAATGTGATTTAGGGTTTGTATCAAACCTGGGCTAGAGGTTGAAATATTGAAGTAGTCTCTTATTGATTATGTAAAGTCTAAATGCTTCCGCTACTGTAAGATTTCATTATGATTAACTTCATGCTTCTATAGAATTGATTGTACTTGTTATCTAAGTTATGCAGGTACATCATATTGTTGAAGGAGCCCGTAAGAGAAGTTCATATGATCAACATGATGAGAAAGATGGAAGCCATGAAAGATTCTCCAATACCAAAGGAAGAAGTTAATCCCCCTACACTAAGAGGGAGCCTGGATAGAAGAACTCTCCTTGGTTAAGAGGGAGGGCACAACATAATTTTTTATTGGAGAATACATTCTGGAAGATATGCTGCTACATGAGAAGTAGGAAAAGGAATCTTCTCTCAAAGATTCAACTAATTGTCCAACTGAGATTAATTGAAGGGCAAAAACGAAACCCCGAAAGTTTGTTTTGGTTATATATTTGAAAGTATTTTGCTGATTAGGGTTGTGATTGTATAGGTAAATCTCTTGAAGGTTTGATACAGGTTGGTTGCCGATCAGTATGATCGGGAGAGACTTGTTGTTGAGGCTTTGCGAGAGAAGCATTCCCTGAAAAGACATCAGGCCAACACTTTGTTTTGATGTCTGGTAGGAGAGTGGCATCGAGTGGATATGCACCCAGTTCCCTAGGTTGATAGTTAGTAAGTAACCCTGATGTTACCTATAGAGGTTGAAAGCTTTAGTCCATCTTAGTCCCACTTGGATGGATTGCCCTGGTCACGAATCTAGTCCATGGCATTGTGGTGCCTAAATTGTTGAGAGACCAATGGATAGATTGCCTCGGTCAGGAATCCAGTGCATGGCAATGAGGTGCCTAAAAATTCTTCATAGTTCACATAGTTGAGATCTTCCTTGTACTAGTGTATTATGAATACCTCCCTAGTTAAGAGAGAGTGTTGAAGATTGTAACTAGGTTCGATCTTCATAAATTGTATTTGAATCAATATTTATTGTACTTGTCAAAAGAATAAAGAAAATAATTTTATATTATTGTTGAAAGACTTATTAAAGCATGGGTTTCATGCTTGGGTCATATTATTTTAGGTCAAAGTCCTCATTGTGGACTTCTAGGTTTTATTTCAAGTTTATATAGTCATTATAGATTTAAATTGACCCATACTGGGTTTTGATCATGTAATTAGGTAAGTATTGAGTCAAATATGATTTATGGAGCCTCCACATAAAGTCGGCCTTCAAGTGATCAAGTCGGCCTTATGTCCAGTAATTCGAACTCATCGGAAGCCTATAAATACAAGGAAATCGAATTCATTTGGAGACATCTCTCTCACACACAGAAATTCGAATTCGAACTCATCAGAAGCCTATAAATACAGGGAGATCGAATTCATTTGGAGACATCTCTCTCACACAGAAATTCGATATCATCTGATGCATCAAGGAAAAGTGCGAAGTGAAGGAAGAGGTCAAAAGGAGTACGGTCTTCGACAAGCTGAAGGATTGGAAGAAAATTGAAATTTTGCTGTTACTCTCTCTCTCATGTGCTCTAGTTTCGAAGATCGAAGTCTCTCATAATTTTGTTGCTTCAGTTGTTGGTGCCAAGAGAAGAAGAGATTGAAGTTGATTTTGATGGATGTTGCTGCCTTGAGAAGTTGTATTGGATCAAAATTGAACTACTAGAAGCAAGATCGAAGTCTTTCCTCTAGGATCGAAGTTCCAGAAGCAAGGTCGAAGTTCCAAGGTCGAAGAAACTGCTACATAGTGTTGTTGTTGTTGTTGTTGCAAATTGAGAAAGGATCAAAAGGAAGGCTGCCTTGGTGTGGAGGAAGTCTGAGTCAACGTCTAGAGTCTCAAGATTACTATTGAAGGAAGAATTATTGACTGGGTTTTACCCTAGAGTGGGATTTTCCCCTAGTTGTTGGCCTACATCTGGTATCCTTGATCTATGTGTTTTTGCTTTGATATTTGCTTAATGAACTAAGAAGAAAGAAGATAAGAATAACATAATAAGACCTAAAGAATATCACAAGTAAATAATCAAGAATAAGAGAATCTTTCTGCCTTTCTCTAACACTTATGATATGCTAATGAATTCCTAGATATATGTGTTGACCTAATTATTAATGGTCATGAGTCCTAGGGTTTGGAAACAAGCCCTAGTCAAAGTTTGAAGTTCTAGAATGATGTTTGGGAAATCTAAGGTTTTTTCAGCTAAACCCTAATAGTAGTTAAATTCTCTAGTATGTATATCCATCTAGTATCTATGAATCTATTTAATGATTGTTGAGACTTTTTGTAAAATAGAAGCTATTCATGTTAAGTTGTGTTTGATTGTTAAAGCTCATGTATAAAATATAGGGTTTACATGAAAACCTAGTAGGAAGTCCAACATATGAATTCTAAAAGTTGTTAGATGCATTACTTGTTTGGATAGTTCTTAGGGTTTGCTATATGAAATAACTTATCATCTTGTTGAGAATAATGTTAGGGCCCTAGATATAATGAGACTAATATCTTGATTGAGTTGTTGATGTGACTTAGGGTTTGTAACAAAACTTGGGCAAGAAGTTGAAGTATTAAAGTATAGTCTCTTGTTGATTATGTTTGTAAAGACTAATGCTTCCACTACTATAAGATTTTGTTATGACTAACTTCATGCTTCTTTAGAATTGGTTGTACTTGCTATCTAAGTTGTGTAGGTACATCATATTCAAGATGGTGAAGGTGTCCATAAGAACAATCGATTTGATAAGGCATGATAGGAAGGATGAAAGCTATGAAAGATTTTTCAATATCGAAAGAAGAAGTTGATCTACCTAAATTAAGAGGGAACCTGGATGAAAGAAATCTCCCTGGTTAAAAGGGAGGGCATAACATAGTCTTGATTGGAAAATATGTTGTTGCTTGTGGAGTAGGAAGAGAAAAGTATATGATTAAGGAATCTTCTGTCAAAGATTCGATTGGTAGGTCCTACCGAGATAAGTTGAAAAGCAACATCGAGACCTTGAAGGTTTGTTTTTGATGATGTATATTTGAAAGTGTATTACTAATTGGGGGTGTGTTTGTACAAGTAAATCTCTTGAAGTTTTGAAAAACATGTTGGATGTCGATCGGTTTGATCGAGAGAGATTTGTTATTGAGGCTTTGTGAGTGAAGCATTGCCTAGAAGACATCGGGTCGACACTTTGTAATGATGTATGGTAGGAAAGGTGGCATCAAGTGGATGCGCACCTAGATCCCTGGGTTGATGGTTAGTAAGTAAGCCCGATGGTACCTAGAGAGGCTGATTGCTTTAGTCCATCTTAGTCCCACTTGGGTAGATTGCCTTGGTTAGGAATCTAGTCCATAGCATTGTGGTGCCTAAATTGTTGAGAGACCAATGGATAGACTGCCCTAGTCAGGAATCTAGTCCATGGCATTGAGGTGCCTAAAAATTCTTCATAGTTCACATAGTTGAGATCTTCCTTGTACTTGTATATTATGAATACCTCCCTAGTTAAGAGGGAGTGTTGAAGAATGTAACTTGGTTCAGTGTTCATTAATGTATTTGAGTCACTATGTAATATACTTATCAAAAGGATAAAGAAAAGAAATTTTATTATTATTACAATGACTTATTAAAGCATGGGTTTCATGCTTAGGTCATTATGTTTTAGGTCAAAGTCCCCATTGAGGACTTCTAGGATTTATTATGAATTTATAGAGTCATCTCTCACACACATAAATTCGATATCTACTGCTGCAAAGGAAAAAGTGTGAATTCAAGGAAGAAGCCAAAAGGATTGCGAGTTTGGTCACATGGAAGGAGAAAAGGAAAATTGAAATTTTGGTGTCTCTCTCTCTCTTTGACGTGCCCTAGATTGTAAGATCAAAGTCCCTCATTGTTTTGATGTTGCTAGTTGTTGCAGCCAAGACAAGAATAGGTCGAAGTTGCTATTGTTGGATGTTGGTGCCTTGAGAAGGTGTATTAGGACAAAATCGAACTCCCTAAGTCAAGATCGAAGTTTTTCCTCCAAGATCGAAGTCTTTCAAGCAAGGTCGAAATTTTTGGTCAAAGGAAGTGTTGCATAGTGTTGTTGTTGCTACTGTTGTTGCCAGCTTGAAAGTAGGATCAAGAAGAAGGCTGACTTGGTGTGAAGTGTGAGTCAAGGTCTAGAGTCTTGGGAAAATTATTGAAGGAAGAATTATTGACTGGGTTTTCCTCTAGAGTAGGGGTTTGCCCTGGTTGTCTGCCTATATCTAGTGTCCTTGATCTATGTGTTATTGCTTTGATATTTTCTTGATGGACTAAGAGAAAAGAAGATAATAAGAAACTATTAAGTATACAAAAACATCACAAGCAAATTATCAAGAACAATAAAATATTTCTACCTTTTTTATTTTATAACATGTACCTAGTTTGTGACTTAATCTCCGCGTCTTGGCTTGTTCTAAGGTCTGGTCTTCACTTTTATTCCTAGTCTAAGATCCTTCCTCACTTTCTGAGCTTGAGAAAAACTATTTCACTTGAGTTCTTCACTTTTCTCTACACCTTGTCTTGTCTACCTTGAGTTGTCTTCTCTCTGTCGTCAGCTGTCTTGATGTCTTCATGCTCCACAATGGTCAAAAGTGCAAAGTGAATAGTTTTATGCATGTATATATATCTATTTGTTGCAAGGATGATATGGGAGCCGACATAAATCCGGATTGTCATGTCCCTTTTTTTAGCAGATTTGAAGTGGATTAATTTTACTTGATTTATTTGATATGAACAATCACACCTTAGAAGAGTCCATTTGCATTTTTAAATTTGAATGAACTGTGACTAGCATTTAGTGGGGAGATATTATTTAACAAATTTTTTATTGGTCTGCCATGTGATGTATCATGCATGCATTACATTTGTCTTCCATGTGAAATATGGATCATATAAGAATTACGCAAAAGACCTTGTCTACCATGCGAGTGATGTATTACACTGTGATGCCTACAATATACATTATATCTACCATTTATGGTCATAGGGAACATGTATGCCATGTTTGTACACCATGTTGCCTACATTATACATTGTCTGCCTTGTATGGTCATAGGGAACATGTATGCCATGTTTGTCTGCCATTAATCAAAGTGATTTTTTAATAAGGAATTTTTGATATTGTTTCAAAAAATATTCGGAGCCTAATGATTATGAAGCCCATTCATAGAATTAGGATTAATTAGTAAGAGTTTTTAGTGGTGTTCTAATAGGAATAGGGTAATAAAAATAAGGTAGCATTAATAGAAATTAAGAAATATGGGAATGATAGAGATAGAGTTTTGAATAGGGTATACATTTAGGAATCTAGGCATTAGGGTTTAATAGAGCTAGGGTTTTGTGAAGGGATTAGGACAAGGAGTTTCTTAGGACATGGGTTAGGGTTTTAGCCATCTTCAACAATGTCGTATTGACATCAATGACAAATTTGACCACAAATGATGGTGTCTATCAACCATTGTCTCGCCAACAATGTGCTCTGATCTTGTGGAGAGATAGACTTGTTAGTCAAGGCCTTGCTATGTGACAATGTTGGTTGGTATGATGAGATGCAATGAGATAAGCTGAAATAATAGCTTATGAGATGGCTTCCCAATCCGACTCTTCTTATGAGAATTCTTCAATATGAGAATGTCCAAGTACTGTGTATGTATTATGAATACCTCCCTAGTTAAGAGGGAGTGTTGAAATGTGTAACGAGGTTCGATCTTCATAATTGCTAAAGTAATCATGATTTTATGTATTTGATGAAAAAAGAAATAGAAATTTTATTATTATTATTATTTTGTAGCATGGGTATCATGCTCAAGGTTATTTTATTTATAGGTCAAGCACCCATTGAGTGCTTTTAGGGCTTGTCATTGAGTCAACAAGTCAATTGAGTCATTGTCATATATGGAAGACCCTCGTGGGCTAATTGTATCAAGTCAAAGAAAATTATTGTAAAGTCTATAGTGTCATAAAGACCCTCCAAGACCTTGTCAACGAGTAGCAACAAGTCGACCTATCTAATAGTGAAGTTAGCCTCCTAGAGAAGACATATCGGCCTATGAAGGGCATCCAATAAGCCTATATATGAGATGGAAGTAGACCAAATTTGACATCATTCATTCAAGCACACAACAAGTTTGTACAAGCACTAGAAGAACCAGCAAAGGGGAGAAGAATAATAATAGGAAGAATCGAATTGTTTTCCTAGGCTACTTTACCTCACACGTGCAAAATAATTAGGGCATCTGTGACTGCAGTAAGGTCAAGTTGTAGAGTTGTCAAGAAGTCACTATTTGGTGTCAAGAAGCCTTACAATACAAGTCGAGTTGTCTAAGAGAAGGAGGCACATCAAGCGAAGAGAGGACAAGGTCATTTCAGCATTAAGTCCACCCACACGTTGAGAACTGCACGAGTTACAAGCAGGCTGAAATTGCAGTCCTAAAGTGGCATCTGAATTTCTAAAGTTAGGGCTGAAAACTGAAGTTGGTAAGCAAGTTTGACTAGCATTGACTTTATGAAAGAGAAGCTCAACAAAGAAAGGTTTGACTTGGTCTTGGAGGGGTCTTTGTCAAGGGTCATAGGTCTTGGAATTCGACATTTGAACATTCTATAAGAAAAGAAGAATTCTTGTGAGTTTTCCTCTCAAGAGGAGAGGTTTTGGCCCTCGCTTGCAACCTACAAGTTGTATCATCTTGTCTATTTGATCTTCATAGTTTGGTAGTTGTTTGATGATAAGAACATAGTAATAATCAAGTGAAAGAAGAAGATAATCAAGTTAAGTAAAAATACATCACAAGCAGTTATCAAAGTAAGAGAAATCATCTAATCTAGTTGCCCCTAGATTTCTCAACATGGTATCAAAGCTAAGGTGACTACATCAAGAAGAAGAGGCAAATTGAAGATCGCACCATTAAAGAAGGATACATAAGTGTCGAGCATAAGGAATTCATTAAGGAGGACGAACAAGCACCAAGGAGGAGTACTAATCTCAAGGATCACATCATCATAAGGAAAAGAAGACCTCAAGGACCCTACCTCCACTCAAAGAAAGAGGGACTACACTTTTGAAGTCTCCATATTCTACATTTCTACATCCAAAGAAAGCAAGAAGAAGCATTGCCATCATCATCAAAGAAATCAAGGTGATCTCCCTCCCTTCGAAGAAAGGACCACGTCTCAAGCATATCATCTAGAAAAGAATTATTGTCATCTTTAAAGAAGGAAGACATCATCAAGGAAGCAAACATCTTCAATTGTAATCATCATCAAGAACACATCAAGTTAAAGATATCATCTTCAAAGGAGCATCTTCACTTGACAGGTACGTATCTTTATATTTATGTCTAATCTACTATCAACATGACTTCATTCTGTAAAGAAAGCAACAAACTGGTTGGGTCATCAAATTTCCTTGCATGGAAAAAGAGGATAGATTTTATCCTCATAGAAAATGAAGTTATTGAACATGTCAATGGTTCAATCTCCAAACCATCTCAAGAGCAAGCTCAAGCATTATCGAAGTATATGAAAGGGGAAATAAGGACTCAAAGAATCCTCATTGAATCAATCAAGGATTCCTTCATCCCTTATGTAGCAAAGTTGGATAAATCGAAAGATATCTATGAAAAGTTGATAGAACTGTTTTATGTAAAGACTACAAGAGAAGTCATATCATTGAGAACCGAACTATACAAGATGAAGGTATCGAAGTAAGAAGGGGTGGCCTCATACCTTATGAGGGTATCTCAAATAAGAGATCAACAACAAGAGCTAGGAGAAATATTGTCTGATAAAGAAATGACCATCGTTGTGCTCAATGCACTACCTGATCAAGTATCTATGGAAAGAAGGAAGCCACTCCATTCAGTGAACTTTGGTCATTATGGAAGATTGAAGAAACAAGGTTGAAGGAAAAGAGCGATGTTGGATCAAATGAACAAGTTCAAGCATATGCTACAATGGCCAGGAGAAAATGAATGTTTGGAAAGTTTGATCCTCGGAAAAAGAAGAAGCTTGACATGACAAAGATCCAATGCTATGAATGTAATGAATATGGTCACTTTAAAAGCAATTGTCCCAAACTCAATAAGGACAACAAGAAGATAAAGGAAAAAAATGAAGCCCATGTTACCGAAGAAGTGTGTAATATCCCTCCGGCACTAGAATGTTGTTTTAAATTAAGACGGGTAGAACAGCGGAAAGGCCATGAAAAGGATTGAAATTATGTAAATGAATATTTATTAATAAAGAAATTAAATGAGATGCGGATGCTTAGGAATGAGACACCTAGAAATGAGACTCTTGCCAAACAAAAACTCATTGGGGAAATGAGATTAGATAATTCCTTCATGATAAGTAATCTACAGAAAATTCTAGATAAGCTTATGATAAGCATTCTAGAAAAAATTCTAGATAAGCTTAATGGATAGGAGAGAAACATCCATTAAGTCGCTTGGTTGGGGAAAGATTCTAAGCTTAGGAAATTCTGAAAGCACCGTAGGAGAGAAAGACGAGCTTTTATGGAAAAGGCTAGGAAAGTGGATAAAAAGTTCCACAAAAGCGGGACGCCGCTAATGGAAACTTTATCATGAAGATAGGATAATAAATACCCATTGAAGGAACAAGTGGGGGCAGTTGATTCCGAGACAAGGAGTTCTCAACGCGGGGGTGAACTGAGGAAAATAGTTCTTGGTTGGTTGGAGAGCAGGTGTGAGATTTCCCAAGTTATCCTTCGGCGGTGATATTAGTCAGATTATTCCTAATTAGTTATTTCTTAGTTCCTTTTCATTCTTTTTACCTTCGTATTATGAGGATGATAGTAGTTGAGTGATTCTGATAAATCATTTTGGTCGTATTATTTTATCCCATATTGCATATCTTTTTATCATGATTGATAGATTTGGATGTTGCTTTATATCTCATTTAATGGTTAAAAATTCGATAATGGATTATCAGACTTGAAGTTAATTAGAAGTGTGGGTACACTGAGATTTGAAATGGAATTATGAATTTGTATATATGCAATTTAATGAAGATTGAAAAGGGAATCTGGGATGTATCATATCATAGTACATGTAAGTTTGGATTGTGAATTTAAATATTATATAACCAAATCAATAGAAAGAGAGGTAGTCGTGAATAATTTTTTCAGTAGTTAAGATAGTGATGTTGTCCTTACGTATGGTGAATCCGTAGTCAAATCAAAGTCATATTAGAGACCTAGTGGGTTAGCTACTGTGAGTAAGCAATGGAAGAGTATTTTTATGTATCAATGGAATAGTGTTGTCAATATGTTATTCAATTTTATTTTGGCACATATGTGGTATGGATATTTAGTGTATAGAAATGTGAATAAGTTTATCAATCTACTTCAAAAAAACAATTAGTAGAAGAGGTAAATTGGAATGTTAATTTCCTGTTGCTTAGCTATCGAAGTAACCCAGTACTACATAGGAGCGGCAATCTTTACAGTGAATTATGTTCTAACCTAAAATGAAAGATGTGAACAGGGTAAAAGAAGGGATGAATCCCATGATAGTATGTAACTCATCCCACTCTGAGATAAATTTTTGTACGGCCAGAAACAGGAGTACCAGCGTCGTAGGACCGAGTCACAGTTAGGGGAAAAATGGAAGAACTTTGAAAGGCTGCATGGAGTAGCTAATAATACGATGACGCAGGGTACAACAATGATCGTAGGTACACTATGTTGAAAAGAAATAAGTACCTGGGTGGGAAATTATAATTGGTCAAACTAGAAGAAATGGATTCAAGTATGGATTAGTAGGGATATAGCTAGCTTATAGTTACTTTTCATTGTGGTAGGATTGTTACACAGAAAACTATAATAGCACTGCGTAGGATTGCAGAGGAGTGGAACTTTGATTTGATTTATGGGACATCAAGTTAGTTAACAAACCCTGGTGAACCTGCTATAACTATAAGCTACATGCAAATAAATATATAGGAACAGTGTGACCAGATGTTTTTGTCGATATTCAAGAACTCCTAGAGGTGCAGGAAATACAGAAATAGTTACACGAACTTACTAACTGAAGTAAGCCATTCCGGTCCTAGCCTAATGTAAGTAAATACAAAGAATTGAAGTTATGTTACAGGGGCTTATAGAGTTCCTTGTTTTAATGTAAGTTAATGGAAATTGAAACATATAATACATAAGGGATAAACCTTCATGATGCTAAGTTAAGAATGGATGTTTTTTCCATTAGCCAACCCCTATAGGTTATATCATGAGAAATTCAATCAAAATCGACACAAGTTAGCAGTTATTCATACAATTAAGCTAAGTGAATATAAATCCCTTACAATATGAAGGAATCTGAGATACAACCATTGATACTGTAGTGCCATATTTTAACATGTTGTGAACCATTTAACCATGGATACCTTAAATAATTTATCATGCATACATCAGATAGAACAATATGACAAAAAGTGAAATTAGTTTAATGTATATATTGCAGCAAAGGAATCAGAACAAAGTTTGTATGCCTCCTACGACATGAACAGCAGAAATAAAATACAAATAACTGAGGTCGTGCTAGGAGTCAAACTTGGGCAACGATATTGTTAAGGAAAAATTTTAACCTAGCCCGCGCAACGAGAAACCGTAGGAAATTTCACAAGACTGCAACATGAGAATAAAACCCTGAGGCCATAATTCCAAAGAATATGTATGGCACCAGCAAGCAACTTTCTAGGACACCCTCAACCATTGGATAAACCAAACATTTAACTAGCTAAGCATAATGGCAAATTTTCGTAAGTCCACAGCAAACATGGATTTCTTTGTCAAAACAATACCATTCATGCCCGAAGTGGACGGAACCAACCTCTAGATAAATTGTCGAAACCAGGGTGTAACGAGGACATTGGAGAGTTAAATGTCCGGCCATGTACCACGAAGAGATGAGATTTCACCTACCACAAGTATAACCCAAGATACCTGAGCGTAGTTAATGAACCAGAAAGGAAATGGCATTCCAGAATGTATAGGTGCTAGGCAGGGGATGGAAATTTCAGAGTTTACCTGTATGGTTCGTTCGACATGCCACATTTAGAAGAATCCACCACAGCACATCCTCGACAGTCCTGTCGTTCCAGAGACCCATCAAGTTAGTAATATGTGCATCTGAAATACATCCTTGTATCATATGTTTCAACCTAAACCAAGCAAGAGGTTCAGCAGGTTAACTTGACCTAAGGAACAAGGAAAGTCCTGAATCTGTCATGTAAGCCCTCGGCGCCAGACAAGGTCAAGAATAATGGGGGTTTGTCAAAACCCGCAATCCCAATTTGTTTAATCAAAGTTACGAAACAAGCTGCTCCAAAAAGAAAGAATTAAATTGTTGAGATAAGCATGGAAGATTTAACCAAAAGTAGAGTTGCTAAGAAAGATAAATCTCACCTTTTAAGAGCACTGCAAACTGGGGAATGGAGACAAACGCACCTGACAAGGGATAAAATGCTCGCTACTTAAGAACGCCGGTGGGGTTTGATATAAATCCAATGTGTACCTGGTAGAAAGTTATCCAAGAGAACCAATAAATTTCTATAAGGTTTTCCTCAAGACTCGAAGAAAATGGAAATAAATAAAGACAGAAAATGAGAGCTCGTTACGGAAAGGGGAGTTTAATTGATACATGAGCAAAGAAAACCTCACCACAACGTTTCGCAACATCCAGACGCTAGAGTGTAGGTGTAAGCTGAAGCGACGATCTAACTCAGAGCGGAACCCTCTCTGGTCGCGCACTATGGCTAGAACACGAAAATGACAAAGCAAGGGTGGCCGATGAGAGGAGTAGAGGTTAGGGTCAGCGAGAACATATCGCCACCGTTGAATCCCACCCGTGTCAAATCTGTTGTCGATCAACCTGGTTTTGACAGAGGTAGGTAGCACATGGATAGTGAAAACATGGTAGCTACTAGGTGGGTGGCTGTCTTCGCACCCATGTGGCTCCGTATGACAAACAGGGTCAAGGACACGGTCATGGGAGGATGGCATGCAATAATAACTGGGCATGGGGATGCCATGCCCACAGTAAACTTTGTTATAAGTTTTACTATAATACCAATGATACATTGAAACATGACAATATAATTCCAACAATTATATTAAGAGATATGTCGGATGCGCGTGAATGTCATCACATCATTTAACTATAGTAAGGTCACTATAAATATATTTAAGTTAATATACTTGTTGGATAAAAAGGTCACTCTAGAGGTGGTAAAGGTAATATGATAGGAAAATCAATCATGCATATTAAAGCAGGTAACCATAGTAAGACCTATCACTATTGTTGTGTATGAGATTAATTGCGCTGACAGATGTTAGAAGAAAATACATATCAAGCCAATGTAAGAGGGGAACTATAGACAATTGGAAATAATCTGATTCTTAAGATTAATGAAGGAGAAATCTATAAATTTCGGAGTCAACTATAAATAAATAAATTAAATAAATAAAAAATAAAAAATTGTGCTCTTTTAGCTATTAAAAAAAAGGGTTCCTGACAAAGTGGAAGAACCAAAAAAGAAGAAAAAAAAGGAGGAAGTAAAAGATCTCTTTCATTTAGTTATTTTCAGTTATAGAAGAGAATAGAAAGCATCACAAGAATGATAGGATGCATTATAGCTAAGATAGAGATGACATCATCATAGAAACATGACATAGTCAAAGTAGAAGTCTATGTGGTTAATGTTGCAAATACTGAGAGAGGGGTGAATCAGTATTTCTTTTCAATTGTTAATTTTACAAGTTAGATCACTTATATTTAGAACACAAAATGAACAATGATGGAATAGATACTTTTACTAATTTCTTCTTTACAATAAGTAAACTACAATAATGATATAGGGCTCCAACCCTAGATGAAGACTCCAATCTTCCAGGCTCCAACCTGTATTCTTTCAAGCACCAACTTGGTCTTTCCAAGGCTCCAACCTTGTCAATTTGAGGCACCAACCTCTAGGGCTCCAACCCTATCTTCCAAGGCACCGACCTTGTCTCTATGAGGTTCCAACCTCTTGGGCTCCAACCCTCAACTTCACTTTGTCAAAATATGTTTGGTTATTCTTCACGGCTCCCAAAGTCTTCTTCAACGAGCCTTGTCATACTTAGTCTCCACGTCACATCATCAATGATAACATTTTCTTCTTAGAAGGTGTCACCACTGCTCTTCATCGTACCCAAACAATTTCTCCAAGTTACTCTATGATGACTTCAAGAAAACGTCATGTCTCCAAGGCTACCTTCAAGATCTACCTCAATTATGCTTCCAATTTGCCTTCAATGGATCTTCAATAATGTTGCCTCCTTTGATGAATTCAACAATAGGTTGCTTCAAGAAAAAAACCTTCTACAAGCCTTCAATTGTGACTCAACAACTCTTTCAAGAAACCTTCAAGATGCAAATGGTCTTCTTCAAAAACAAGTCTTCAAGGTCCGCTTCAAGTCTCCAAAAATTGTTTCAAGGTTGTCTTCCAAAGTCTGTTCCAAATAGCTTTGAATGCTACTCCAAACAAGGCTCTCTCAAGACTGTTGTAAGTTCTTCTCCAAGGCTTCACTGCTCTAAGTAATATAACTAGGCCAACTCCATATTCTTCAAGTGTGCTCTCATCTTTCCACAGGTCTAAAGAGCTTTGTGTAGCAAAGATTATCCTTAAGTCCAAATATTGTGCAATGGAGACTACCTTCGGGTCTGCAATTTATTATTCACAAGGTTGTTATCAAAGGTTTGCAAATAATCCAAGAATTGCAGCTTCAATATGGTCTTAAGGATGCCTGCTTTAAGGAAAGAAATCTGAGATGCTTGTTCTGATATAATGCTACCTTCAGGTCTGCAATTTATTATTCACAAGGTTGTTATCAAAAGTTCAAGCCTTAACAGTTTGTTGTAGGTCTGTTCCTGAGGTCAGTAACCTGTCCACAAGTTATAGTCTGAGCTTCTAAGCCTCCTTGCTGAACACAGGTCCGAAATAAGACTGCAATCTGATTTTAGGTTACTTCAACAAGTGGCTGTCACAAAACAGATTGATGTACAGCACTTCCTCAAATATATATCACACTTTAACAGCAGAATTAACCCCAAAATATCCTTCTCGGCCTCCTTGGTCACTTCTATGCTTATTTTTCTGTATGCTTCACCAAAATTTGATTGCTAAAATGAGGTGTCCGACTCATATTAATACTGGTTTGACGTTAGAATGAATCGACACATCTTTCTGGAGGTAGGCCGACATGGATGTCTGAGTGTAGGTCGGCTAGCTTTAAAAAATATTATTTTAAAACTTAAAAATTCATTTTCTCACAAAGCGTTGGGAGTTTTGGGGCAAGTGAAGGCTCGTTGGAAAGAGGAAAAAATCCTCTTTAAGATGGTGTAGGATTCATTTTGAAAGGACGTCTCCAAGGTGTCCAAATGTATTTTTCTTTGTGACTGCTTATGAAATCTTTAGTGCAGAAGATGATTAGGACAGCAAGAGGAAATTAGGTGTTGATGATTAGGACAGCAAGAGGTTATTAGTGTCATCATGTAAATTATCCATGTCATTATGACATCATGTAATAGTGCAGTGATATGTCATCAACCATAGTGCAGCATTTATTAATTTGTTATCAAGAGAGCGTCAAGGTAGTCTTCCAACCGCCATCCATATCATTAAATGAAATCTTCCAGCAATGTCATCATATGACATCAAGTGATCTCCAAGTCCTTCATGTCATGTCTCCAAACGTTGTTCATGTCATCAAATCGTCCTCCATGTCATTAAGTAGTCTCCAACTATGTCATCAAGACCTTCATCAGGTGCCATCACGTATGACATCATCAATTGTGGTCATTCATGTATAGCCCTTCAATAGTGTAGCATCCATCAAGGGTAAGGACATCATCCGGGTTATAGGCTTCTTCATCAAGAGCAAGGATACATGAGGTTATGACATCACAAGAATATTTGCCATCCCAATAATGCTATATTGACATCAATGACAATCTTGATTAACAATCTCCCCCTTTGTCATTGATGGCAATATTCTTGCCCTTCCAATATTCTCTCCCCCTTTGACATCAATGGAAAACGGGGTGCTCAAGTACTCCCCCTGACGAGCTGCCTTTTTTTCTTCAACAATAGTAATTTTTCATAGGTATGTTACTCCCCCTGTCATGGTGCTCTTCCTTCTGGCAACATGGTCCATGATAGATGTGGCTACATTTCTTCAATGGAGTTTCTCTCGAGAGATTATCTATCAAAGGATGATTGTCCATGTGTGACTCATGAAGAATTTCATAGGGCCCATTCACGGATAGCTTCTACAAAAAGCTCAAGAATCACAGCCTCCCCCTAAATGTATGCATGGTCTCATTTTGGCAGAGTTTCATTAACAATCAATTCGAATATCAAGGATGACTTCATCAAGTCAACAACATGTGTTAGTTGGAGTGTTCAAAAGATTTTCGGAGGCAATTTGCTTCCTTCTCCATACTTGCGTAACTTTCTTCTCTAGCTTGGTTGTCATAGTTTTAGCTTGTTTAGGGACCAAAATCAAGTTACATTCACGAGCCATATGCCCAATTTTATGGCAATTGAAGCATTCCATTCTGCTCATAAATGAGGATGCATGATTTCTTCTTGCAAAGCTACTTCTAGGAGATTGACGGGAACCATTAAATTTTCTCTTGTGGTATGCCCTACAATCCTTTGCCATATGCCCAAAGTTTGTACAAGAATAGCAATAACCAAAAAATATACTTTGGTACCTGGGAGATGAAGAGTTCCTTGAAGTACTTTTGAAGTCTTTTTGCCTTGGAATTCTTTGATGATATTCATTTCCTTTTGTATTCTTGACATCATTTGTAAATCTCCTTGGAGTAGGGTTTCTTCTAATGTCATCTTCACTCTTGCCTTTGTTGAAACTAGGAGTATCATTTCTTCCTAGCTTCCTCACATCCTTGTTGTTTGAAGCATTATCATTCTTGCTTGAGGGTTCACCTGCATAGCCGAGACCTGATTTATCAAGGGGGGATCTTTGATGACTTAGGATGTCATCTAGGGTTTGAGAACTCTTCAAGTTCTTATTCAGCAAGTCAACTTCCTTTTTAAGAGAGACAATTTCTCCTTTCAATTTTTCACAATCTTCATCTTTCATGACTAGTTGCTTCTTCATTTCTTCCATCATCCTTGTTGCTTCGTGTGCTTCGTTTTTAAGGGAGAAGATATTTGATTTCATTATGAAGACTTCTTCATTCTTCTTTGCTAGACTGCTCTCCATTTCTTCTTTTATGCTTGTAGCTTCACATGTTCCGGCCTTGAGAAGGTTGATGTATGATTTGAGCTTGAAGATTTCTTCATCCTTTTCTTTTAGTTGGCATATCATGGTGTTTCTCTCATTTTCTACTTCATCAACTTGTCCTTCTATGAATGCCAAAGTTTCCATCACCTTCTCGACTCCTTGTGCTTGTTCCCTTGCTTCTTCTAGTTGAGATCTAAGAGAGGAGACCTCTTCCTTGTATTGATCAATCTCTGCTTCAAGATTGTTCAAGCTCTTAAGTCTTTGTTCAAGGTGGCTTGACAAAGCTTCTTCCCTTTTCTTTGCCTTATCCAATTGATTTGTCATAGATATGACTTCTTCATGATGCTTTCTTTTGTTTTGATAAAATTCCTCCTTAAGTTTGGCGAGCTCCTCACCCTTTCTTGTACTTGAAGCTTGACAAAGTCAACTTCCTTCCTTGTCTTGTCTTGGTTACCATCTTGCGCTTTCTTCTTATGTTCCTCATTTTCCTTTTTCAAATTGTTAATCTCTTCCATGGAAGCCATAAGTTTATTCAGGAGATCTTCTTCAAAGTCTTCTTTGTTCTCTTCATCTTCTAGGTCTTCTTTATCCTTGTTGTCATCTCTCTTATCTCCAGCTTTGTTGATGGATTCTAGACTACTTTCTTGTTTTTCATCATCTTCTTGACTAGAAATCATTGTCAACGCTCCTTTTTGAGTGAAGATCATGAAGTTTGTCCCATATGACATTTGTTGACGAACATCTTTCAAAATTGGCCTTCACAGATGGTAACCCATTCAAAATTGCCTTCATTGCTCTTGTATTGTATTCCTTGGATTCTTCGTCCATCGTGTCATTAGTAATCACTGATTTCCAAAGTTCAATTCCTCATTCTTGCCTCCCATATAACAAAATTTCCATTGAACAATGAAGCCTTCGCAAATTGATTGACTTCAATTTCGATGGTTGAGGAAGACACACCTTTAGGAGGATTGGAGACTTTCTTCCTTGGTTTTCCCATTTGTGTTCTAATGATCAACCTTCAAGCTGTTAGGCTTTGAGTGAAGGTACCTACTCTGAAACCAATTGTTGCAAATACTGAGAAGGGGGTGAATCAGTATTTCTTTTCAATTGTTAATTTTACCAGTTAGATCACTTATATTTAGAACACAAAATGAACAATGATGGAATAGATACTTTTATTAATTTCTTCTTTACAATAAGTAAACTACAATAATGATATAGAGCTCCAATCCTAGATGAAGACTCCAATCTCCCAGGCTCCAACCTGTATTCTGCCAAGCACCGACTTGGTATTTCCAAGGCTCCAACCATGTCAATTTGAGGCACCAACCTCTAGGGCTCCAACCCTATCTCTGGTACAGGCTCCGACCTGGTTTCTTGAGGACTCCAATCCTATAGGGCTCCAACCCTATCTTCCAAGGCATCGACCTTGTCTCTATGAGGCTCCAACCTCTTGGGCTCCAAACCTCAACTTCATTTCGTCAAAATATGTTTGGTTATTCTTCACGGCTCCCAAAGTCTTCTTCAACGAGCCTTGTCATACTTAGTCTCCACGTCACATCATCAATGATAACCTTTTCTTCTTAGAAGGTGTCACCACTGCTCTTCATCGTACCCAAACAATTTCTCCAAGTTACTCCATGATGACTTCAACAAAACGTCATGTCTCCAAGGCTACCTTCAAGATCTGCCTCAATTATGCTTCCAAATTGCCTTCAATGGATCTTCAATAATGTTGCCTCCTTTGATGAATTCTACAATAGGTTGCTTCAAGAAAAAAACCTTCTACAAGCCTTCAATTGTGACTCAACAACTCTTCCAAGAAACCTTCAAGATGCAAATGGTCTTCTTCAAAAACAAGTCTTCAAGGTCCTCTTCAAGTCTCCAAAAATTGTTTCAAGGTTGTCTTCCAAAGTCTGTTCCAAATAGCTTTGAATGCTACTCCAAACAAGGCTCTCTCAAGACTGTTGTAAGCTCTTCTCCAAGACTACACTGCTCTAAGTAATATAACTAGGCCAGCTCCATATTCTTCAAGTGTGCTCTCATCTTTCCACAGGTCTAAAGAGCTTTGTGTAGCAAAGATTATCCTTAAGTCCAAATATTGTGCAATGGAGACTACCTTCAGGTCTGCAATTTATTATTCACAATGTTGTTATCAAAGGTTTGCAAATAATCCAAGAATTGCAGCTTCAATATGGTCTTAAGGATGCCTGCCTTAAGGAAAGAAATCTGAGATGCTTGTTCTGATATAATGCTACCTTCAGGTCTGCAATTTATTATTCACAAGGTTGTTATCAAAAGTTCAAGCCTTAAAAATTGAGCCTTAACAGTTTGTTGTAGGTCTGTTCCTGAGGTCAGTAACCTGTCCACAAGTTATAGTCTGAGCTTCTAAGCCTCCTTGCTGACCACAGGTCCGAAATAGGACTGCAATCTGATTTTAGGTTACTTCAACAGGTGGCTGTCACAAAACAGATTGATGTACAGCACTTCCTCAAATATATATCACACTTTAACAGCAGAATTAACCCCAAAATATCCTTCTCGGCCTCCTTGGTCACTTCTATGCTTATTTTTCTGTATGCTTCACCAAAATTTGATTGCTAAAATGAGGTGTCCGACTCATATTAATACTGGTTTGACGTTAGAATGAATCGACACGTCTTTCTGGAGGTAGGCCTACATGGATGTCTGAGTGTAGGTCGGCTAGCTTTAAAAAATATTATTTTAAAACTTAAAAATTCATTTTCTCACAAACCGCTGGGAGTTTTGGGGCAAGTAAAGGCTCGTTGGAAAGAGGAAAAAATCCTCTTTAAGATGGAGTAGGATTCATTTTGAAAGGATGTCTCCAAGGTGTCCAAATGTATTTATTTTGCACTGTTTAGGGTTTCTTTATGCATAATATTTTTATCAGACAGCAAGATACATAGTGTCATCGTGTAAATTATCCATGTCATCATGACATCATGTAATAGTGCAGTGATATGTCATCAACCATAGTGCAGCATTTATTAATTTGTTATCAAGAGAGCGTCAAGGTAGTCTTCCAACCGCCATCCATATCATTAAATGAAATCTTCCAGCAATGTCATCATATGCCATCATATGACATCAAGTGATCTCCAAGTCCTTCATGTCATGTCTCCAAACGTTGTTCATGTCATCAAATCGTCCTCCATGTCATTAAGTAGTCTCCAACCATGTCATCAAGACCTTCATCAAGTGCCATCATGTATGACATCATCAATTGTGGTCATTCATGTATAGTCCTTCAATAGTGTAGTATCCATCAAGGGTAAGGACATCATCTAGGTTATAGGTTTCTTCATCAAGAGCAAGGATACATGAGGTTATGACATCACAAGAATATTTGCCATCCCAATAATGCTATATTGACATCAATGACAAACTTGATTAACAGTTAAAGCAGTCATCATGAAAGAAAGAAAGTAATTCAAGGCCTCTTCATTGAAAGCATAGAAGGATAACCGAAGTAGCAATCTATATGGTTCGAAAAGGTCATCTAGCAAGATAGAAGAAAAAGAAAGGTCATAATACATCATCATTACTAGAAAGGAGCATTTGCAAAATCAGGATCATCGGGATCCTGAACTAGAATCTTTATGAGAAGGTTCACCCCTACTATGGAGAAATCTCGCAGATAGTCCACATTCCACCTTCTGTGGGATCCACTGGTAAGGTATGATGACAAAGATGTGCAGCATGTCAAGATAGTTGAAGTACTTTCATCTTCAAGAAAGGAAGCTGCTAAAAAGAAGTCTAGATAACCAAAAGGAGGAAGAGGTTTGTATATATTTGATAGATAAAAGTCATGTCATGGTATAGTTGCAAAAAGAATGGTTAAATGCACTATCTCATGAGCATGATTGAAAAAGAAGAATATCTTCCATTAGGAAGATGCATGAAGGCATGTAGACAATATGCCTTGAACTCTTATACATATTGACAAGATGGAATCAATATAATATGACCTCATATGGAATATGAGGTGGTTGACAATCATGGTTCCTATGTGGAAAGACTCATGTAGAGAAGACCCTAAGAAAAGAAATATGTGAATAAGATGAAAGAAGAGTATGTGGGAAGATGCATCTATAAGACAAGATAGGTGATCAACATATCATATGAGGATTAGCTATGACATCTCCACAAAGAAGGTATGAAGACCCTAATATGTATGATGGAAAAGGAGAACCCTGACAGGCTGATTAAATTGACGATTTTTCCCCAAAAAATCTTAATTTTTGTATTTTTTTGTATTTTAAAAACAAATGTATTTCTTTAATTTTGTTAATTTTTACGATTTTTTTCTTTTTCCAAACCCTCACTGATTTAATCCCGATCGCAATTATCGCATCATTGATTAAGACTATACGACAAATATATGTCGGAGCATTCTACAAGCATATATGGGGATCCTGGTATTAATATGCAAGTTCTGGATTGCTTGGGGGCAAGCAATCTCAGGAAGGGAGGATTGTAATGTCCCTTTTTGAATGATCAATTAATTTAATTATTTCTAATCAATTGGGTGGAAAAGCAACATTTTTAAGGTGAAGTAATTAAATAAATAAAAAAGGTGTTATTAAGTGACCATGGAGAAATAAGGAGAAAACTTTATAAAGTCACTTTATATTATTGTTGTGTGGGAAGAAGGTAAAAAGGGGAAATCCATGGTATTTTGATGACTCATGGTATTGGCCCATGGTATTCTAATGATAAAAGTTATAAAAGGAGAAGTGGAGGTCACTTTTGAGGATGTATTGGATATTTGTGAAATTGAATTGGTGGGCGCTTAGAGCTTGTGTAAAGGGTGTGACCCTTGTGGAGATTAGTTTCAGTGGTGAGACCTGTTGCACTCATTTTGTCAAAAGTTCCAAGGAAGCAGTTGCACCACATTTTTTCAAAGGATCGTGATCATCGGCCATCAGTTTAATGAGTCATTGTAAACACATTCTGCAAAATTTGTAATGTAAATGATGCTAGTAAGACCAAGTATGTATGTAACAACCTAGGTAAGCCTATTATTTGGCTACGAATTTCATCTTAGGAGGTTTTTCTTCTCACTGATTCAACTATGTTTCTAAACGCGGATGATCGGCATAGTTTTTCCCTCCAACCTCACCCCAAAGCTAGGGTGGAATTTATCGTCAAAGTCTTAGGTGAATTCTAGTATTTTAGTTGGTTCTTATGTAAAAGTGATTTGGGAATAATTTAAGCTAATTGGCTAAATTATTTTATTAAAAATCACTTGGTCTACTAGATCATACTATGTCGCGGAATTGGGTGTGTAATTTTGGGGTCTATATCGAACGAGTGTTCCCCCTTTGAGGTTTGAAATGTAATTATCTTATGTAAAAAAGGTTTTAGTGCATGGTCCTTCATACTTAGACACCATGGCTAAAATATTAAAGGGTGGAAAAAATATTTAATCCCCTTAATTAATTTTTTTGGCAAAAATTAAATTAATCCTAAGCCAGAAAATTAATTAATTAGAGTCCTAAAGAAATTAAATTCTCCGTGTGAAAAAATTCGTGGATATCAAAGAAATAAATTTTTGGAGGTCCCCCACCAAGCGAATATTGGAAATTTCAAGAAAAAATGGACCCTTGGACCTTGGTGGTTAAGTCAAAATCAAATTTTTGAGGAAATTAACTCAAAATAATTATTTTTGAGCTAATAAAACATGGATTAAATGAGAAATTCGAAAATTCCTCAAAAATAAATATTTTCGACAGTGGAGATTTAAAAGATGATCAAATATTTTTCGACAACCGAGATTATTTTGACGAGGATCAAGCTAACTAGCCATTATTTTTCCACTTGGAGGATTTATCTATACATTGTGAGTCATTTGTGTCTCAAGCCATCGAGTTTTCGCTGATGTAACTTTGAAAACCTGATGTAAATTGCTGTCCCGTTGGGAATGTTGGAATAATCATAATAAAGACTTTGGGGTGTAGTTCATGGTGTCTCTGATTTGATGATTTGTGGTATGTGTTGGGTACAGACATTCCTATATTGTGCTTTATAAATATTTTAATCATTATTTCATTGTAGGTGATAGGAGCATTCTATTGGTAAGTTGTAGGTTTATCTTAGGTGATCTGATTCACTGGGTGATTATAACGATTTATTCTTTAGAAATGTATAGTGTTTGCAGGTTCCCCAACCCTTGGATTCCAAGTTCATGAACTTTGGATAGAGGTTGATTGTGTTTGGACTCTAAATATATTTATGGCATTCTAACTTCGCTAAGACTGTAGTTTCTACATTTATCTTTCGAAATACATTTAGCCACTGCTAAATATTTCTAAAACTTCAAAATTCTTTCAAGCATTTTACATGTGTATTTTGTAAATATAATTTGTAAAATACACTTGTAAATTATTTTATTTTCTAACATTTGTTTTTTGCAACTAGGGTTTTGGGGTTTTGAATTAATTTTTTAATATTTGTATGTATTGGGGTTTTTGGTATTTGTAAATTCATTTGTGTAGGTGAGATCAAGTGAGAAGAGTTGGATTAGAGCTAGATCTAGGCCTTTGAGGGTAAGATCTAGTCTCCAAAATTTTTACAAGGCCATCCACTGAAGAAAATTTGCAGTAAATTGTAGACCAGAAGCAAATAAAATTTTCAGAGCAAGGTTTTCAAGTTTTAGGGCTCCCAAGCACGGATATTCCCTCTCAAGCCCCTACATCTTACTCCTAGGGCCTTGTGTCAGCCTTTTAGGGCCCTGCTTCAACCTTGCAGGCCTCCTAGAGGCTGGTCGTAAGCCCCTAAGGGCGTCAGCCTCCTCCCTTGGCCCTACGTCAAGGGTTTCAAGCCATTTATGGCATAGCCGTGGGCCTAGAAGGCCCCAACCCACTCCTAAGCCCTAGACAGCAGCCCTAGAGGGCTTGTCGTGGAGCCTCAAGGCTTTTAAGGCTTGGTTGCAACCCCTTTAGGGGTTTCTCCTCCCCCTGCAGCCTTTGCTCTCCCTCTTGGCCTTCCTTTTGACCCTTTTTAACCCCTATTCAGCCTTCTTCCATAGCAGCTGGCCCTTCTGGCCTTCTCTCTCCCCAACGTTGCCCCTATTTGACCTAGCATTAGCCCTTCTTGACCCCATTTTTGCCTTTGCCCATCTCTGAAATTTCTGGACTAAAGATTGGTGGGTTTTGCCGGAAGATATTGGCTCAAAACTTGTGTTTTCAGGTGGCATCTTCATTGAAAAACAATTTGGCGAATTGGGGAAGTGATCTGCGAGGCCTTTGGCCTATGGTTTGCTCTCTAAAGTTTAAACCCTTACTTTGTCATTGTTTTGCTATAGCTCTCTGATTCAGTCATAACAGTAGTTAAATTCATGTTTAAATGCCCTAGAAATTATCTCTAAATAGTCTATACACACTAATAATTTCATAGTAAAAAATTGCTAGTGTTTTGGTTATAGTTGGGCATTCAATTTTGAGCTTATATCTACTTGTTTTCTTGCTGGAATTTTTCTGTATAATCAGATAGATCAGATCTGATACAATCTGAAAAGAACACATTAAGAGGCATAAAATCGATTGATGTGATATCTGGCATATTGTCTTAACATCTAAGTGTCTTGTGCATCAATCTTTTGGCATAAATCTTCAATTTATATTGGGTTGATATTTCTACATAAAAGTATAATCAGATCTGATATTTTCTGAATAATACATCTTAAGAAGGGTAAAAGTTCATCAATTTACATTGGCAAAGTTGTTTCATCAATTGCCAAGTCATTAGGAAACTCATTGGTCAATTTCAGTTTTATATGCTTCATAATTTCTTGGTTTGAAGTGATATACTTGCTGATGTCCTATACATCATTATAAGTGGTTTTTTTTCGTGATCGTGTTGGCTCATTGTGGTTTACGTTATCGAAGTCTAACATTTACTTGTCTTGTGTTAGATCAAAAATTTCACCAGAAATTGTAGGAGTTGGAAGAAGCAGTGATTTATTTATTGCAGCAGCCCATAACTTCATCTTTGTGAAAATTCCAAACAAGAATCCTACTGCAGCAACTGGAAATTATTCTCCTAATTGTTAATTTAATTTAGCAATTTATTTGTTGTTTGCTACGGAAAATACTGAATAAATCAAACTGCAATCTACATAAATAAAACTGCGGAAGAATTAAAACGTTGGATGTTGAGAAATGATAGCACGCACACATAAACAATAACACAATTGTTTTTGGACAAAAGTTCCCAGAAAAACCCAACTTTGGAAAACCGTTGTAGTAGTGAGGGTTTTTATTACTATGCAGCAATGAAATTCTCAGTACAATTTGGATGCTTGAAATTCGCAATCCACAGCAAGAAAATCTAGGAAAAACTATTGAAGGGAATTTACCCTTCCTCCACAAGCAATCACGACACAACTTGCCCACAGAAAACTCAGTCTCCTGAAGCTACTGTGTCACCCTCTACGTTGGACTGCACAGTCACTATGACATCAAGCCTCCAACCAGTCTCTAAAGAAGTCATTCTACCTCCAACTGTTGAGGAAATCGTCTCTCCGGCCTACTGGACCCTCTGTTCAGCCTCTGGAACTGAGATCGATTTTCTCTCTAGCAAATAGAACTGTTAATCTGAGGCTAATGCACAGAGCTCTACGTTGCCTCACTGGGATAACTCGACCCTCTTGTTGTTGCCTCACTGGGATAACTCGGCCCTCTTTTTGTAGCCTCTCCTGATCTGAAAAACTTCCTTCGAATCATTGTCCCTGCCCCTCACTCACTGCTTCAATCTCTGGCTCTCTTTGACAACTGACTGTTGCTACACTGGAAATCGAACTGCTCAAGTGTCTTCTCCATCACCACATCGACCTCCTCTTATAATCCTCTGTTGGAGCACCAACGGCCAAGATTAAAACATAATCAATGGCTAGGATCATCTTTGTATCGATCTGTGTGAGTTTCTAGACTATTCTCGCCTTGACTTAATTAACACTGATTAATTAACTTGTTTTCCTAAGTTTAGACTTAGGAAACATTAAAAAATTGGTTAATAATCTAATTAAGTCACTTCTAAGTGGAATTTCCAAAATCAATTTCTGGGTTCTGGAGATCTCATGTATTCTAGCCTCTCCACAATGTTTCATGGCTAGGACACATTCGATGCTACAAAAACTAACACTCCCTCTTAGCAAGGAATGTGTTCTAGTATTGTTGCACATCTAGTAGCAACACCTTGTTTCTACACCATCTCCTGTCATGTTGTTGATGTCTGGATGTTGTTGCCCCCCGACTACTGCGCTGCATCTGTACTGCTGTTGACCCTGTTGAACTGCTGCCAACACTGCAACTCTGTTGCTACTGCTACTGCAACATCTGCAACTGAAATACATCCAAAATATTGAATCAACTGCAATCAATATAATGCATTTGTCACCTCCTTGACTGCTACTAGCCTCGAGACTGTCCACTGAAGACTTTGCGCTGTCGCTGACTCTGCACTGTGCCAACTCTGCACTATACTCCCCAGCATCTGACTGCACCTAGTCTTTGCAGCTGTCACTCGAGCATGTAACTGCATCAACTATCACTGATCCATCCTGATGCTGAATACTATGGGTCCCCGTAGCGAGGTACTGATCCATGAGATGGACTCCTCAAGGACCCTACCCATCTAGCACATTGGAGTCTCACACTCCTCACCTAGATCTAGTGCCCCATTATCTCCTTTCAAGCCTAGTCCCTAGTTGGGACCCTTCCTTTCTTTGCAACTCACTGTAAGGGTCCATACACAGCAATTTTATTTGAGGAATTTTAATCTAAGCATATATCTCAGCAGTAATGCATTTTAATGAAAACCAGCAGTAAAATTTAATTAAGAAACTATTTTATACCTAAAAGAAATACCTGGAACGTAGCTGATGGTTTTAATGGTGGTTCTCCTCCTGTGCTGCTGTGGACAGTTGTGGACAGTTGAACAGTTCACCGAAACAATATAATCCTTCCAGCCGATCTAGGAACAATCCTAGACCCAGAAGATCACTCTTCTGCCCCGTGCCCAGAATCCCAAGAACGGTGAGACTCCCTTCCAAAACTCTTCGTATCCTTCAATCTTTCCTTTTGACAAAATGCAGAATTTTCCTCAAAAGGTCGTCCCCCTTCCTCCTTCACATCCCTTTCCCATATATTAATTTTCTCCACTGCCCTCAACTCCCGTAGATATTCTCTCATTTATGAGGGTGGTTATGCATTTTAGGAGATATTATGTTCATTTAAGGAGATATTTGACTTAGAGATAAGGTTTTGGGTTAAGTGCATGAAATATCTATTTTGAATACTTATCTAGATACGTAGAGGTGATGGCTTTATGTAAGGTCTTAATTTGAATTTAATTTGTATTATGTTTGTTTTTATCTTAATTAATTTGCCTTAATTAATTATATTATTACTTTATTAGTTCACCCATATATAATTTTTAACTAAATTATAATCTGATTTTCTTAAATAACACTCTCCCATGCATATGCAGATAGAGCGGTATACGTGTTAGGTATCTTGTTGATATTTCGTTATATCATGGCGAGATAAAATATATAGTAATATTCAATTCGTTATTCTTACTTAGGTAGTCTTAATACTAGTGCGGGGTATGCGATATAGGCATGTGTAGCTATCACATGCGTATGTCATATACTCGCTAATGTTATTTTTCTTATCAATTAGGAATGGGTCGTTACATACTTCCTCTCTTCAGAAAAACTTCGTCTTGAAGTTAGGGCTTCATATACTCATATCGATAATTATGTTTTTAGAGATTAGGGCACATGTGAGAAGGTTTGTATTTTAAGATTGAATTCCGTTTGAATAAGCATGTTTTTTTTTGTAATTTATTTGTTACTTCTCACCTCAACTGCATCTACAGACTATTCTAAAATCATCCTATCCTTCCTAATCTCTTCCACTCCCATTCTATCCGTCCTCTACAGGAATATGACATGGCATCAGTTTTACTGATCTATTCATAGACCTTAAGGATATCAGCGTCGATTACATCGACCTGACATGCTTGTAGGCATCTGACAGTCATCATCACACGTCTAGGGGAGCGTGACTCCCACAGTCCTCCCATGACTCCAGGTATTGGAGGATAAACGGTGGGCAACACCTCCACCCCTCCCAGTAGAACCAGGGTCAACACCCTATCATGGAATCACATGGAGTCTCAACCGTTCTGGGGATTTTGTCATCACGTCTATTGTTTCGGTAACCTGTGTTTTGCGAAGTAATCACTGGTACATAATCTGCAATGTAAACCCTCGTACACACATTATAGCATATGCATCTATATGGTTCATAACAAATTGTTACCCATATAACAATCTCTACACATTCCAAATATATTGCTATCTATGATATTGATCAT
Organism: Pinus albicaulis; assembly: GCA_034641835.2. NCBI lineage: Eukaryota > Viridiplantae > Streptophyta > Pinopsida > Pinales > Pinaceae > Pinus > Pinus albicaulis. The sequence continues at coordinate 1,081,299,149 of CM076575.1, read as the reverse complement.
AGAGCTTATATATCATACTTGGTTTAAAATATTTGTCCATGTATGTATCAATATGTCTAATACAAATTTTCGTTTAAATACTGCTTCCGTTTAGTTCATACATGTTCCATCTATGATGCATTTGTTTTAACTATTTTCAGTTTGTATACCAACATGTATTTTTATATTTAAAATGTAGTTACTCTTCTATTTCCTTTCCTTGAATCATATTTGAAATGCAATGAAATAAATTGATAGATAGTTTCATCTATAATGTTTAATCTATGATTTCACATTCTTGCAATGTTAATTTAAATGACATATTGCATATCGGTGTTCATGCACCAGTAAATTTTAAACAAACAGCATATATCCTGTAGCAGTAGAGTGAAGTAGCATTCTATTTTTATGGGTATCCATGTACTAGCAAAGTAAAAACTCATCTTTACGTAGTATTTCAAAATTTCAAGTATCAAAATAGAGCAGTCATATACATAAAAGTTTTCAGTTCTCAAAATTTAGCATAAGCTGGGGTAATTCTGGCAAAAAGTCTCAGCATCCTCCCAAGTCACTGATCCAGGGCTATACTTGTCCCACTGGACTTTCACTTGGTCTATCAGGCGGTTCCTGAGCTGTCGAACCCTACATTCCAAAATACGTAATGGTTCGACCGTTAGGGTTCCCTCGTCCGATACTTGCAGTTCTTTCCATTGAAGGTCATGAGATTTATCAGCAATATAGTGTCGTAAGGCAGATACATGAAATACATTATGAATTTTATGCAGGTGGGGTGGCAGTGCAAGACAATAAGCGACAGGTCCAACTTTTTCCAAGACTTCAAACGGTCCAATAAACCGGGGGAATAATTTTGTCACCTCCCAAACCGAATGGTGCTCTTATTTGGTCTGATTCGGATGAAAACTTGATTTCCTACCACATAGCTTCTATCTGTCCTGTGAGTGTCCGCATAACTTTTCTGTCTATCCTGAGCCTCTTTTAACCGTTGTCTAATCAGTTTTACCTGATCCTCCATCTCTTGGATCAAGTCGGGTCCGACGATTATTCGATCTTCTAACCTGTCCCAACTCAACGGCGTTCTGCAAGGTCTTCTGTATAAAGCTTCAAATGGCGACATCCCGATTGAACTATGATTGCTATTGTTGTAAGCAAATTCTACCAAGGGTAAGTACTTTTCCCAGCGTGATTATCGATCCATAACATACATCCTTAGCATATCCTCGAGTACTTGATTTACCCTTTCTGTTTGTCCATCGGTCTCAGGATGATAGGCAGTACTCAAATTTAACTAAGTTCCCAAGGCCGACTGCATACAATTCCAGAACTTTGATGTGAATCGTGGATCTCTGTCGGATATAATTTTCTTAGGTACTCCATGAAATCTGATGATTTCATTTATGAATACCCGTGCTACATCAGCTACTTCATAAGTATCTCTTACTGGGATGAAATGGGCGCTTTTTGTTAATCTATCCACCACAACCAAAATGGCATTATGCTTTTGTTGCGTAAGAGGCAGCCCGACGATAAAATCCATAGAAATTATCTCCCATTTAGTCATAGGGATGTCGTGAGGTTGTAAGAGACCTGTTGGGTGACGATGATCAACTTTTACCTGCTGACATTCAAGACACTTAGCGACAAATTGGACAATGTCGTTTTTCATGCCTAACCAGAAGAAGAGTCTCTTAGTGTCAGCATACATCTTCTTTACCCCAAGATGTGCACAATATACTGCCCGGTGTGCTTCCTTCAAGATGGTGTTTCGGAGATCTCCACTATCTGGTATATACATCCTTCCGTGAAATCGTAGAATTTCGTCTTCTTCCAAATCATACCCTTCGAACTTAGGTTCCTTCGAATGGTTGCTTTCGAGCCACGACCTTATTTTTAAGTACCCACTATCTCTTACAAGATGTTCAAGCACTTGATTTCTCAAGTTCATCTTGATAGGTATGAGGGAGAATATTCGGGGTCTCCTACTTAAGGCATCTGCTACCACATTCTCCTTCCCTTTGATATATGAAATCGCAAAATTGTATTCGCTTAGGAGTTCACTCCATCGTCTTTATCTTGCATTCAAGTCTCTCTGGGTGAATAAATACTGCAAACTTTGGTGGTCACTTTTAAGCACAAAGTTTCTCCACACCAAGTAATGTCTCCACATCTTTAAAGCTAAGACCACTGCCGCTAACTCCAAATCATGCGTAGCATAAAGTTCTTCATGGGTTTTTAATTTTCTTGAAGCGTATGCTATTACGCCTCCTTCCTGCATTAATACTGCGCCTAACCCTTGCTTAGATGCGTCGGTACACACAGTAAAATCTTTATCCATATCCGGTACTCGCAAAATCGATGCACTAGTCAATAATCTTTTAAGTTCAGAAAAAGCTTTATCACATTCCTCAGCCCATTCATACTTAACACCCTTGTGCTGGAGGTTTGTGATTGGCTTTGCAATTTTGGAAAATCCCTCCACAAATCTTCGGTAGTAACCTGCTAAACCCATAAAACTACGCACTTCATGTGCATTTTTAGGTATCGGCCACTCCCTGATTATATTTACCTTTTCAGGATCTACGGAGATTCCTTCGCCTGATATGATATGACCTAAGTAATGGATTTCCTTCTGAAAGAAAGCTCATTTGGATAATTTTCCATATAACTTGTGCTCTCTGAGACAAGATAACACTATCCGAAGATGCTCTTCATGCTCCTTCTCATTCTTAGAGTAAATGAGAATATCGTCCAGGAAAACTTGTACAAATTTGTCGAGATATTTGCGGAGAACGCTATTCATAAGGTTCATGAAGACTGCAGGTGCATTGGTCAACCCAAATGGCACCACAATGAATTCATAATGTCCGAAACGAGTTCGAAATGCAGTTTTAGAAATATCGCTCTCGCTAATCCTGAGTTGATGATAACCCGTTCGCAGATCGATCTTTGAAAATACTGTAGCTCCTTTCATTTGATCAAAAAGGTCATCAATGCGAGGCATTGGATACTTGTTTTTTACCGTGGCCCGGTTCAAATCTCGATAGTCCACACACAATCGTAATGAACCATCTTTCTTCTTGACAAAGATTACAGGAGCACCCCATGGTGAAACACTGGGTCGAATGTGCCCTACATCTAACAGTTCCTTCAGCTGTATTTGCAATTCTTGAAGTTCCGGGGCAGTCATTTGGTAAGGAGTTTTAGATATAGGTTCCATACTAGGTTTCAATTCAATGGTGAGGTCTAGCTCTCTCCGAGGAGGCAGTCCAGGTACTTCTTTTGGAAAAACATCCGGAAATTCTGATAGAATCGGGTACTGATCTAAGGAAGGCCCCTTTTCTTTGCTTATCTCTTGAACTGCATACACCTGACAACCCTTCCCTAAGCACCGTTTCATTTGCATAGCTGAGATGAAACGCAAGGATACTTTTCTCTTAATACCTTGAATTTGGATTGACTCTCCCACATCATTCAAGCAAAGTATTGTTTTCCCGGAGCAGTCTACCCATGCTCGATGAGACTCTAACCAATCCATTCCTATCACCAAGTCGTAAGTTCCTAGGGCCGTGACATATACTTTTAGTTTGGTCAAACAGACTCCTAGATCAACTTTGCAATCCTCCACACTTAATTCTACCAATTGAAGGTCTCCTGAAGCCATTTCTACCTGTCTAAAATCGTCATGTTTGCAGGCTGCCAACCCACATTTATTCAATGCATAAGATGAAATAAAACTATCAGTAGCTTCAGTGTCAAATAAGATTTTGAGTTTTATTCCATTGATTGTACCTGAAGATTCCACTTCAGTGGATTGATGTGCTACTTGGTTGTTGTTGACGACAGCATGGATTATATGATTGCTTTGGGCATCTGATGATGGTTCTTTTCCTGTTCGCCGAGAGTTCTCCGGACAATCACGTCGAAGATGAGGTCCTCCACATCCCCAACAGTCCACTCGGGTTGGTCCTTTTGCATTTGACTGAGAAATCCCCGACCAAGAACTCTGTCCCCTGGTGCTGCTTCCTCTCCCATTCCTTCCCCGATTACCAGTCCCTCGAGGCCTCCAAGTATTGATGTTTGAGGACTCGGAAGCTATTGCATTTATGGTCCTGGGAGCTCCAGCCCCCGCTCCTCTTGGGGTAAATCTGTTACCATAAGGAGGTGGTCTCGAGTTATTTCCTCGGAAGAAATTTCGGGGAGTCTTTCCTGTAAATGCCTGCGGTATTGATTCAGCTGGCCTGAAATCCCTTTTAATCCCCAGATGTTTTTCTGCATAACGAGCACATTCAACCGCCTCTGTCACCGTTGGTGGCTTCCACATTCTTACCATGGCTCTGATCCGAGAATTTAATCCAAATACGAAACGCTCGGCCTGGCGTTCATCCGTGTCCAGATAAGGAACATATTTTACAAGTTCCATGAACTTTATCTCGTATTCTTCCACGGTTTTACCACCTTGGGTTAGAGTATGGAAGGCTCCAGCTTGCTGCTCTTGAAAGAAAGGCGGTAAGTATTTCGCACGGAATCGGTCCACAAACAACTCCCAAGGAACGGTATCTGACGTCAGATGCAACTGTTTTTCCATGTTTCCCCACCAAATCAGAGCATTCCCTCTGAGTTGGAATACGGCAATCTTTGTTTTAGAAGTTGAAGAATATTCTCTTAATGCGAAGCATATGATCATCCCTTCCAACCATGCTTCGGCATGTTCTCCAGCTCTTCCTCCAGAGAATTCCGGGAGTTTAATCTTTTGCAGTTCCCGTGAAATATCTTCTCTATGAGGTTTGTCATCAAAATCCTTCGGCTTTTCTGAATGTCTTTCCTCTGAATGACGTCGTTCCTCCTTGTTCCTGGTCGACTACGACCCTTTTAAGGTTTCCATAATGGCTTCTAATGAGCTCATCACAGTGGTGAGATCGGGCGGAGCAACCGGTGCTGACGGCGATCTTGATGGTGGTGATGGCAATGGTGAAGGTGGAGGTGGCGGCGATGCATTTCATTGACGCTGCCGCCTTTGGTACATGTTAAACATAGTGACTTTTCCTAAAAATCATAATAAATTTGTGAGAAGTGGGTAGATTTTCAGACTGACAGAATATAATTTTCGTAAGATTTAAGCTTGCATACGGGTATTAGTTCTTTTGCTATTTTACCTGCAGGCAGGTCTTACTGGTACCGAGGTCAAGGAGGGTGGCAACGCGACCTCCTTGTCCTATGCAGGGTATTTTATGCGTACTAACTCTAAAGTGAAATGCAGGGTTTATCATAGATCAAAGTGTTGGTTCGAAAAAAATTGTCTAGAATGTTTTATTCCCTGATGCAGTGATAGAAGGGATTTAATGATTTCAGCTACTTATGACTAAAACTAATACTTGAATATTAATTTTCTTCACCCTTGACTCTCCCTATCCGCGTAACAAAATAGATGAGAGTAAAATTTCAATTATTTTTGTATAAAATCAACTCTAACTTAATTTATAAATAGTGTTAATCAATTGTATATATATATATATATTTTATTTATTTATCGTATGGTTTTTAAATATATATATATATATATATATAACCATAACCATAACATTACAAATTTAAATTAAATTAAAATACAATTATTGATACCCATAAGTGCTTATAATCCCAATCGTATGGTCTTTAAATATATACATATATATATAACCATAACATTACAAATTTAAATTAAATTAAAAATACAATTATTGATACCCATAAGTGCTTATAATCCCAATCATATGGTCTTTAAATATATACATATATATAACCATAACATTACAAATTTAAATTAAATTAAAAATACAATTATTGATACCCATAAGTGCTTATAATCCCAATCGTATGGTCTTTAAATATATACATATATATAACCATAACATTACAAATTTAAATTAAATTAAAAATACAATTATTGATACCCGGTTATAATCCCAATTTGTACCTACCAGCTGCTTTATGCTTAACGACTAAATGAATAAGCTACACTCGTTAGCAAGTATTAGTCTATGCACTATATATATATATATATATATATATATATATATATATATCGTATGGGTGTAGCGATGTGGGAGAAGTTGCGGGTTCAATTCCCGACACTCTGCCTTCCGCGTGTGCAACCTTGGAATATTAACATAGATATTTTGGCATTTTATATTAACCAAGGAACCTTTGGAAAATGCGGAAGTTTTGGCTCGTGAGGCGGAGGTCCGGGGTTCAAACCTGACCTCGCCCCCTTAATGCATTTTTACCACTACGTATTCGTAACGGACTTGACATTAATTACTTTGATCTTTGGTGCAGACTTTGCACATTAAATATGCCAACCCAATCGAATCATATAATACCTCTTAGCATGGTTTAATCTAACCATAGTTTTACATGCACGGATTTTGGACTTGATATATTTCAACGAACCATTGTAACAGACCTTTGGCTTAATGCAGTTTTCATATATGACACATACCCCTGGCCCGACCACGACACCTCTGCAAATGATTTAGCCTTGGTGCCAAGAGTTCCCCTACGCACAAGTCCCGCTGTGCGGTGAGGGTGTAGTCGGTTATCAGTTTTAACGATGGTATTAACATCTGTATCATCAGATGTATCATGTTACATTTTATATACTCCTGTCGACCCCCCCTCAAAATAGGCGTGAGCCTCATCCAGCCTGGGGAAATCACGACGAGAATCGATCCACGAGAACTTGATTTGCAAAATTAAAGCGCTTTTCAGTTAAGATTATATCGTGACACTGTTTCTTAATATTTCCAATTTTATGTTGTGGGATCTTTACTTTGTCAACTTAAGCCGAAACTGGTTCTCAAATGTGAGGTTGAAGTTGTTTCCGTGCTTGCAGTCCCTCCATACACCTTAGAGTCGGAGCTTATCTTGTAAATGTTTTGCCAACAAGTACTTGTTCAATTTCGAGAAGTTTAGATTCATGTCGGGTTCTGTTACCGTTATGCTTCTAGCTACGGCGCTACACCAACGAAGTTTAGCAGAGCTTCTCGAAATGTCGTGAGTACGTTTCTGTGGATCAATCCAAATGTCTCGCTGCTTACTGAAGCAGGTTCTCCACAAATCATAGAGGTCTTTATAATCTCTGCTTGTATTGGCTCAAATGTCGACAATCAATTATTTAGAACAGGAAGTTTTTCCATAGTGCTCCTCTTCAAGTTCTTTCTTATGATCATGATCAAGGGTGTTTCTTATTCCCAAAAGAGCACTACGTACAACATCAATAGCAGCAGATGCTGGTGCAAGAGCAGCTGATGGTGCAGCTTTGAACGACAGCAAAAGGCGCATGCCCTGCTCCTTCCCCCACGAACAGACCTGGCGTAGCCCCCGACGTGCATCTACAGGTTGATTATTTTTTTTTTTGCTACCTCTAAATTCTCTCTTGATGTAAGTGAAAATGATGGTGGAATGCTGCCTAATGCAGATTCTGTATGAATTAGGATTCCATGAGCTCCTGCTGCCAAATGAACCCCACACCCTACAGCTTCAAGTGAGATGACATGAAGTTTGAACTGAAGTATAGGGCTATCGAATTATAGGTAGTTTTACTCCCTGTTGGAGCACTGTTATATTCTCTAATTCGTTGTAGCACGTTGGGTGGTATTGGACCTCTATTTGTTGATAAACTGTTGAACTATATTGTTGAAATTATTACAGTATTGTTAGTACGTTTTTGTATTGCCACTACAACATATGAATTTGTATTGAAACCCTGGTGACTTAAAGGAAAAGCTAGGCAAAATTTTCCCTGCAATACTACAGGATTTCCTCCACTTATAGCACTTCCTGTTTCAATCTACATGGTTAAAGCTACCCAGATGAATTCTTTAGAGACTGAGAACAATATGCATACATAAAGCCCATTTCGACAGAAGAAACTCAATCGAACTGCAAATATTTATATAAAAAAATAAATAAAAACCTTGCTTAAACTTCCTATCCGATATGTCAGTTAAAGAAGAACTAAGTCATAATAAACCTTAAGTTTTTGTGCCTTATCATTTTCACCATCTGTTGTTTGTAAACAAAGGTAACCTGAGACATACACACTATCATTTTATTTTTTTTAAAAGTTGCACTGCAGTTTCTGTTAGCTCGTCCCAAAATGTCAAGGTAATCCTGAGCTGCCTGTTTTGGCTTTTATAATTTTTAGGACTGTATGTATGTTGGTAATCTTTTGCTTATTTTTATAGGGTGCCCTTTTTACGCTTATACATAATCTGCAACATAGCTCTAATTAATTTAAGAAACAACTTAGCTCTAATTTTGGAAACAACCGTAGACTGGTTTAAGCATGCAGAAACTTAGAAACGAAATTTAATGGGCTCATAAGGTCCCTAAGGTTTCTAACCGATGCTCTGATACCATGTGTAAGGGTCCATACACAGCAATTTTATTTGAGGAATTTTAATCTAAGCATATACTTCAGCAGTAATGCATTTTAATGAAAACCAGCAGTAAAATTTAATTAAGAAACTATTCTATACCTAAAAGAAATACCTGGAACGCAGCTGATGGTTTTAATGGTGGTTCTCCTCCTGTGCTACTGTGGACAGTTGTGGACAGTTGAACAGTTCACCGAAACAATATAATTCTCCCAGCCGATCTAGGAACAATCCTAGACCCAGAAGATCACTCTTCTGCCCCCGTGCCCAGAATCCCAAGAATGGTGAGACTCCCTTCCAAAATTCTTCGTATCCTTCAATCTTTCCTTTTGACAGAATGCAGAATTTTCCTCAAAAGACCATCCCCCTTCCTCCTTCACATCCCTTTCCCTTATATTAATTTTCTCCACCGCCCTCAACTCCTGTAGATATTCTCTCATTTATGAGGGTGGTTATGCATTTAAGGAGATATTATGTTCATTTAAGGAGATATTTAACTTAGAGATAAGGTTTTGGGGTTAAGTGCATGAAATATCTATTTTGAATCCTTATCTAGATACGTAGAAGTGATGGCTTTATGTAAGGTCTTAATTTGAATTTAATTTGTATTATGTTTGTTTTTATCTTAATTAATTTGCCTTAATTAATTATATTATTACTTTATTGGTTCACCCATATATAATTTTTAACTAAATTATAATCTGATTTTCTTAAATAACACTCTCCCATGCATATGCAGACAGAGCGGTATACGTGTTAGGTATCCTGTTGATATTTCGTTATATCATGGCGAGATAAAATATATAGTAATATTCAATTCGTTATTCTTACTTAGGCAGTCTTAATACTAGTGTGGGGTATGCGATATAGGCATGTGTAGCTATCATATGCGTATGTCGTATACTCGCTAATGTTATTTTACTTATCAATTAGGAATGGGTCGTTACACTCGCACTTCCTCCGACATCTGCCTTCGACAACTAAAAGTTCATATTTTGCCCAGATTTGCATTATGGTTAACTCGCACGGCCTCCTCTAGCAATCTCGTACGACCATCCCTGCAAAGCTGCAAAATCTGGAAACTCAAATTGGAGAAATAAACCTCAAAAATCTCCCTCTTTCCCTCTGCTCGGCTGCTAGATCTGCTACTCGCACTCCCTTCTAGATGGAGAATATATACTCACAAATATTGCTAAACTGCAACTGGAAAACTTAGATCTATAAAACTCGGAATCTCCTGAGAGAAATTTTCCCTCTACTGTATGTGCTTTTCTCTCTTCCACCCGACGTTGGCTCTGCTCTAGCAAATTGTTGCAAAACCCTCTGCGTCTAGCTAGGGATTTTCCCAACGAAAAATCTAAGTTGCTCCCTCTACCTCTGGAATCACTTGATCTAGAAAATCGAATTTTTTTGCTCTAAAAAAAATCGAGTTTCCTCAAGTAACTCGGCCTCCTGGCAAAAGACTGCACTGCCCATAGGAATTTCGGCCTGCTGCTCTTAATAAGCAGCGAAATTCCTGCTTTCAAATCTGAGCACTCCAATTGATCAACTACGCTCTGATACCATGTGAAATTTTCAAACCGGAATCCTATTGCAACAACTGGAAATTATTCTCCTAATTGTTAATTTAATTTAACAATTTATTTGTTGTTTGCTACGACAAATACTGAATAAATCACACTTCAATCTACACAAATAGAACTACGAAAGAAATAAAACGTTGGAAGCTGAGAAATGCTAGCACACCCATATAAACAATAACACAATTGTTTTTGGACAAAAGTCCCCGGAAAAACACAACTTGGGAAAATCAGTGCAGCAGTGAGGGTTTTTATTATTATGCAGCAGTGAAATTCTGAGTACAATTTGCATGCCTGAAACTGGCAATCCACAGCAAGAAAATTTGGGCAAAATTATTGAAGGGAATTTACCATTCCTCCACAAGCAATTCCGACACAACTTGCCCACAGAAAACTCGGCCTCCTAAAGCTACTGTGTCACCCTCTACATTGGATTGCGCAGTCACTATGATGTCAAGCCTCCAACTAGTCTCTGATGAAGTTGTTCTGCCTCCAGCTGCTGAGGAAATCGTCTCTTCGGCCTACTAGACCCTCTGCCTGGCCTCTGGAACTGAGATCGATTTTCTCTCCAGCAAATCGAACTGCTAATCTGAGGCTACTACGTTGCCTCACTGGGATAACTCGGCCCTCTTGCTGCTACCTCTCCGGATCTGGAAAACTTCCTCCGAATCAATGTCCCCGCCCCTCACTCACTACTTTGATCACTGGCTCTCTCCGGCAGCTGAATGTTGCTACTCTAGAAATCGATCTACCAAGAAATCGAACTACTCAAGTGTCTTCTCCATCACCACATTGACCTCCTCTTATAATCCTCTGTTGGAGCACCAACGACCAAGATTAAAACATAATCAATGGCTAGGATCATCTCTAGATCGATTTGTGTGAGTTTCTAGAGTCTAGGTTATTCTCGCCTTGACTTAATTAACACTGATTAATTACCCTGTTTTCCTAAGTTTAGACTTAGGAAACATTTAAAAATTGGTTAATAATCTAATTAAGTCACTTCTAGGCAGAATTTCCAGAAATGATTTCCAGGTTCTGGAGATCTCATGTATTCTAGCGTCTCCGCAAAGTTTTGTGGCTAGAACACATCTGATGCTACAAAAACTAACAATCTTCAGAGACCAAATTACATCTGAGAGGCAGAATTCATTTAAGGAGGCTGAATTGAACTCAAGGTGGCAGCACCCTCTTGGAGGATCAAGCTAGTTGAGGCAGATCGCTTTTATCCTTGAGTGGTCTTCAAAGACCAAATTACATCTGAGAGGCAGAATTCATTTAAGGAGGCTGAATTGAACTCAAGGTGGCAGCACCCTCTTGGAGGATCAAGCTGGTTGAGGCAGATCGCTTTTATCCTTCAGTGGCCGAAATCTTCTTGGAGGCAGCCATTCTTTTCTTCAGGTTATTGTAACCAAATTCTGCCGCTTGCTGAAGCATACTCCAGGTTCAATAAATAAATCTGTGTATGTAATTTACCTGATCTAGTTTAATAAAAATTGACTGACTTATTTGTTGTTTATCTGAAGAATTTTATTAGGTAAAAATATTGGGATCTGATCTATCTGAACTATTGAGTTTTCTTATTATTCATGAAAAATGTCTGAACAAATAATTGTCACAAACTGTTTGTAAAAAGGCCTAGACGAAAAATTTTAAAGGAATTAAATTTTCTGAGAGGAATAGGCATATTTTAGCAAAAGGGGACATCACATGTTCAATCCTTGCAACAAAACTTTCAATGCCCCTAAAGCTCTAGAATTATTTTCTAGCATGTTTTGAGCCATTCTGGCTTACCATTGGGTTGTACTGTCTTTTCAAACCAAGGAGAAATCCATCTCTATGGAATTCATCAAAATTTTGTCGGACTTTGTCCACCACTCAATGGAAACATTAGCGTATCTTTGCAATTCTCTATCCACTCTCATAGACCACAGAATTCATTCCCTGCAATAAGACTATCGATGCCCCTAAAGCTCTAGAACTACTTTTCAAACATGTTTGGATCCATTTTGGCTTACCATTGATGATCAGTTTTTATTGTGACTTCACCTTTGTCAATCACTTTTGGAAATCACTATGGAGGCTTTTGTGTTGTCAGTTGCAGTTTTCTACTTCCATTCATCCACAAATTAATGGCCAAACAGAGGTACTCAACAGAAACTTGGTTCATGCTATTTGCATATATGCCGCCAACAAAAATATTAATGGAACTAGTACTTGCATATTTTGCAAGACAACTACAAAAAGGCCACTCATGTATCTATAGAGCATTCACCATTTGACATATGTTTTGGCTTTCAACCTCTTGCTCCTTATGAGATTCCAATTGCTTTCTCAGCATCATCCACGTCCCACTACCAAGAGGAGCAAGAACAATGTTGCCAAGGAGTGGTCTACCAGATCCCACACCCAATCGAGAACATTTCCAGAGCACACTACCAACCTACTTGATCGCATTCCCCAAAGCACCCATGGGAACTCTCATGCACTCTAGGGTGTACTCCTGGGAATTAAGGACTGCTCCCACTTTGTGCTTTGCTCTGGGCCTCTAGAAACACTAAGCAGGAAAAAGTTTCTTCTTTTGTGCAGAACTTGGCCATGATTCACTTAAGGGTCCAAGACATCCTTCAACAAGCATGGGCTAAATACAAGGCATTGCACAATCTATATCGAGTTTCTCCAAAGTTTTAAGTTGGTGACAGAATTTGGCTTCACATAGAGAAGCAACACATCTGATGCTTTCAAGTTGGACCTACCACCTCAGCTTGGTATCTAGATATGGTGAACGCTAGCCAGCTGAGAGCTCAAACTGTGTAAGCCCCCTTGACTTGGAAGGATCGATTCCAGTGACACATCTGGAAGCCACAATTCTATATTTTCAGCCTCCTCCTCCTGAGAATACCCTTCTTGATGTCTGTACCAATCCACTAGGCTGCTCTAAATCAGCACCCTCTTGGTGGACTGAAAAAGCACTTTGCTCACTCAAACCCAATTGGTTATCAGAGTCAGTATTTTAACGGAAGTTTCCACATCTTCAGCAGAAATCAAGGATGATCTCCTCTAAGCAGGGAGGAATTGATGAAACTTAGTTTAGAGAACATGTGAATGTGTATTATAATTGTAGTTTATATGATTTTTACTTTAATATTCTTTTGTCCTTTTTGGTGATTTTGTCCAAACTGAGCATTCACCTACTTGACTATAATTTATTGGCGCCTTGGTCAAAGATGATTGCTCCACTACAGTTTCATAATCCTGTATATATCTAATACAAATGAGTGTACAGCATGTATACATTTCCAGCAATCTCCTATCTCATAATTGCATATTCATCGCTTTGATTATGTATATGTATGTCAGCATCCTTGCATCGCTGTAACAGAGATCGTATCCTTAACGGCAATCTGCTATTATAACCGAAAAAAACTTACAATAGCAATCTGGAAATCTGAAATCTGGACCTATGGAGCAGAAGTTACAAACAGCGGTAAACCCAACAGCAGTAAATCTCAGCGTTAACACCAACAATTCCACGACTAACAGTAGAAGATTCGGTGTAAATCATTCATACATTAGCAGCAGATTATTATGGAACAACAATAGCAGATTTTTATGGTACTAACAGAGAGTTCATCAACTATACCAACAACTAAATACTGGAGATGTAGCACAGAGAACCCATACAACACCATATAGTCAGATACATTAGAGGATAGACCAGAAACTCTCCGGAGAAGGTATGTTCACCAACTCAAGCCCAGAATTATCAAGGCATCGTGGACACCGCTCTTGACCCAGCTCAATCTCCTATGCTACACCTGTGAATCAAACTCCAGACACCTTCATTCTCATTGTACAGGCCTATAAATAGGCGGAGTACAATAAATCATTCATGCAAAATCCACGGTTGGCTCTAAACAAAAGGCACATAACCATATCCTCGGACGACAAAATTATATATAAAATATTTGCTGCTAAAGGATAGTTGGCACTCTTTATATGGGTATTAATTTTAACAAATCTATCCTATTCTAACAGATAAATTGCCCTTAATCTATACCTAGCCCATCTAAAACAAAACCGGGGGTTCAAACTTCAAACTTAAATTTTACAATGCTGAGCATGACGGTGGCATTTATTCTAGGCTGGAGAACAGCACATATTCTGAGGTAACATAATAAGGACATATTTTAACTTCTCAGGAAGTGGGAGGAAGAATTATAGGCAGGACTGGAAGATTTTGAGGAATGGCTGCAACCCTCTATTATTCTGAAGAATGTTATAGTTAACTTCAAGGCTGTAAGTGACTTAACTTTTCACAGTTTGAGGGATGTATAGGAAGAATGCAATTAAGTTGATAGGAAGAATGCAATAAGAATGATGATGGTTTAGAAAAGCAGAATTCAGACCCTTCCGACTTGCAGGCCATTCAGATCAATATCTTAAATGAACGGCATTTGTCAGTGAGACAGAAAGATTAGACATTCTATCCCCTGAAACTGTCTAGTGATGTGGATAGCTAATGGCTTCATTTTTCTAGGATTTTGATGTTCTCAGTTCTCTGCTTTTTCTAAATGAGAAAGGCAATGTATTCAGATTATATGCATAATCTGTATGTGACAAAATCTCTATGGATTATGCACAGTTTTGGAGAATATAAATATTGGCAAGTATGGACTCTGGAGTCTCAGTTTAAAGCCTTGACATGTATCTGCCTCTGCCATTGTGCAAAGCAGTTTACAGATCACAGACTTTGTATTATAATATTATATCATTGCTTCCTAATGATACAAATCCTTGTTCCATTTCCACATACAAAAAAACAGGAAAGAAAGAAAGAAAAGGTCACCTAAAGGCCATCTCAGATGAGTAAACATGATTAGAAAAAGTTTGTAATCAGATATTTCCACGTGACACAGCATTCTTTGAGGTTTATGTTAATGATAAAGTCAACATTGGGACACTTACGCACAGACTGATCTCTAAATCTCAATTACAGTAAAATAGATAGAACACGATAAATGAAAGTGAAAAATAACTTACTAACAAACCTTGGATGCTACTTTATGAGACCACTGAAATCTACAGGATCTAGTAAACTTATTTGAGTAAAACACATTAACAAAATGTATTAGCAAAATTTAGTGCCAAATGGGCCTCACAATAAGTAGCCTGTTTGATTTATCCACCTTTGCAGAACAACCTGTGTTTGACTAAATCCACGCAAATTTTAATGCTCTAAAATAGCTGTAAAGAAACTTTAAGAAATATATTTCGATTTCCTTTGATCCAATCCAGAACAAAAATTCTTTGCAAAATGGCTCCAACATAAATCAAACGTCGCATAATTTAGTGCTATGATTAAGGTAGTTAAATAAATTCATTTCTATTTAGTTTAAAAATTAAGATTATTCTCCTTCATCTATTTCACTCCATTTTAATCAAAAACATATATCTATGCCAACTGACTAATACATTGCAAAACAATCACTTCCCCTTTGACTGTTATGTTGAGGTAAATTCCCATAAAATTTATTTGGAAATGCAGTAAGAGAACTAATCACATCCGCAGGTTCCAAGTAACTGTAATGCTAAGACAATTACTAAGTAGAGTAAAAGTGTGTTCACTAATTTTAGCTTTTAAATTTCATTTTGGCTGACAACATCTTCACATTTGGCTGTCATCATAATGAGAAAGTGAATAAATGAACTGTGTGCCAAAAATGACCGAGTTGATCATAATAAAATCAGCAAGAGGGTTTCGTAGTAAAAGTTAAGATGGAAATGTCGGAGGCTAATGCAACCTGACAGTTTCATCATTCTACTCCCTTAATGCCAAGACCTCAGTTGTTAAATGGTAAAACACAACCACCGGCACTCGTATCCTCATCTACATAAAGTTGATTGAGATAAATTACAGGATAAGAGGTAAATAGATAGCTGTTCATTTCTATTTAGTTTAAGATTATTCTCCTTCATCTATTTCACTCCAT
This sequence comes from Pinus albicaulis, assembly GCA_034641835.2. Lineage (NCBI taxonomy): Eukaryota > Viridiplantae > Streptophyta > Pinopsida > Pinales > Pinaceae > Pinus > Pinus albicaulis. The sequence continues at coordinate 1,081,283,162 of CM076575.1, read as the reverse complement.
TTTAAACCAAAACATATATCTATGCCAACTGACTAATACATAGCAAAACAATCACTTCCCCTTTGACTGTTATGTTGAGGTAAATTCCCATAAAATTTATTTGGAAATGCAGTAAGAGAACAAATCACATCCGCAGGTTCCCAGTAACTGTAATGTTGAGACAATTACTAAGTAGAGTAAAAGTGTGTTCACTGATTTTAGTTTTTAAATTTCATTTTGGCTGACAACACCTTCACATTTGGTTGTCATCATAATGAGAAAGTGAAAGTGAATGAATGAACTGTGTGCCAAAACTGACCGAGTTGATCATATTAAAATCAGCAGGAGGGTTTCTTGGTAAAAGTTAAGATGGAAATGTTGGAGGCTAAAGCAACCTGATAGTTTCATCATTCTACTCCCTTAATGCAAAGACCTCAGTTGTTAAATGGTAAAACACAATCACCGGCACTCATATCTTCGTCTACATAAGGTTGATTGAGATAAATTACAGGATAAGAGGTAAATAGAGAGCTGCAAAAGAGGTGAGAAATGAAGATGGGAAAGACATCAAAGATACACTTGATAAGATGCTGCAAATGCACTGCTACTGGATTACATTGGTCGTGGTAATGGTGGATAACAGAAGGGGTGGCAGTAAGGACACTGACATGGTGGGTTCAAGTTCACAAGCAACTATCTCAACAAACACTTATGAAGCCTTGGAATGCAGGCTTGCTATGCTGGAGAACAATGTGTTCTCTTTAACAAAGCCTGTCCACATCTTCTCGTTGCATTCTGTCAGGCATGCTTTCTAAACAAGAAGCCCAAGAATTCTGACAATGAGTAAGCAGCCCCTGTGTTTTAGTCATGGTCTCTCAGTCTCTCAGAGGATGAGCAGGTACACATATTCATAGGACCTGTCTTAAATCCCAGCCATGCAGAGGTAAATGGATGGGCTTTTACCATTCACATCCCCCTTAGTAGTGAGGTGATTCAAAGATCGTTCAAGCCTTTGGGATTACTATGAATGAAATAGTAAACAAGCTAACGAAGATGGGCAAAAATAACAAATGTTGAACTAAGATGGGCAAAAATGATGAGTGGTCAATGCAAGCCTCTCAAACAACAGAGAGAATGTGGATACCTAATAGGCTTAGAATTGAGTTTGATACCTGAGCTTTGCCAGCTCAAAATCCAAAAACAAAAAGATCTATGCATCTCTTTCTGTTAGTCTAACTGCGATTTGATTTTGCTCGAGTCATTTTTGTAATATGGGGGATGTCTCTCTGCTCAAAATATGATGTTCGCCAATTGGTGTTAAGAGACACTGAATTTTCTTTAGAATTCTGCGTTTGGCCTTAATCTTGGGATCCTGGATTGAACGTTAGCTTATCATTTCAACCCATCTTTTCTGTAAATGCAGTATTTTTGTGTTTGGACACAAATAAATAATTTCTAAAAAAAGGTGTGTTCTCAGTAAATTTCATGCATATCGCCAATCTGAACCTACTCTCCGACAACCTGTAATAGGCATTGGGACAAAATATATAAATGAATTAAGCTAAATTAAATTTAATGAAAAGAAAAAAAAATACTCACTTTCGCCGCCCATCTGCAGCAGCTCGACGGAGCTCGTCAATAGACGATTTGCTAGACCGCAAAACGCCAAGCTTAATCCGCCATTGTATTCCTCTCAAGCTGCAGCAACCCCTGTCACTGTTTCCACTCCCCGTCTTCGATTCCCCCTCTGTCTCTGCTGAGCCCCCATGAATCTCCTCCTCCACTTTTGCCATCATCTGGCGCAGTTCTCCCCGACCATAACCAGAAATAAAGATGTCAACATAAATAGAAATACACCCTTCAACAGATGATCTCCCGCATTACCTGAACCCAAATACACCCTTCAACAGATGATCTCCCGTTACCTGAACCCAAATACACCCTTCAGCAGATGATCTCCCGCATTACTTGAACCCACCTCGTGGAAATCGAATGCTATGGACAACGATTTATGAAAAGTAAAATAAATATTTTGTCCCAAGTTATCGGTTTCGATCTACGGTGGTCTCATAAGAAAAAACAGACAAAGGGAAAGAGGACAGATGGAAGATAGTGATGCTGCGTGCCACTTCAATTGCATTCAAAGTGTTCTATAATGCATTTGCCTTTCTCCTTCGTAATTCGAAATTTCAGAGGTTGCTTTCATGTATCGGTAGAACAAAAACCAAAAAGGGGCAATTGTGGCTGTACAATTTGTCCCAGTTTTACCAAGAGAGCAATTGTCAGAAGGCCAATGAGGGGTCTGAATGTGTTTGTTGTATGTGGAAGGTTTAAATTTCAATTTGGGGAAAGGCGGAAACCATAATGTGAGAAGCAAAAGCACTGCCATCAAAGCGTGAACGGGCTCCTCTTTGGTCCCTCCCTTTTAATCCATATGATTCCCTGCTTTTTGTCAATCGCTATCAGATCCCAGAGCGTGTAGCCAACTAAGTGATTCAGAAACATATGGGAATGTTGAATTCCAACCTTAGTGGTGATTTTTATAAGAGAATTGCGATTATCCAGACCATTTAATTTTAGAGTTTTCTAAAGTTAAAATTATTATCTATATCTTCATGGCTGGTGCAGATATCATTAATGGTATATCCTTTGCACAGTCATCAAACAGAATTTGAAAACAAACTAAACTACATTGGGTCGCAGCGAACTAATTTAGGGTTTATTTTCTGATAGAAGTGTTTCAAAACTTTTTCTCATAATTTTTTTTGCGTTAAATGTATTTATATATTTAAAAATGAATTTTTAACAACCACCATAAAAAAAAATTAATTAAAAAGTGTTTTTTTAATGAACAAAAATTCTAAATTGTATAATAATTAATCAATATCTAAATTAAATAGTTAAGAAACATATATGAGGATGAATATTAATAAACATAGAAACACTTACCTCATTATGCATCCCATGAAATTTTAAATTATTATTATTATAATTATAATGATAAAAATAATTAATATATTAATTAAACATATACACATTAAAAATATAAGTAACAAGATTCTTATTCATTTCACTATTTCATGAAAAAAAATTATTTGTAAATAGGCTTGGTTACAATACTACCACTTATCAATACCACATTCTCAAAAAAAACCATTTTTTTAATTAAAAAATAAATAAAATAAAAAACTTAACTACTTTGAAATAAATCTTTATTTTTTATTTGTGAATGCTATTAGGAATATTCTAAAATATTATGTAAAGGTCGAATCCTTCCCATCTACCTAATAACTAGCATTTGCATGACCGTGCAAAGGGAATGCTAGAGGCTCACACAAGGTTAATTGGTTGGAGGGACAAAAGTAACAGGTGGAAGATTTTTATTGGTTTGAGGAGTTGCCACATGTCTAATTTTTATTGGCTGGAAGGGCGATGAGAAAAGCTTCTCATTGGCTGGAGTGAACAGTGTTTGCCCACCCAAAGCCAACAAAGAGAACGCCTCCAGCGTAATTACTAATAATTAAATTAAAATTTTGAAAACTCGTTTCAAAATAAACATATAATTAAATTATAATTCTGAAAATGTGTTTCAAAAATAAACATGATATCTAATATATTTCAAAATAAACATGTCTATAAGCTTAATTTAGGTTCCCTTTCTTAATGCTCTAGATAATGTTAGCATTCTATCTTATATTGGAAAATTGATGAAAAAGTTTAGTGTTTTCACCTTCATGGGTTAGTCAAATCACTCTTTCTTTTTTCTTTTTTTTTTTGTCTCCATTTGAATTCCTCTTGGTCCAACATGTTTTTCTAAACAACTCCTAAACCCTTTGTTTGTTAGGAAATACATCACTCCCATTAAACCTATAAATCTTGGCAATGCCCTCTTCCACTAAAGAAAGTTTCCTTTATGAATCACTATTTTTTTTAATTTTCCCAATGAATAGGCGCCTTCTTTATCCTCTTAAGGGTATGATTAAATTCGAGCATAACAAAATCCTCCTAGTTCATATCAATATACCTCCATTTATTCTTGACCAAAATTATATGAATTGAACTTAAAGGGGTTGGAGGATTTTTTTTCTATTTTCTTAATTTTAAGAAAAAATAATAACATAGTCAGACAAACTACTTTCCCCCACCTAAGATCTTGACCTCTTAGCCTTTTTTGAATCATTCTAGCTAAAAGAAATATGTCATTTATTGAGTGGAAATTAATAATTATATAAAGACAATTATCATATAAATGAAGTTAAAAGTTATACAAATATTATTTTTTCCAAGGAAAAGATGTTGGAGGAACCCAAGGGATGCTTCCTCACATTCGTGGATGGATTCTCTAGTAAACCCATTAACATAGAATAATGCATCTAATTAAAGAGGATTCAAACCCAGTATTGCTAGCATCAAACTAGCCAAATTCCCAATAACATTAGCAAAAATTAGTTAAGCTAACCCCTTGAACTTCTGAAAAAAACATTCTACTTATGCAACTATTTTAATTACCTAGTTTGTATGTAATTGAAAAAATGATCTTATAAACTTATATTGTGTGAGTAATGAAAGGTATTAGAGAGATATTTATTTTGTCTTTATAAATGTTTATAAGTACGCAAAGGATAAGGTTAAGCTTAGTGACTCACCTCTCACTTATCTATGGCATGGCCCACAAAAAGTTAAGGAGAATTGTCTCCCTCCTTGTCTAAGAACACTATCCCTTTTCTTGTCAATAATAAGATAACTGAGAATATGCCTATAAAATGTTAGAGTGGTCTAGAAAGGAGGTGCCCCATCTATTATATTTCATTGGTTCTTTCTTTTATTTTAGGGAAAAGAAAGAGAGTTTAAAGGATCATTTGTGACTACCACCACATACCTAAGTCTAGAAATATGATATATGGGCTTATAGGCTTGAGAAGCTATAGTGGCTTACTAAATGGCATGGAATTTTCCCATTTGATTGCTTGGAAAAAGGCGATATCAAAGCCAACTAGGAGCATGATATGATATTAAAGTAAGAAAGTATTCATCTTAACATTTGGTATTCTCCAAATCTCAAACTTCCTTTGATAGATTGAAATCGCAAACAATACTTGCATATAATACTAATTGATGTCCCTTGTTAGGTTATTGGTAGATCCCTCACTGGGATTTTCAATTAGTCAAGATGAATCTTATTATCATTTTCACTTTCATATGTCATAAGCAATTGGTTTTACAGTTCAAATGAACACCAAGATTTATATTTAATGAAAGCATTTTTAAATATTTTTCTACACAAACCTATATGCTAGAAATTTTGATCTTCCTATGTACAAAATCATGATAGGATAAGGTAATATTTAATAGGTTCTATAATATTGTGCATATATTACTCATTTCAATTATTTATGTGTAATTAGTAGAATGAAAAGAATAGAAAACTTCTAAAATCTTATTAATATTACTACATTGGGTACATATTATGCCTTTTCCATACAAATAATTATGGAAAACATAGAACCACATGGCATGTCAAGAATTGTAGGAAAAAGAAAAAGAAATATTTAGGTACCCATTGAATGAAGTTCTATAAAATATGTGAATAGTGTCCTTTATAGGAGCGATAAAAAACATGATAGTATACATATTTTCTATCACACACCAAATGAAAATTTTGAATGATCTATTCAATAAGGAGATAGTATACATAAAAATGCATCTAGCATTGTCTCAAAATAGAAAATTATCTTATCTATACTAACAATACATTGAGAGAATATCTCAACGAAACACCTAAATAGGAATGGAGAATATCTCTTATATCCAATTGTATCTAATAACCTCCTAAATAATAGAAGCAAACAACTCTTGTAGAGGTGAATTGTACATTCCATTGATCAATACATTAATAAGCACAACCTTGTGATATTATGAAGAATCCCACATTAAAATAAGCCTAGTAGGAGTTTATAATTCCAATACACCCTCTTAAAAAGTAACTTTCTCAATCTTTATTAGATAAGGTTTTCATCAACATCTCTAAACATTAGGCTATGAAATCAATCGAGTTGTCACATATTTCTTTGAAAGCTATAGTCTCCTAGTTGTAACCCATGTTTCTTAGCACTATTGGACACCATTTGTTGTTGCAATGTCTTATAACCCTTGTAAAGGTACGATGCAAAACTTCAAATATTGGATCTCTCATGAACTATTGAATGAAAATCTCCACATGCATATCTCATAACCCCATTGATGTATAGTTTCTTTCATCATCTAGAATCCTATACCATTAATGAAAACATATATCTTGAGTTTAACTTGAAAAAAATTCCCCCTCTGAAGATGTAGGTGCTACTACTACACCTTTGACTCTTTAATCCCCATTTACACTAATAAATCCAATATATATAGAAAACATAGAAATCAAACCCAAAAAACAAAAATTTATACGTTACGCATCAACACTATAAAGCCAAACCTAAGCCCTTTCCCCATGGATATGCCTTGCAAGTTGATTGTCCTTGACCATGATAGTTACCGTCTTTGCATGAATGGCACAAAAGTTTGTATGTTGAAACAAACCCATGAGATAGGCCTTTTGTAGCCTCCTTAATTGTCAACACTACATGAATTTTGGAATCATAGACACACCTTAAATCCTTAGGCAATTTCCCTCATAAGCCTTCGAAAGGGAAGAATTTAAACTAATAGCCTAGTACTCTTTTGATACTTTCAAATTTCTCAAATGGAAACCATTCTAAGGTGGTATCTATGAGTTTTCTTGACATCTCCTATTACGGGAGCATATTTACATGTGCCCTTGGTTAAAAATTGCTTCCTTGGAGTCTTTCATCCAATCAACTTCCTGCATCATACAAGCCATGTTTCAATGAGACTAACAACTAACAAATTCAATTTCATCAAATTCATGCCCAGCATTTCGATTTCTCCTAACATAGAATTCCATGGTTATCCCCTGTGATATTTATTTACAATGATGTCTTCCCTAAATTACACTTTGCAACCAATGATGTCTTTAATTACTTAGGGAATGTCATTTAACCAATGCCCCAATTTTTCTCTACAAGTACAAGCATAATCAATGATTCAATGAGACATACTCTGATATTTATATTTGATGTGGAGTTTTCATGACCTCTATTATTCACTTATCAATGGGCATGTGAGGGATTGCTTATTCCCATAAGATGCCATTTTCTAATCAAATTAGTGCCTATATTGTCTACATTGACTTTGTCTTTCATGTAGCTACACAACAACAACAACAATCACTCAGTCTAAAAAATAAAAATAAAAATCCCACTCTCCTACACTAATATAATCCTATATATGTATAGAGGATCAACTCTCAAGGTTATCTCATATTCTTGGGCCCTCTCGTGAGGGAGTTAAGCCTATATATGCTTTGGTACCATGATATAAAAAGGGAGAATAAAAATATTTTTTTATCACACACAAAAAATAATTATGAGTAATCTAGTCAATAATGAAATAGTAGACATATAAACACATTAAGCATTGTCTCAAGATATATAAACTATCTTCATTATACGTACAATATGTTGAGAGAATATCTCAAGCACACACCCAAATAACAACTAACTAGTTGGAGAATATATCGGATATCCAACTACATCTAATAATCTCCTAAATAATAGAAGAAAACAACTCCAATAGAGATAAAAACTCTACATTACAAAAATCAATACATTAATAATCACAAACTTACGGTATTATGAAGAATTTCATATTAACAATAAGACAAGTAAGAGTTAATCATTCGAACAAGGAGCTCTAATAATGCTATTAGGGTAAATGATTAAAAAACACGGGCACAATGTGTAAACTATCGTGGTAGACAATAGTGAACAAATATTACTACAAAGGAAAAAAACGTAGGACATTAGAGAAGTAAGTGTAAACAATTTTTGAAGAGGTGAATTTTGAAAACAAATGAGATTCATTCAAAAGTATGGGAGTGGTCAAACAATGTGCTGGAGTAATACAAAGAAACATGAAATTTCATATTTGAATCTCATCAATACAAATCATTTAGTATGCATGTAAGAGAGTTTATTTTATGCTAAACTATGCCAAACTATAAATAGAATAAGAAGCCATGTTGTTTGCCTTTAGATTTTGTTGTACAAATGCCACCTCTTGATTCTTCAAATTGTATTTAATGGGAAATACTGGAATGTGGAAAACCAAATTGAAGTGTATTAATTAGGTAACTTGTTGAGCAGTCTTAACCATGTTGAATGGGAAATTTTGAGTGCATACCAATTAGTCGACTAACCAATTGGCTCCAACTAATTAAATATCCAAGGTCTAACTAAATGGGTGTTACACAACATTTTGTCATTGTCCTTACAATCCCCATCTCTCCCATTGGAGGGTCATTTCCATGATCAATAAGTAGTGTCATTCCTTGCAATGACCATCATTGTATCCCTTTACATGAGAGTAATATTCCTTTTGTTGGCAATTCCTTGAGCAGAGACTCAAAAACCCTTGTTTTTGCCTTGCCATGGGTAGTCAGTTATGCCCTCACACCAAAGAGGAAGATTAACACTGGGCCCTGTGCCAGTTGGCGCTCTATCCCAGTTTGCCACCCGCGCCAAGTTGTTTAAGGAATGTTTTTTAAAAATAGAGACGGAGATTCCACTCCAACCACTTCAAGGATGAGTCATTGGAAGTGGTTGAACTGAATAAACCACGGACTCCCTCCTTTAGTTTATGGTTTCCACCTCTTATGGGAACTCCCTAAATGATAGGCCTCCCTCCCACCTTTGTAGGGATCCTAACCTCCTCCTTTTCCTTTATAAAAAGAAGCTATCTCTCTTTCCATAAGCTAGCTGAACTTGGAGAATTGAACATACTATAGCAGAACTATTAGAGAGATAGAATAAGAAGGAATTACGTTGAGAGAGCTTGAGTCCATGTCTTTTGAGAGAGCTTGAGTCCATGCCTTCATCCCGTCAAAATTCCCTGACGAGCATCTGAGATGCGCTCCGACTAAACCCCGCTGGAGGAGACTGCGACGTCAAAGCATTGGTTGTAACTCTTCCTTCTATCAATACATATATGTGACTATTGTTTGGTTCCCATCTTGTATTATGTTAGATGTTTAATGCAATATGCTTAGCCCTCTTTGACTAGCTAGTAGTTATGAGTGAAATTATTATGTTGTATGATGTTCTTGTTTTCTATTCTATGTGCAGGTATTCGAGCATGACTGTGAAAGGATTGTGACTTGCTGAGACAGGAGCGAGAGGCCACCACCACTACAACAATGGCGACAACATTGGACTCCAGGTAGGTCGATCTACCGTGTATTCTTTTCATTCAATAATTAGGAATCAACACTCTAGCATGTCTCTTTGTTTCTAGACCCACTCTAGGGCTAGAGGGATCGTCTCTGTCCGCATAGAGGATTTACCTGCATAACAAATTGGCGACTCCGTTGGGGAATCAGTGCGAGTTTGTCGTTTCATATTGTTGGTTCAGTTTCAATCATTGATTTTCTTATCTATCTTTCCTGATATGCTTGTTTAGTTTACATCCTTTGTTCAGCTCCAGAGTGTCAAGGTTGACCTCTGCTCATTAGGTTTTGGTTTTTCCTCTTTTTTCCCATAGTTATATGGCTTGGCACACTTTTCCTCTAAACAGTCACATCGATTGGCGCATGTTGCTCTTTTTGCAGCCGCACCAACCCCTGTATGGCGCGGATTACAGCCTTACAGTCGCGCCGACTCCTGTAGGATTTGGTTTGACCTCCTTAATGAGTCTTTTGGTCAATTGTGCTTGATTCTGGGTTGTTTTTTATGTGTAATTATTCCTTTGGGACTGTTTTGATTGCTGTCGACTTACTTTTCTCAGTCGCTTTTCCATCTTCTTATCAGTGTGAATTGAGGCCTTAGGGTTTCTAAGGGTTTGGTGCACTGAGCCTTCTATTTGGGAACAAAGTCATTTTGATTGTTGATAGTCTCAATCTTGGATCGATTGCACTTAGTTTTCTTGATCTTTCTGAGTGATTGCTTTGGTTGTAGAGTCATTTCGTTTCTCGATTGATTCTTCTCCTTATTGCTCCAAGCATAGATTACATTGCTTGTTTTGGGGTTGTTTTGAAAACTTTCTCTTGGTTTGGAAGATTGCGGCCTTGGTTTGAGTGCTTTCTTGTGTATTTTGCGTTTTATTGAGTCATTCAATTTTGATTCCTAAACAAAACTTAAGCTAGTGTTTGTTTTCATTTTTTTTTATGTAATTAGTGCATCATGTGCTTCTTTCATTGAAAAAAAAAAAAAACATATTTTGCATTCTTTCTTTGCACCGAAAGTGAAATATTCTTTTGCATAACTAGCGATTGTTGTCTAGGAAAGAGTTTCATTTTTGTTTGATTCTGTTAGATGCATTAGTGGATTTATTCACATACTTTCATTATTTTCTTTTGTTTGAAAGGTATCTATCCTTCTCGTAACTAGCATTCATTGAATCGGAAATGATGTTCATTTGCATATAGCTTGCATTTAGGAATTTTGAGATCCAAATTCGATAGGGCCTTAAAACTGAAACATAATCCAAGATCAACTTTAAAATTCATTTAATTAACCTAAGGAAGCATTTAAACCTAACAAAACATTTTAGTAGTCTAGGCTAGAGAAGTGTTCCGACGTCTTGAAACATAGTAGCTGTCGTTTGCCATCTGGTTTTAGACAACGCTAGTATGGACTTGTGCTCCCCGTACTGTCGAGTATATAAAGGGAGACCCCTCTAGGTTGCAATCCTTTTATCCAATGGAAGCCGAGTCTGCCACCTTGTAACCGTGATACACCGAACACAACATTCGGGGAGATTACCTGCACGTACATCAAGTCCTTGGTCATTTCTTTTTCATTTGATCACCAAGGTGTATATGGCAGTTCACGGAAAGCTAGTATACCCTCTTGCTTAGATTACCTGAGTAGTCACTTTGATCTTTTTGTGACTCTTTAAAAAGAGAAGAGATCATCGAGCGCTTGTCCTTTCATGCTCGTTTCAAACTGAAAGTGATAGAGTCACCTTTTTCTTGTTTCTCGACTCTTAAAATATGAAATGAAAGAGTTTTGTTTCAATGTCTTAAAAAATTAACTATCCATGAAATATTCCTAGTTAAAGTTATCTTCCTTAGTGTGTTGTTTTAGGGTTGTTTCCAATGGCAACATTTCCAGAGTTTACCAACCAAGGAATCCCCTCCGAAGGGAATCCTGGTCCTTTTCCTGCTTTTGGGAATGTTGGTTCTCCTTATATGGCAACGTTGTACCTGCCTGGGTTAACTGTTGGGGTGCCTGTTTGGTTATTTTTGACCTCTGTGGTCTCGAGTGTTCCACCCACTGTACAACCATCTCCTCCACCTGAACAACATCATGTTGCTTCTAAGGTGGACCTATCCCCTTCTTCGCCTATTTCTTTGTCCTACTCTTCTACTTCGCCTGGTGAAAGTTTGGATTCCAGTAACTAGGTGGCGAAGAAGAAGAAGAAGAAGTCAGATAAGGGAGAGGCCAACTCTGCGGCTATTGCACCTCATACGCCTTCCACTGATAAACCATCCAACCTTCCTCGGAAAGTCAAATTTCCTTGCATGTTGTGCAAAGGTGACTACTTTCTTCGAGATTGCCCTGGTATTCCCAAGGTCCTCGAAGTATGGTCCAACGGCCATCCGTCGTTGCCTTTGGCTTCTGGAAGTCATATTGGTGGCACATCTTCAACTAGAAATGATAAGACTCATAAGAAATAGGGTAATATTACCAATCCCTGTAAGTTGTGTGAAGGGCATCATCCCATTCACACTTGTCCGTACATGGATGAAGCCAAGAGAGTGTTGGACAACCCTACTGTTTCTGCACCCTGCCTTCCGGCTGGTTACCAAAAGCTTTCTTTGAGTCCTCCACTAGTTGATTCAACGAGCAGTCAAGGGTCATCCTTGGTCGATCCTGTTTCCTTGGAAATTCAAATTCATGAATCCATTCCCGACCAACCATTGGTCATGGAATCGGTCGATCTAGTCCCGCCCATGGTTCATTAGGTATTTTCAGTCGAAAGTGGATCTCATCCCCCTCATGTTATTCTTGTTTCTTCAGATTCCTCAGACTTGGAGAGACATTCTCCCGTCCCTGTGACTCCAGAAGTTTCTCTTCTTGCTCCCATGTCTGTGGTTTAGGAGGATGCTCCTCTTGCTTTGGTAACACCGAGGGATGACCATCTCAGTTCAATGGTACCCCCTCCAAGTAGTTTGATCGCTTCCTTCAATTGGAGTCGATTTGCAGGATACCACCTTCCTTCTTATGTGCCTTTTGGGATCACGGTACAGACCTTTGATGTGGTTGTACCCAACACCATTATAGATGAAGGCGCATCTGTTAGTATTCTGTCTTCCACTACTTGGCAAGCTTTTGGTTCTCCACCACTTGTACCTATTACGCAGAATCTGTTGGCATTTAACAGAGGAACCAGTCAACCGTTAAGGATCCTTCCAAAGTTTCCTATTACTTTTGGAGGAAAAACCGTCTATATAGATGTGATGGTGGTCCAAGGTCCCTTGGATTTTAATTTACTCTTGGGACGCGACTATGCTTATGCCATGGGCGCGATTGTCTCTTCCCTCTTTCATGTGATCTGTTTTCCACACAAAGGTCAGATTGTGACCATTGATCAGCTTTCATTCTTTGGTCCTGATGTGGCAGCTGGCCCACCATCATCTTTGCCAGATTCTTATCCACTGATTGTATCTTCCTCGCCGTAGGTTAATTATGTGGCCACCTGTCCCATGCTCGCATTCAGTGATAGTGTCGTTATGCATCGTGTGCTGGGGGCATTAGGTCTTGATTTCCAAGATGTTGTGAACCTCTTGGAATCCATGACTTCTTATTCGACATGATGAGTTTTCTTCGGAGCAGAGTTCGTTTTCTTGTGTCAAGCTCCTTAAAAAATGAAACAAGATGGTTGGAGCAGAGTTCGTTTTCTTGTGTCAAGCTCCTTAAAAAATGAAACAATACGGTCAAAGCACGATTCGTTTTCTTGTGTCAAGCTCCTTGAAAAATGAAACAAGATCTTTCGGAGCAAAGTTCGTTTTCTTGTGTCAAGCTCCTTAAAAAATGAAACAAGCTCTTTGGAGCATAGTTCGTTTTCTTGTGTCAAGCTCCTTAAAAAATGAAACAAGCTCATGGGAGCAGAGTTCATTTTCTTGTGTCAAGCTCCTTAAAAAATGAAACAAGTTCAGATGAGTAGAGTTCATTTTCTTGTGTCAAGCTTGTTAAAAAGGGAAACAAGATGTCACAAGGATAGTTCTTTTAATGTGTCAACATCATTAAAACAATGAAACACGTTCCTGTTCAATTCGAGTCTTTGATTCGATCTCGTAAAATCCTAGTCGACTCTTTCTCTGATCTCGTAATTAAACCTTCATTCCATCCACCTGTCAGTAACTAGAAGTCTACTCTGGTGAATACACTGAAGCTTGGGGGGCATGTACCTCGAACTGAGTCACCATGTCGGGGGCATGCCCGTTTTTCCATATTTTTTCAAGCATAGTTTATCTTTGTTTTAAGCTTGTGTAAAAGTGAAACCATTTTCAAGCAGAGTTTCCTCATTTCAAGCTTGTGTAAAAATGAAACCATTCTTATTTTACCTCTCATGATTTCCATTTTATCATCCTATGTTGCCAGATGAGCCTTGGTTTTCTAATTCCATTGTCCCCATATGCTTGGCCAATCATACACCTTCACTTGATTGTTTTACCCATTCCTGAGGAACCGCTATAATGATTGGTCTTGTTAGCCAACCTCCTGACCTTTACTTGTTCTGAGAAGTTCCACCATCACCGGAACCAGTTGCTACTCGTAATACCACTCATTCCTCCAGGAGGAGTCAAATTTTAGCTCTTTTCTGACTCTTAAAAATTCAAAAGATTACCGAGACTCTTGTCATTTCAAATTCGTTAAATGGCTGCGAAGCGATATCTACCCAGTATACGTTTACCCCTTTTTCGGGTTGGTTAGATTAGTTACGCAAAAGGAATAGCTTAGCCTATCACGACTAAGAGGTTCTTTCAGATATTGTTTTCTACCTTTTCAGATCTAAGAGGCTATTTACGAAAAGGGCCATGATGGAGTTTTCTTTTCTGCCTTCTTTTCAAACTCTCTAAACATGAAAAGATGTCAATTTCTCCCTTTGTTAGACTCGTTAAAATATGATGACATCGGACTTTGTCACCATGACGTTACTCGAGTTCCTCCTTCCTAGGACTCGTAAAATGTACTAGGTTGGGTTTGTCTGAAGGACAGATTTACAGCACAAGCATATGTTATCCCCTTCAAGATTGTTTTAAGAAAATAATTGGGGTACTCGCCATAAATGTTGGGGGGGAATGGAACCAAGTTTGAGTTATGTTGGCAGTATGTCGCTCTTGAACATGGCACTTGTTTGCATTCGTGTCGGGTTGGGGACATTTCATTTCGTCACTTTTGCCTCCATGGATTTGGGTAATCCCTTTTGACCTCTCATCTTCTCTTTGCCATGTCATCATGACCTCAGATCCTTTGATGTCAAATACTGCCAAATCAGTGTCGTGTCGCTGATATGTACAAGAGAAGTTTGCTTCTGCAATTTTCAACCTTCCTCTGATTCTTTGTTGGTCCTGATTCACTAGCATCATGTTCCTTTGTCTCGTTTCGATGAGGTGGGAAACATTATGGGCCTCCTTCGACCAGGTCACTTCCTGTCGACTTCACCCCATTATCTAGGAATCTGATCTAGAGACTCCCTTCCAGTACCTTGGAGCCTGCATGCCTTAATGGCAGGTTCTTCGCATTCAATGCAAGGTTCACATCATTGGCCTTTGATCGAGTGATTCTGCAGGTGTTCGACGTCAGATCCTTGTTCACATTTCGTGGATTGTACCTTTCGTACCTTGAGGGCCATTGTCATTATTGATGGTCTCTCTCGAGTCTGTTAACAACTTCCATCATTTGCTAGTAATCAGACGATTTTCTTGCATGTTCGACTTCAACTCATATATTTGCATGCTTGAATTTGTTGTTCGGGTCGAGATGGAGTGCAAGACCCTCGATTTTGTCTGATAAAATCCAGGCTGCGGATTTTGGTGGATTATCATGACTTGTTGCATGACTCTTTTGATTAGATGGCTACGACCATACCTGATTCTATTTGTTGATCCTTATTGCAGGATGGTTGCATTCATACCTCGGATCTCAGTTTTTATATACTCTATTATGGATGGCTGCGCCCATACCACATGTTCATGTATTAGAGATATCAATTGTATTCGTAATTGCAAGTTTTCCGACAACGGTGTTTGGTTCAAACGCGTTCTCATAAAGCATTTCACCCCTCCCTCTCCCTTGGACCTCATGCTTTAGGGGGCATCTGTTACACAGCATTTTGTCACTGTCCCTGCAATCCCCATCTCGCCCATTGGAGGGTCATTTCCATGATCAATAAGTAGTGTCATGCCTTGCAAATACCATCATTGTATCCCTTTACATGAGAGTAACATTCCTTCTGTTGACAATTCCCTGAGTAGAGACTCAAAAACCCTTGTTTTTGCCTTGGCGCGGGTAGTCAGTTATGCCCTCGCGCCGAAGAGGAAGATTAATACCAGGCCCCGCGCTAGCTAGTGCTCTGTCCTAGTTTTCCACCCGTGCCAAGCTGTTTATGGAATTTTTTTTAAAAATAGAGGCGGAGATTCCACTCCAACCACTTCGAGGATGAGTCATTGGGAGTGGTTGAACTGAATAAACCATGGAATCCCTCCTTTAGTTTATGGTTTCCACCTCTTATGGGAACTCCCTAAAGGATAGGCCTCCCTCCCACCTTTGTAGGGATCCTAACTTCCTCCTTTTCCTCTATAAAATAAGCTATCTCTCTTTGCATAAGCTAGTTGAATAGCCGAACTTGGAGAATTGAACATACTATAACATAACTACTGGAGAGATAGAATAAGAAGGAATTACGTTGAGAGAGCTTCATTTCATGCCTTCATCCCGTCCGAATTCCCTGACGAGCATCTGAGATGCGCTTCGACTGAACCCCGCTGGAGGAGACTGAGATGTCAAAGCATTGGTTGTAACTCTTCCTTCTATAAATACATATATGTGACTATTGTTTGGTTCCCATCTTTTATTATGTTATATGTTTAATGCAATATGCTTAGCCCTCTTTGACTGGCTAGTAGTTGTGAGTGAAATTATTATGTCGTATGATGTTCTTATTTTCTGTTCTATGTGCAGGTATCCGAGCATGATTGTGAAAGGATTGTGACTTGCTAAGACAAAAGCGAGAGGCCACCACCACTGCAGCAACGACGACAGTGTTGGACTCCAGGTAGGTCGATCTATCGTGTCTTCTTTTCATTCGATAATTAGGAATCAACACTCTAGCATGTCTCTTTGTTTCTAGACCCACTCTAGGGCTAGAGGGATCGTCTCTGTCCACAGAGAGGATTTACCTGCATAAAAATGGAACCATATTGAGTCGTGAAATTTGACAAGCTTAAATGTTCATTGCAATTCATCATATTTCTTACTATCTGTTGAACCTCAAAATTGTTCTTTCTCTGACATCCTTTCTCATCACTTTTCCCTACCTTTTCATAAATCCATAACTCCAATCAATGATAAATGACATGTTTTATCTCATAGAATTCATTTGAATGGTCTCTATTTTATATCTTGATGTTCTTGTTATTTGAATGAATTTTTGTAACTCAGCTGCAGAACACATGATATTTTGCAACTAATTGTTGTTTCTGTAGCTACTTCAATGGTTTTATAGGTTCCAAGGAGCAAATGAAGAAATGAGTCACATGGTCATCTTTATAATTTTCCACATATGGATTTAGTCCTATCCACCTGTTTGGATTCGACAGAAAAAATGTGGCTATGCTCGTCGTCAAAGTTCGGTCAAAGGACGTGATCCGAGAACGAAAGACTCTCGATTTTATCTGACATAGAAAATCGAGAGTTAACCACTTAGAATTTTTTTCTATGTTTTAGTTGTAATTGTCATCTGTAAGCGGAAATAGCTCCAAACAGTTGCCATTTTTATTTATTTATTTATTTATATTTTTAACTGGTCTTTTGAAAACCAGAAACAATCTTAATTTTTGTGAATGTTGTGTATGCTTTGAGACTCTGTTCTTTTCATAATAAGAAGACCATGTTCGTTGTTCCAGTTCCTCCTTGATGCGCGTATAGTCTGCTAGGATTTCAACTCATTCAGTCGCAGAGGGCCCCTGCACAGAAAGGAGGTTTCATTAGTTGTTTTAGTTTAATTTCATTAGTTCTGTTTTGTCAATTCATAAGTTAAATTTACATTGATTTGCAACTGATTCTTAGATTAAATTGTTTATCATTTCATAGATTAAATTTATGAATGCTTTCTTAGAATTAATTTTAGAATGACTGTGTAATCTTTTGCTTACCAAAAACATCTCAAGAAAGTAGTTCTTCTATTTTCCAAAATTGGATTATGTTTGAAACATTAGAGAATACAATTGTCTTAGTTTCTTTTACATGTTTTTATACTGCTTTCTTAGATTAAATTATCAATTAAATGTATAATTAAATGCTTGTAAAGATCATATCAAGAAGATGACTTTGTCATGCTTCTAAAATTGGATGATTGAGTATTTAATCATACAATAGTTGAGGTTTCCTTTACATGTTTTTACACTACTTTCCTAGATTAAATCCTCAATTAAATGTATAGTTAAATGCTTGTAATGATCATATTAAGAAGGTGATTTTGTCATGCTTCCAAAATTGGATGATTGAGTATTTAAGTCATACACTTGTTGAGTTTCCTTTACATGCTTTTTAATTGCCTTCTTAGATTAAATCTTTAAACTAAATGTATAATCAATTTCTTGTAGATCATGTCAAGAAGATGACTTTTGTCATTCTTCCAAAATTGGATGATTGAGTAGTTGGTCATACAATTGTTGCTTTTCAATTTCTTTGAATTTGCTTTCCATTTAGATTAGCATTGTCATTTCAATTCTTAGTCATAGGATTTATGCTTTCAATCCACAGAGTAGAATTAAATTAAGATAGATTAGAATTAGCTTTAAATTCTAAAAGATCAAAGTCATTAGAATAAAAAATTTGTTTTTAGATCAGATTCTAACCATTTAAATTTTGATTCATTTTGTGCAAATTAGAATAGTTAAAGAACATTTCCTTTTCTTCCTTCTTTCAAAATTAGTTTTTAACATTAAACTTCATTAGATTTAGTCAATTCATTTCATAGCTCTCATTTCTCAAGATTAACTCCTTTAGAAATAAAGAAACAAAACCCCCAAAAACAATATAAAAAACATACACAACAAAGTAAGAAGAAGGTTAATTAAGCATATAGTGCACCACACTTCATCAAATTACTAACCTCGGTTGATGATATATGATAAGCAATTTAAGACATTAAATTGGCTAAACATTTTGGCATTGTTGTCGGGGAAGTGTAATTAGGTAATCTTATTTATTACATCTAAAAAAAATGACATGCGTAGAGAAAGAGATTCTAGGCGTAGATTCATAGCTAGAGGCATGAGTTTAATTCCAACAACACCACTCACCCCACTTAGACCATGTAGTGCTACACCACCATCTCAAACTCATATTCCATATTTCACTAGACATAAACTTCCTAAAGTCTTAAGGTCATAAATTCAACCAGGAGGATCTCCTATTTCATCCACTGAGGCAGTCTTAGAGGAAGAAGATCCTAGATCTCCAACAAAAGGAGTAACCTTTTTCACCTCTACAGGAGAACACATTCTAGCTGAAGAATTAAAAATACCTAGTGAGGAAGAAGAAGAAGAAACTTTCTTCTATATCCCATTGATAGAATAACCAGAGGAAGATTAATTAAATTTACATTTAGAACCTTATATTAGCTTCGAGGAATCTACAATGGCAGGAGAAGGAGGAATTTTAAAAGGAGAAAATTTATTGTTTGGAGGAGGAAGAGGTGGAGGATGAGGTAGAGGGAACAAAGGAGGAGGTGAAGGAAACATAAGAAATAGGGAAGATGATACTTCTTTTGGATTTCCTATAATCGATGAGGATACAAATGCCACAATGAAAAATATTTCACCTTCCATTCTTCCAAATTTCCATGAACTAAAAAGTGAAGATCCTGAAACCTTTTTGTTTGAATTTGAAGTTTTTTGTAGATCTTATGACTACTTACAAGACTCTAAAAAACTAAAGCTGTTTCGTGCAACACTTAAAGGAGCAACTTTAAAATGGTTCATGAGTTTAGTCACACAATTTATTAGAACATGGAATGACATGAAAAGGGCATTTTTAGAAAAATATTTGGATTAGTGCATATCTATTAATTGGAAGGATGAATTATTAAAGATGATGCAAAGAGAGGATGAGAACCTAGAGGATCTAATTGAAAGATTCAATTATAACATAAAAATATCTAAAATGGAAAACTTATATCAAGATACTTTAAAAGCTGTCTTGTTAAGAGCCATTAGAGATGAATGGATAGACATTATAAACATGATGGGGAGGGGAGACATATCTCAACTCACATTACCTGGAATTGGTGGATTATGTATTCATCTCTCAAGGGGAAAAAAAAACTGGGAAAAATCCAAGAGATCCTTCTCTCTCTAGAGTGAATAAGTCTGCAACTGGAACAATAAGTAGGGCAAAAATTGAAAATATGCTTGATGAATTTAAAACAGATATTTTAGGGAGTCTCAGTGAACAAATAGACACCCTTAAATTACAAAAAAGCAGAAAGTCGAAATTGATGCCTTAGCTGTTTTCTGTCCTAAATGCATAAAGAAGCATGCTTTAAGAAAATTTCCTCTTGATGTAAAAGTTATAGAGACCTGTGTGATTTGCTCAGAAAATCATGAAACTAAGAGTTTCCCTCCAATCCCAGGTCTTAAGGTTGTTTTTAAAGAAGAATTAACTTCAAATCCAATAGAACCTCTTTGCTTTGTCTCTATAAGACCATGGCAGGGGCCACAAACTCAAGGTTTTAACAACCAAATGTATACTCAGCCTCCACCAAATAATTGGAATTCTTGGCAACAACCTTAGTCCCAACCTCAACCTTGGGCACAAGGAATGCAAAATCCCTATGGTAGATATTCTCAATACTACCAATATCCTCCATCCTATCCAAACTATCCTCCCCAACAATTTCCACAACAAAATCAACAACCCCAACTCCTAAACCAAAACCCACAACTTTCATTACCATTTCCACAAAGACCGAACCAACTACCTGCCCAGCCATTTCCAAACCCAAATGATAAAAAATCTCAAAATGCTTACACTATAAAAGGAAAATAATTTCCAACTTACATGATTACTCCACTAGATCTTAATGATGTTCAACTTAGATCTGGTAGAATATTAGAAAGGAAAAAGCCTTCTGTTGTTATTCAAGAACAAGATAATTTTGATGAAGAAATTTCTCTACAACAAAATAAAAGTTCTGAAGAAGGGACATATCTTCAACAGAACCAAAATTATGAAAATGAAAAACAAGAAAAACCAATAAACTCAACTCCTATCATAGAGAAACCATCAATATCTATTTCTAACCCTCTTTTTCCTGAAAGATTACAAGTTGATAGAGGGGTAGAAAAATAAATAATGTTGCCCAATTATGATTTTCTAGATGAATTGAAAAATGTTTGTATCAAAATTCATTTGCTACAGGCTACTAAAGAGATTCCAATTCTAGCCAAAACAATAAGAGAGTTGAGCATGAAGAAACCAGGAAGAAAAACAAAAGAAATAAAAATAATTCAATTAGTAGGAAAAATTGCAGACATTATGATGGGAAAAATTTCCATACAAAAATATTTAAATCCAAGAAGCCCAATTGTAAAACACATATCAATGGTATTGAAATTCCAAATACATTGATTGATTTAGGAGTAGCCATAAACATAATGAGCAAACAAACCATGGAACAACTCAAGCTTCCAAATCTTCAGTATACACCTACATTACTGCAATTAGCAGACATATCAGTAATCAAGCCAGATGGTGTATTAGAAGAAATTTCAGTATCCTTAGACTCTTGGGAGTATCCGGTCGATTTTATGATTTTAACCCCCAAAAACAATCTAGGAGGACATCCACTAATATTAGGAAGACCTTGGTTGGCTACAACTGATGCTTTCATTAGTTGTAGATATGCTGACATGTATACCTCTGATGGTAATTCAACAAAGAAATTCACTTTATATCCTCCAGCAAAAACAATCACAGAAATAGAAGATGAAGAATGGATTGATGATGACAATGATATACAACCTCTCTTTACTATTTATTGTATTAGTGAAGATAGCCAAATATTAAATTCAATAGAAAACTTTGAATCATTTTCAGAATATAAACATGATCATTTCAAGAACATTGCAATTTTAAATACTTGTCATCTAGGCATATGTCTCTATATTCTATGGAAGAATTTGGTAACTCTATAGTTGAAATCTTTTCGAGAAAATCTTTGAAAAAAAAAAAAAAACTTGGGAAGATTACAACAAGAAAATTTAATCAAAACATTACAACAACATTCTTTTTCATATGCATGGGAATACGCTGACATGAAAGAAATTAGTCCTAAGACTTGTATACATCATATCTACATTGAGGAAAATTGTAAGCCTATCAAACAACCTCAAAGAAGCATGAATCCAAATCTTAGGGAAATTATGAAAGAAGAATTGCAAAAATTGTTGAATGTAAACTTCATTTACCCAATTTCAGATAGTCAATGCGTTTCTCCCTTAGTGATTGTACCTAAAAAGAATGGTAAGTGGATGGTATGCATTGACTATCGATATTTGAATAAAGATACCCTAAAAGATCATTTTCCATTACCCTTCATAGATCAAGTATTGGATACATTAGCAGGAAAGAAGTATTTCTCATTCTTGGATGGTTTTAGTGGTTACAATAAGATTCGGGTAGCACCTGAAGACCAAGATAAAACCAAATTCACCTATCCAATGGGGAACCTATGCCTACTGAGTATTTCCTTTTGGTTTGTGCAATGCACCTGCAACATTCCAAAGGGAAGTATTAGGAATTTTTTCTGATCTAATACATGATTGTGTGGAGGTATATATGGATGATTTTACAGTTTATGGGAATTCATTTGAAGAAGCTTTAGAAAATTTGGAAAAGGTTCTTAAAAGATGTAAAGAAGCAAATCTTTCATTAAGTCATGAAAAATGTTTTATGATGTTTACTGAAGGAATTGTTTTAGGACATCACATTTCAGGAGATGGAATTAAATTTGATTCATCTAAGGTTGAAGTCGTCTCCAAACTATCAATTCCAAGTTGTCAAAAGGATGTTAGAAGTTTTCTAGGATTTACACGGTATTATAGAAGATTTATAGAAAAATTCACTAAAATAGCATCCCCACTCTTCGAATTTCTTACCAAAGATTTTGAATTTAGTTGGAATCTTGATTGTCAATTGGCATTTGAAATTTTAAAAACAAAAATTTCTGAAGCACCCATCTTAAGAGGTCCTAATTGGAAACTACCTTTTCACATTTCAACAGATGCTTCAGATACATCTCTGGGAGCTGTATTAGGACAAAAATATTTAATCCCCTATGCCATCTATTACACAAGTAAAAATTTGACTCCTGCTGAGTTAAATTACACTGTAACTGAAAAATAATTTCTAGCTATTGTTCATGCTATCAACAAATTTAGACATTATATCACCGGCTATGGAACCTTTATTTATACAGATCATTCTGCAATTAGATATTTTATGAATAAATCTATTACTAATGGCAGAGTCACAAGATGGTTATTACTCCTGCAAGAATTCAATATCACCATTCTAGACCGACCTGGAAAACAAAACACAGTTGTTGATTTCTTGTCTAGAATTCAAAATGTTAAAAATGATACTCCAGTAGAAGATAATTTTATTGATAAATATATTTTTGAAATATCTATTAAATCCCCTTGGTTTGCAGATATTGCTAATTACTTAGTTACAGGAAAGTTTCATGCACACTTGTTTCCTAGAGAGAAAAGAAAAATTATTCAAACAAGTGCATTTTACTCACGGGTTAATGATGAATTGTATAAAACAGGTCCAGATCTCATCATCAGAAGGTGTGTTTGAGAAGATGAAATGCTTGAGATTCTCAAGGCATGTCATGATGAACCCTGTGGTGGACACTTTGTTGATAAGAGGAATGCCTATAAAATCCTTCATTTAAGATTTTTTGGCCATCCATCTTTAAAGATACCAGGGAGTATGTCAAAAGGTGTGACAATTGTCAAAGAATGGGGAAACATGTTCCTACGGATGAAATGCCATTACAACCTCAAGTACTCATCGAACCATTTGAAAAATGGGCCCTGGATTTTGTTGGACCAATAAATCCACCATCTAATCAAAATAAATATATTCTGGTATGTATTGATTATGTCACTAAATTGGTAGAGGCTAAAGCACTTTATTTAGCTAATGAAAATGTTGTAGTTAAATTTCTTTTTGAGGGTATTTTCACTTGTTTTTGTGTCCCAAGAGAAATTGTGACAGATCATGGAACCCAGTTTACATCCAAGTTGGTGCAGAAGCTTATGGAGAATTACAAGATCAAACATAGAAAATCCACTCCATATCATCCACAAGAAAATGGTCAAGTGGAATCTACCAATAATGTGATAGAAGGAATTCTCACTAAGACTGTACATCTACATAGGAAGGATTGGGAAGATAGAGTTCCTGAAGCCTTATGGGCCTACCAGACCACATGGAGGAATACAACAGGACATACTCCCTATGAACTTGTTTATGGGAAGCAAGTCCTATTTCCTGTATAATTTTAGATCCAAACCTTTAAGATGGCAGTCCAATTGGGGCTTGACTTATCAGAAGCCTAGAAGCACAAATTGAAGAAACTTAGTGAGCTTGATGAATTCAGGCAAGATGCAGTTCAAAGAACCAGTCGATTCCAACAGCAAAGGTCCAAATGGCATGATAAATATATAAAGGAGAAAAATTTTCAAGCGGGGGATTGGGTAGTTTTTTCGATTCAAAGTTCAAAGACTTTCAAGGAAAGTTTCATAATCATTTTATTGGGCCTTATGAGATTGAAAAAGTCTTTGAAAATGGAGTAGTCAGGATAAGGACAATTGATGAAGAAAAGGTACCTCTTATTGTGAATGGAAATCGATTAAAAGTCTATCATAAGCCAATTACAAAGAAGGAGTTTATCAAAATTTCCCAATATAATACTAATATGAAGTTACTGAAGAAGAATCCTTCTTCTTCACCAACTTCGTATTTTTTTTTCATATCTAAAAAATAAAATAAAATAATAATAATTGTATAAGAATGAAAACCAATTAATGATTGCCATCCTTATACTGAAAATATAGGATGAAAATCAGAGTTCTGACATCTTATATTTTCTCTTCCATTCTAAAAATCCCCAAAAAATCTTTGTTCCCTTTCTTTTTCTAAAGCGATAAAAGAAGTAGTACAAAAGTACTTCCATTCTGCAGCTGTTATTCCATTCTATAACTGACATTCCATTCTGCAGTTGATACCACATTCTGCAGCTCCGTTACATTTTTCTTACAACCTATTGAAGTAAGAACACTGAGCACAAGAAATTGAGAACTCCATTTGAAGATCATCATGCTGAAGGATACTTAAAGAATCAACCTCAAGGAAATAGCAACAAAATGTTAGCTCTAAAGGTATGTTACATAAATTTGTTTAAATAACAAGATAAAAAACATTAGCATATATAATGTAGATGATCACATGTTGCCTCAATATGTCATCATTTGATTTGATTTGGACTCACATCATGTCATAAATCGACCAGATCATCTGCATCATACTTCATAATGATCCATAACGGATTCTCCCATTTATGATTAAAGGTCATATCCTACTTCCGTAACCTATTCATCTACGTTTCTTAAAACCCCATCAAGTGTTCATTTCACTCATATTTCCCTACAAGCCCTCGACGTCCTTAACTAGATCCACAACCCAATTCATTTCATACAAAGAAGAACAATTATGAAGGCTAGACTCTTCACGACAGGAGACATGGGTTTGATAGTCAGGACTGAACCAGTGGGAGCTAAATGCATGGAAGGTTATCCTTAGGTCAAAGATATGCTGCAAAAGTCTAAGTGGCTCAGGTTTATAGAAAAATTTGACGGATTCCATAAGGATATCACTAATTCTTTTGCGAGTTCTTTCAACGGAACAAAGGTTGAAATAGGAGACATAAAATTTTCAGTGACCGAGGCCTTCATAGCTGAAGCTACATAGCTCCCAAGAGTTGGCGAGAGATAGTTTAAAAATAAATAATTTCACTGTGAAGCATGGAGAGTTTTCCTCAAGAATCCAAGTATGGATACTTCTGTTTACAAAAAGGGTATTCCTATCTCAACACTCAAGAAGAAATGGAGAGATATGCTTTTAATTTTTAGAATTTTATCACTTGTGAAGGCAGATTTAGCTGCATGTTTGTTTATCATATTCAATTGTTGATGAAATTTTTGGAGGATGGAGAAATAAACCTCCCTTTCTTTCTACTGAATATTTTAAAAATAATGTCCACAAATGTACAAAAAAGAATTCAATATATAGACAACACTATGCACCATCATGGGTTGGTAAAAATACTTCTTGAATTTCATTTGAAAATTATAGGAGACTCTTGGGATAATTTCCTAATCAGAAACCATTTCCAAGATGATCCAGAGCAGCCTAAGGAAGACAAGACTAGAAAAAGTAGAAGAAGGAAGATTGATACAAGCATTGAGGATAGAACTTCACCTCCACTACAACAAGATGAAGAGGAACTTCCCCTTGCGGAGTTGATGAAAAGTAAGAAACAGGGTGGAGTTAAGACAAGAAGTAAAACATAAAAGAAGAGTAAGGTTACAAATGAAGAAAACTTAAACCCTCTACAACCAAGGAGAAGCTCTAGACTCTGAATATCCATGAAGAAGAACCCATCACAAGAAACAGAGTTTGTGAATTTAGAGGAGGAGCCTCAAGTGGCATCACACATCAATGTCTCTTCTCCACATAGTCCTACACATTCTCTTATACTTAATTTTGAAGGTAGTCCCAACATAAGATCTCTAGACATTGACCCAACACAACAAGAGATATATGAATATATTGAGTCATTGGAGAGAAGAAATGTAGTAGTGAATCCAAGTATGCAAAAACAACCTATTAGTCCACAAGAACCTCTGGTTAACACCCTTAAGCAAGAAATCTATGAGATAGAGTTACTGAATAGGCATATTAAATAGGATAATGAAGCTTTAAAGAAGCAGAACCAATTGGAGAAAGTCATCAGTGATAACACCATCCTACATTTGGGACTGTGGTATAAAAAGAACATAAAGCTAAAAAGAAAAAACAAATCTCTGAATAGGATAGTCATCAATCTCAAGTACAAACTCCTTATGAGAAAGCCCAGAATGGAAGTCACCTCAAAGAAAATCAAGAAGAGAAAACTAGATGTATTAGCAGAGGTGTCTGAACAAATGCAATAGGAGAAAGAAATTTACATTTTTTTATAATTGCATGAGGACATGCAATGGCTTCTTAGTGGGGGTATGTTGAACCTCAAAATTGTTCTTTCTTTGACATCCTTTCTCATCACTCTTCCCTACCTTTTCATAAATCCATAACTCCAATCAATTATAAATGACATGTTTTATCTCAGAGAATGCATTTAAATGGTCTCTATTTTATATATTGATGTTCTTGTTATTTGAATGAATTTTTGTAACTTAGCTACAAAACGCATGTTATTCTGCAGCTAATTGTTGTTTCCACAACTAATTTAATGGTTTGATAGGTTTCGAAAAGAAAATGAAGGAATGAGTCATATGGGCATCTTTAGAATGATCCACATATGGATCTCATCCTATCCACCTGTTTGAATTCGACAGAAAAATGTGCCTATGCTCGTGGTCAAATTTCAGTCAAAGGATGTGATCCGAGAGCGAAAGACTCTCAATTTTCTCTAACGTAGCAAATCGAGAGTTAACCACTTAGAATTTGCTTCTACGTTTTAGTTGTAATTGCCATATGTAGGTGGAAATAGCTCTAGACAGTTACATTTTAATTTGTTTAAATACCAGTCGTTTGAAAACTGGAAACAATCTTAATTTTTGTGAACGTTGTGTATGCTTTGAGACTCTGTTCTTTTCATAATACAAAGACCATGTTTGTTGTTCCCATTATTCCTTGATGTGCGTATAGTCTGCTAGGATTTCAACTCATTCTGTCGTAGAGGGCCCCTGCACAGGAATGATGTTTCATTAGTTTTTTTAGTTTAATTTCATTAGCTCTATTTTGTCAATTCATAAGTTAAATTTACATTGCTTTGCAGTTGGTTCTTAGATTAAATTGTTTATAATTTCATAGATTAAATTTATGAATGCTTTCTTAGAATTAGTTTTAGAATGATTGTGTAATCTTTTTCTTACCAAAAACATCTCAAGAAAGTTTTTTTTTTTTTTTTAAATTGGATTATGTTTGAAGCATTAGAGCATACAGTTATCTTAGTTTCCTTTACATGTTTTTATACTGCTTTCTTAGATTAAATTCTCAATTAAATGTATAATTAAATTCTTGTGAATATCATATAAAGAAGATGACTTTGTCATCCTTCCTGTTGTCGACAATTGTTGTCTCTCCTAGAGACAGTCTAGAGTTGCCATAGACCAGTGCCCAGGACATATTAGCATAGCAAGGAGTGCATAATATAACTTGGGTGTCAATCCAAAAGCTCTCCTGCTATCTCTTGTGAAACAAGGAAATTGATTTAAATGGGACCAGGACTTACAGAAAATGCCAAAGGGAAAGTAATGTTGCAGAGAAAAGATGCAAAACTCCAACACAAAAGCATCAGACAGTTAAGAGACAATTTACTGTAAAGAGAGCCGATTCAAATAATATGCCACAGAAATCAAGTATAAGAAGGTGTATGTAGTGAAAGAAATAAAAGAAGATATTAGTTAACTTTGGTCTGATACCCAGATACACAACAGAACCATGTATGGGCTTATCAATCTAAGAATCCATACATGACAATGGCGTTTTAAAAGCACCCTCCCAAAGCAAATAATATAGCAGAAAGATGGATGAAATGAACATGAAACAGTCTATCATGCCTGAGCCATATTTAAAGCGCTTGACTGATCCAAGTATGGGCATCAACTAGGATGAATCCTTACCTAAAATCAGTGAGCCACTCGCATTCCAGTACATGATACAAGAAGATATATGAAATGAAATGTTGTATTAATCACATAAGAGAAGGTTACATACTGTGAAATACCAAAGACCAGAATCCTCATTACAGATAGAACTCCTCCTCACTGAGACCCTACGGGCTCTGAGCCTTCATACCGAAGCTTTACAAAATGTATACAAAAATACCTTTCATTGCACAGTGTTCTGATAAAAGTCTGGAACCCTTACCATGTCTTTCTCCCTCCTTTTTATAGAAGAAGGAGAAGAGAAACTAATAAAAGAGGTAGGTGGAAAACAATTAATTATTTAATTTGAAAAAAATGGCGGAAACGTTCGCGCCCATGTTGCTTAATTAATATGCTGTGCTATAGGTACTCTGAGGCCGACTTCATGAAGTAAATGCTGTAGGTGCCAATTTCTCCAGGGATAAGACATGAAGAATAAAATATGTAACATTCTTGTACCTTCCTGAGGAAAATTCGGCTGAAATAATACCTTGAGAGCACTGCTTTCTGTACATTGTACCCTCTGCCTTTAAATACTTGAATTGAGATTTAAATTCTTCAAGGCTGAATAATGAAGACCTGGATCCTCCACTGATTTTTCTTTGCTGCAGCATTAGAATCACCATCTGCAAAAATCTGCCCTCTGGATTACTCTGGAGGGTTCGACAGATTTTCTACCCTGCCTCTTTAATGGATGTCGTGTCATCGGCAACTGCCCAAGATTTTTCTCATGAATTATGCAATTGATTACCGGTCCTTTGACATGTCCTTGAGTATTGCAACAGAGGCTGTAAATTATGGTAATTTCTTGTCGCTGAAACCTGCAAAACCCACAAAGGTGTTAAATAAAATGAGACACGGGGATGGTGGATGTGACGGAGTCAACGAAGGCGGTGGTGAGGGCATGGCGGAACGATGAAACCATGCAGGGTGGTGGAAAAATGTGGTGAAGCTGTGGAGGACAGACTGGTGAGAGCTGTGGACGCAGAACATTAAAAATACAAATGAATGGAATATGTGGATGATGGAAGGGAAACGTGGCGTACATGTGGAATTTGCGACGTGGAGGACAGACTACGGGGTTTGGTCAACAACGAGGGATGGGCAGATCATAACCGTCCAATCTTAGAACAAAATCAACGGTTTAAACTGCGTCGAGAGGGGTGTGATGGTGGGCCAGGGGCGATATGGATGGGAACTAAAAGCCGCACAACTTTGGAGAACAAGAGCCGTTGGATTGAACGCTCAAGATCGGACACTCAAGATCGGACGACTTGTATGAATTTCACTGCATGACTTTGCCTGGGAGATAATGCACGAAATAGGGTGGTATTATAACAGTAGCCTGGGACACTTGTCACGCAGCGTGTGGAATCGCTGCGATTTGCGGAAAACCGCCAGCCCTTGAAAAGTGGTGCGGGAAAAACGGGCCAGTTTTAGGGGTAAGGCGCGACGGGGACCACTAGGCAGGGACAGGCTGCGGATTGTCAATCTATGTTTGATCGTGTGGCTGAGAGCACGCCTGATAGCCGTATACGGCAAGCACCTTCGGATTTGGCGTTTGGTCTCGGGGCCAGGTCGTGTGGAAGGAATAGGTGTTGGGGCTGAGACCGAAGGGGCTAGGCCCGATATAATTTTACGCGCAGATTTTAGCCCTTTGTCCAATGTATTTCGTGGGCGGGAATGGTAACGAGAGGTAGGATATGAAGTTTTTAGGCCACGAAAGGGGTTCTAAACGGATTTGAACGGGACTACAAGCCAAAAACTTGAATGGAGGGGCTAATGGCCAAAATTTTTGATGGGGGCTGACATGGATAACACTTCCAAAATTGGATGATTGAGTACTTAATCATACAGTAGTTGAGTTTTCCTTTACATGTTTTTACACTGCTTTCCTAGATTAAATCCTCAATTAAATGTATAATTAAATGCTTGTAAATATCATATCAAGAAGGTGAATTTGTCATGCTTCTAAAATTAGATGATTGAGTATTTAAGTCATACAGTATTTGAGTTTCCTTTACATGCTTTTTAATTGCCTTCTTAGATTAAATATTTAAACTAAATGTATATCAATTGCTTGTAAATCATGTCAAGAAGATGACTTTTGTCATTCTTCCAAAATTGGATGATTGAGTAGTTGGTCATACAATAGTTGCTTTTCAATTTCTTTGAATTTGCTTTCCATTTAGATTAGTATTGTCATTTCAATTCTTAGTCATAGGATTTATGCTTTCAATCCATGGAGTAGAATTAAATTAATATAGATTAGAATTAGCTTTAAATTCCAAAAGATCAAAGTCATTAGAATAAATACTATGTTTTTAGATCAGATTCTAACCATTTAAAGTTTGATTCATTTTTATGCAAACTAAAATAGTTAAAGAACATTTCATTTTCTTCCTTCTTTCAAAATTAGCTTTTAACATTAAACTTCATTAGATTTAGTTGATTCATTTCATAGCTCTCATTTCTCAAGATTAACTCCTTTAGACCTAAAGAAACAAAACCCCCCAAAACAATATAAAAACATAAACAACAAAGTAAGAAGAAGGTTAACAACGCAGATATAGTGCACCACACTTCATCAAATTACTAACCTCGATTGATGATTTATGATAAGCAATTTAAGAAATTAAATTGGCTAAAATTATCTGAGCTCATTTATTTATACTTGAGTACATAACCAATCTCCCACAAATTAGGGTTGATATGGTCAAACTTGATCATTGAACACAATTCTATTTGGTTAGTTAGACCTTAAATCTTGCACTACTTGGACCCAATTGGTTACTTGACTAGTCTATCTATGCTTACTATATCAGTCCTAATATACTTGGTTGGAATCAGTTCATTAGTTAGTTGATTGAGAAAATTTAAATTATATTTACATTCCAACTTCCATTAATGGAATGGAAATACCCGCTTTCCTTCAAAATACATGACTAAAATATAGTTAATATTAAAAAAAAAAAAAAAAACACAAATTTTCATGACTTTTTATGGCTCCATCCTTGAAAATTTTATTCAAATAAATTTATTATAAGGAATATTTTTGTTCTCATATCTATAGATTTTATTTGCAATCTCAAGAATTCATGTGATTGGTTATAGTAGTATGTGGCTTTTATTTTCATTGATAACAAATCTTTTAAAAGGAATTGTCAATGGAAACATATTGATGTTGCTCTCTCTTCATTATATCACCTACTAATAATCATGTACATACTAGTTTAAACATTTGGCATTAAGTTCCAATGTCCATAGGAAATATGTTGAACATTCTAATCTTCAAAGAATTAGCTTTGGATAAAGGCTCTTTAACTTTAAAAAAAAGAGTAGCATAGAGAGGTGAGTTGGAAAATGACTCCATGGAAGAAATCTCAGTGAGGGAGCACTCTTCACTAAAGGAAGGTGTTTTCTTTAAATTACCATTGTAAGCAATAAAGTAACAATCATGTGACATAATTTAACAATATTAATTTTTAAGATGGTTATTTGTTAGTTAAAGACATTTGATCATTCACACACACGGATATATATATATATATATATATATATATATATATATATATATATATATATATATATATATATATATATATATATATATATCAAAGAAAACTTCACAAAAAATCTAAATGATGGTTCCCCACATTCATAAATCACATCCTTAGTAAATCCATTAATGCAAACTAGTGCTTGCACACACACGTAGAGACATATATCAGGCCTAAGGGTTAGCTTAAGCGGTTTGGCTTGTCATGTTGAAGGTATGTTGGCTAAGGGGATCACAAGGTTGAATTCATGTAGGTCCCTTTGGGTTAGGCATACATGTTGTTTGTCAATGGAATTTACCCTAGGTGCCCTTCATGGAATGTGAGAAAATGCCCTAAAGGATTCCCCTTTTAAATGTTTATTGCAAGTGGTACAACTTGAGTAGGTTTAACATTTAAGAACGTGTGTTCCCTCCTTGGAGGTCATAAGTTTGAATCCAAATATGGGTATCGTATGTACACCTCTATCAACTAAGAAGTTAAATTGTTGCATGAAAGGGGGTCCCTTGTTAAACAAACAAGAGGATATCATATGTCAACTTGGCACCTAACTATGCCATTGTCTTAATTACATTACATACATACTCATAGTCACTCACTCACTATGTATGTCTCTCTCTCTCTCTCTCTCTCTCACACACACACACACATAGAGTTTTTTTCAAAGACATAACTTTCCCTCATCATCTTACGTATCAAGTTTTTAGAGTGAATAAATAATAGAGGAGAGAAATATAAAGTTTTGGCTTGGGAAAAAAACACTCTCATATTATGGGCTTGAGCATCCCATGAAAGGAGGCCATTAGAACCCTAAGAAGAGGAGGAGAAAGAGGAAAATATATAGAGAATATGAAGAAAGAGACGATGTACAACCAAAAAAGGGAAAATTTACTAGAGAGACATCTTGTTAATTCCTGAAGAAATTTGATCATAAATTTCCTAAGAACCAGGAAAAAAAATCTGCTAAAGTTAAAATTTGCAATTGGTGAGTAGTTTGGAATTTTCTATGTTCACATTGAAAAGTGCCAAAGCATAAAACTTTTGAGGAACTCTTGAGTAGAAAAAAGAAAAATTCTCCTTATGTTCCATGGGGCAAGTATTGTGAGTGCCAAAGCTAGTTTATTAAAGAACTTCGCAATTGATCGGTTGCTTGGTTGATCTTTCATGCTTTTTGTGATTGAAATAACAACTTGAAATAATCACGAGTTTTCCTCCTTTGCCCTAGTAGTTTCATAGCCTAGTTAGGGGGTGGTGTCCACAAATGATACTTATGGTTGGGTGGAACATTGCTCTTTCCTAGTAAGTCGCTTGGTTTTCAATCTTTGATACATACAAGTACTTCATTTTTTCTCTTGAAGGTTATCATTAATTTTGATATAAAAAGTAATTTATTATTTAATTGCAATTGATTTCCTATAGACCTTTAAAACATTTTTTTTAGTTTCCCTATATGTCATCCTCAATTGTACTTTATTAAGAACAAATTATACTTTAAGAAAATTATTGGTGTTAAAAATCGCTTATTCATAATTAGCAATTAAAATAATTTTATTTTTTATCAATAATAT
Organism: Pinus albicaulis; assembly: GCA_034641835.2. Lineage (NCBI taxonomy): Eukaryota > Viridiplantae > Streptophyta > Pinopsida > Pinales > Pinaceae > Pinus > Pinus albicaulis. Next base: position 1,081,249,716 of record CM076575.1, on the reverse strand, counting down.
ATGAAAATTATTTGAATTAAAACTAATTATTCATAATTATAAATAAAAAAATGTTTTTTGTATCAATAATATTTTTTTTTTTAATTGAGAACTTCCATTTTGGGGTATTTGTGTGTTCAATTTTTATTTTGTTGTAAAAATATGTAAGAGTGGTACAATATTTTTGAACTTCAAATTTCTTTCAAATGGCCTCTTAATGGAATTGATAGCAACATTGAGGAGAACATTCAATTTTCCTAATTGATTACTGATTATCAATCATGTGATTTTTTTTTTTAATTTAAAAAGATGAAAGTTAAATTTGTAAGAAGAAATTTACAAAACATGTTATGTCTAAAACAAAGCAATTTACTTTGTGCCCTTATGTGACTTGTACTTAATCACACACACACACACACACACACACACACACACACACACACACACATATATTTGAGGAAATATCGAGGCAAGTCCACCCGAAGGGACCACATCTTGTTGACTTATTAGTAGAGACCGACATCGAGGGCGTCGAGGAGAATTAACCTTGTGACCTTCCATTAGTGAGGTGCTTTAGCAATGATAACTCGACCGATGCTATATTTTATGTTTGTAATGGGATATATATTAAGAGTGATATAATTTTTTATAAATGTTATTAATGGATATTGGACAACATATAACATTTCTCTAGCGGTTATCTTAGGTGGTTGGGCATAATGGTTGTTATCTCTCTCTCTCTCTTAGCGTCAATTCAATGTGAATGGAATTATGATGAGAAATATTGTTGTAATGGCTATGTACTTATAAATTGTAGAAATTATCAATATGCATGTATATCATGGATTCACCTGATCTAACAATGTACTAAAGTTAAATATTGAATCGCTTCTACAAATATTTTGCGGAATTAAAAGCAAAATCGCTAATCACATGAAGTGAAGAAGAATTAAATCAAACACAACACAGATAATTTCCCAGTGAAAGCTTACTGCCCAAAACCCCACTATCTTCTATTGTATATTCAGCATGGATCATGAAACAATTACATACAAAAATATTCTCACAAGAGCCCTCCAATACTCAGCTAATTGTCTCACACTGTCATACAAAAACTGACCAATACTTAGCCACTTTATTGCCTCCTGACAGTCTGCCTTGCTTGCGCAATCCTAGTGAATGCAATCCCTAAAGAATAGGAATTTTGGCCTTCCTTGATTGCGCAAATATCATGGGCACTCCAATGGGTGTTTGGTTGCATGGGTGCAACCAAATAATCCTACAACTGAGTCAAATTCCCTTTCACCTAGATCTCAACTGGGTCTCCACTAGATCTGACATGCATTCAACTAATAATAGTAAATCCTCAATTTCATGTGAAATCACTGATTGTGAATTAATTAATGTTTAATTCACTCGATCTCTCACTAGTGTATCAAGCAGTTACAACTAGCATAACTGAGTTAAACTGATTACAACCTGCATTAACTAATGCACCACTGCACTTCGAACTATGTTACAACTAGAATTACTTTGCATGCCTCACCAACTATCTCTAACTCGAAATACATTATCTAACTGAGTTTATCACTCTCAGTTAACTATTACAAGTTATTTTTGAGACTAGATCACAGTTTATTGTCCATCTTAATTAAGGGATAACTAAAATAAACATGCAGCAAAAATAGCAATGTGGGCCCCACCCTAGTGTAGGTGCTTAATGCACTAGGCGTGGGTGCTGAAATTTTATTGTTGAATCTCAACACTCCCTCTCAATAAGAAATGGATTATCCTTCACCCTGATCCACTCTCTATGGTATTTGAATTTTCTCCTGGTGAGCGCCTTCATCAGAATATCTGCATCCTTATCTTCCGTGGGAATGTACTGAAGCAACATTATTCTCCTCTGCACACAATTTTTGAGATGATGGTACCAGATATCTATATGCTTGGACCTATCATAAAACACAGGATTAATTAAGAGTTTAATGTAACTCTGATTATCACAATGAATCATTGTCGGATCCATCTGAGAACCAAACAAACCAACAAAGATCTTTCTCATCCAGATAACCTCACATGAAGCTTGACTTGCTGACATGTATTCTGCTTCCGCTGAACTGAGTGCCAAAGATCGTTGTTTCCTGATGTACCAGGAAACTGCTGTTGATCTTATGCTGAAGATCCCTCTTGATGTGCTCTTTCTTTCTGATGGACTGCCCGCCCAATCTGCATCCATGAAGCCTTGAAGCTTCACTCCCTCTGTCCGTCTGTACCATAGACCATACTCTGATGTGTCCCTCAGGTATCTCAAGTCACGCTTCCCTGCCTTCCAAAAGAGCTTGGTAGGCTTAACCATAGCTTGAATCATTGGTTAACTGTGTAGCAAATGTCTGGTTTGGTGTTCACTAGACACATCAGTGAATTAACTAGCTGCTTGTAGACAGTAGCATCCACTACCTCTCCAAAAGTAGCATCCTTTTTCCTCCAATTTCCTAGAAGAGGAGTATCCATGGGTTTGCATCTCTCTATGTGAAACTTACCCAATATCTCCTTTGCATACTTGCCTTGAGATACAAAAAGTTCACCATCCCTTTGCCATATTTCCAATCTAAGGAAATAATGAAGGAGTCCCATGTCCTTCGTTTAGAACTCCCTTACAAGATCTTCCTTGCATGAGCGTATCATCTGCTCATCACTAGTCAAAATTAGATCATCAACATAAATAACAATAATCAATAGCTTACCCTAAAAAACAATCTGGTACAGGTTTACATCTGCTTCACTTTTGGTGAAGCCCAGTCCGGTGAAATGGATATCTATATGAGTGTACCAAGCACGGGGTGCTTGCTTCATCCCATACAATGTTCTTTTGAGTCGACACACATGTGACTCACTATTGAAGATATTGAAATCTTCAGGATTCTCTATGTATACCTCTTCCTTAATGATCCCATTGAGAAACACAATTTTCACATCCATCTGATGAATTTTCCAGCCCATTTGCGTTGAGAGTGCAAGGATGGATCTTATGGAAGATTACCTTGCAACAGGTGCAAAAGTCTCATCATAATCTACCCCCTCGATCTGTGAGAATCCTCGGGCCACAAACCGGGCTTTGTATTTCTCCGCACTCCCATCAACAGCTTGATTTACCTTTAAGATCCATCTCGATCCAACCACTGATTTGTCGATCGGTCTTGGGAAAATCTCCCATGCACTGTTCTTGAAAATGGAGTCATACTCCTCCACCATTGCATTAACCCAAGTTGGTTGTTGCACCGCTTCCTGAAAGGAATATGGTTCAATCACAATACATTTTCTCATAAGAGCCATGTATCCAGTAAATCGGTCAAGAGACTGTCTCTATTCGCGCTGTGAAGTAGGGTCTCCTACATTCTCTGAAACATTAAGTCTCAATCTATCAGCTTCCGTGGTGTGCCTTGTGCCATTTCCGATGGATGGCTCTGCATGAGTGTTTTCCTCCACTCCATGATCCTCCTCATGTGGCTGCTCCACATCTTGAGGCTTATCCTTGGGAACCAACAGTTCCTCCTCTGCATGTAGGTCCAGCTCCGTCTCAAGGGAAAAATGCATGGCTTTCTCCTCATCAATTTTTATATCCCATCACACAACAATCATTCTGCTGTTTGGAAAATACATGCGATAATTATGGGGTGTTTTGGTGTACCCCACAAAAATCCCGATCTCAATTTTCAGTTCCAGCTTCTTCCTGGTGTCCTTGGTCACATGCACATAAATAGATGAGCCAAAAATATTAAAGTGTGAAATATCAAGTTTCTTACCAGTGAAAGCCTCTTCAGGTGTACTCATGCCAAGTATCCTATGAGGACAAGAGTTCTACACAAATACCGCAGTGTTGCATGCTTTCACCCACAAATGCATCGGTAGGCCTTGATCATGCCACATCGCTCTTGTTGCACCCACGATCGTTCTGTTCTTTATTTCCGCGACCCCATTCTGCTGTGGGTTATGAGGTGCTATCAGTTCTCTTCGAATTCCTTCTTTGCTGCAAAAGTTCTTGAATCCGTTAGAGATGTATTCTCCACCATTATTTCTCATATGAGCCTTCACTTGCTTCCCCGAATATTTCTCCACCAGTGCCTTAAACTCAAGAAACTTAGAGAATGTATGATCTTTCTTCTACATGAAGAAGATCCAGCACTTACGAGAAAAGTCATCAACAAATATTGCATAGTACTTATGTTTTTTTGTCGAAGCAACAAAGAATGGTCCACACACGTCTATGTGAACTCTCTCAAGGATCCCCAAAGCTTGGTTCTCCTTCTCATGAAAGGTGGCCTTTACATATTTTCCCATATTACATCCCTTGCATGTGTTTGACTGTGCAATTGTACCCCTAGGAAGACCAGTAGAAATGTGTTGCATGAATTTCAAGGCTTCATGGTGAAGATGGCCCAATCTCCTGTGCCATAATTCGTCCTCATCCCGGCTCACCACCTACTCTGCCTTTCCCATCATTGATGCACAACCATATACCTCCAAATTGTAGATATTCTTAACTCGAATCCCTATCCTCTTGTCTTTTCATGTTGTTTTGTGTCGCAGGAAAGCTTTTCCTTCACTAAAAATAACATCATAGCCTCTATCCGCCAACATTGTGACTGAGACTAAATTTTTCTTCAAACTTGGTATATGCATTACATCTTTTAATTGAAAGGGTTTACCTGACTGCCTTTGGAAGGTAATGGTATCAATCCCGGTAGCACTATACCACCCGTCATCGCCCATTTCAATATGCATATGGAGGTCCTTCTCCTCCAAGTCACTGAAAAGTTCCTTGTCTCCCGTCATGTGAAAGGAAGCACAACTATCCAAATACCACACAGATCCCAATGCACTTGACATCATGCATGTGATCAATGATAAGTCAAGCTCAAATTGTGAGGCAAGATCCTCACCAGCTGCAGATCCTCCAACCTTCTTGTTCTTCTTCTTTTGTGGACAATTAGTAGCAAAATGTCCATGCTTGTGACAATGAAAACACTTCACCTTGGACATGTCCTGCTTCTTGTCATTCTTGGACTCAGATTTGGAATGGAATTTCTTCCCCTTACCCTTCTTCGCCTTGGCAGCCAAAGCAAAATATTCCTCATCTTCATTCTTAGATGAAGATCCATCTTTGGTGTTCCATCTAAACTCCTCCTGCACCAAACCTGACCACAGTCGTTCCCAATCTAGAAATTTTTCCCTTCCATTGACAGAGTCTTGATAGCTGTGCCAACTCTTGGGAAGTCCTAGGAGAGCCAATCTCACCAAATCATCATCAGCGACTGTTATACCAATGCTCCCCAGTTCATCCCGACATTGGACAAACTTTGTTAGATATTTTGGTATGGAGTCGCCCTTCTCCATCTTGATCTTCCTAAGTTTATCTTTGAGTGGAAATTTCCTATGGTCGCTGCTACTCTGGAATAGATCCTTCAAAGCCTTCCACATTGCATATGGTGTGGCTTTCCCATGGAGGCTTGGGATAATGTGGTCTCATACTCCCTCCAACAGGATCCTCCTCGCCTTTTCCACTTTCTTTTGCCACGCATCAAGACTTGCAACGTCTGTCACAATGGCTTTATGAACATCATTGTCAATGAATTCCTTCAAGCCATTGTCTTCGAGTACTACCTCCATCATGTCCTTCCAAGCAATATAGTTTTAGCTGCCCTCGAGTGCATACTCCAACCTCAAGCCATTGAAAGCCATTTCGATCTTGAACCAGCTGTAGCACCAAGAAAGCCTTTCTGCAAATTTGATTTCTATCCAGTCACAAACTCAGTTCCTTCTTCACACTTCGAAATTGTGATTTCTTGTGCTCTGATACCATGTAGAAAATTTATAGCGCAACTCTGATACCATGTAGAAATTATACAACATGCATGTATATCATGGATTCACTCGATCTAACAATGTACTAAAGTTAAATATTGAATCGCTTCTACAAATATTTTGTGGAATTAAAAACACAATTGCGAATCACATGAGTAAATAAGAATCAAATCAAACACAACACATATAATTTCCCGGGGAAATCTTGCTGCTCAAAACCCCACTATCTTCTATTGTAAATTCAGCATGGATCATGAAACAATTACATACAAAACTCTTCTCACAAGAGCCCTCCAGTACTCAGCTAATTGTGTCACACTATCATACAAAAACTGACCAATACTTAGCCAATGTACTACCTCCAGATAACCTGCCTTGCTTGCGCAATCCCTAATGAATACAATCCATAAAGAAGAGGAATTTTGGCCTTCCTTGACTGTGCAAGTATCATGGGCACTCTAATGGGTGTTTGGTTGCATGGGTGCAATCCACTAATCCTACAACTGAAGTCAACTTCCCTTTCACCTAGATCTCAACTGGGTATCCACTGGATTTGACATGCATGCAACTATTAATAGTAAATCCTCAGTTGCATGTGAGATCACTGATTGTGAATTAATTAATATTTAATTCACGTGATCTCTCACTAGTGTATTAAGCAATTACAACTAGCACAACTGAGTTTAACTCACTTAACTGAGTTAAACTGATTACAACCTGCATTGACTAATGCACCACTGCACTTCGAACTCTGTTACAACTAAAATTACTCTGCATGCCTCACCAACTACCTCTAACTCGAAATACATTAGCTAATTGAGTTTATCACTCTTAGTTAACTATTACAAGTTATTTTTGAGACTAGATTATAGTTTATTTTCCATCTTAATTAAGGGATAACTAAAATAGACATGCAACAAAAATAGCACTGTGGGCCCCAGCTTAGTGTAGGTGCTTAATGCACTAGGCATGGGTGCTGAAATTTTCTTGTTGAAACTCAACATAAATATTGTCATATCCCTCACTCTCACCTTTGGGATAATATATATATATATATATATATATATATATATATATATATATATATATATATATATATATATAGACATGCAAAAAATAGCACTGTGGGCCCCACCCTAGTGTAGGTGCTTAATGCACTAGGCATGGGTGCTGAAATTTTCTTGTTGAATCTTAACATAAATATTGTCATATCCCTCACTCTCACCTTTGGGATAAAAGATAGGATATATATGTGTGTGTGTGTGTGTGTGTGTGTATATTACTTGCAAAACAAATAATCATTTGTACCAATGTCAATGGGTGTATATGTTTTGAACACATAATTATTTCAGGTAACTCCACTTTTGGCCCCATTTTTATTATTAGTATTGGTCTTTTGGTTGTACACTTAATGAGCAATTTAATAATGTTTCCATTTACTTTTATTGTTCGGTATATGTTACAAAACATGATCAACATGATAATGCGCTCTATCTTTTCAATGGGTATAGAGTAAGATAGTGACTCGTCTTTATTGTAGAGTAAACTAGCATATCCCTGAAGGGATGAAGGGAACACTGAACAAAAGGAAAAATGTACATGTTGTAAATGTCTTCTTTTTTTTAACTACAATGGGATGTATTACTATTAGTCACCTTCTTTCTATACTTTTTTCAAAGTCTATATATTCCATGGGTGTAGTCTCCTCTTTATAATTACTTAACTCTTCTAAAAAAAAAAAAAAAAACATGGCACAAGTATGAAAAGAGGTGAAAGAGTTTTTCCCAAAAAACAACATTGGTTAACATGGTTCAATGATGAATATTTATGATCTATTGTGATTAAACATTCAAGGAAGTGCTTGTTGGGTCTCCAAAATGTCATCTATTTCACCTTCTTTTCTTTCATTTTTCTATAGTATTTACCATACTCCACAGCTCCATAACCATGCACTAAGACCATCTTCATAATTAAGTATGGGTTTATACATATTATTTTCCAATACATTTATTTTGGTATTTTGAGTGAATTTATAGTTAAATATTAGAAAAATAACATGTATTCACTTATATAAAAGTTGGATGTGTTTTGTGACGTGTGTAGGAATATTTGAATATTCCAACATAATCATATTTGGCCTCTAGGTCTCAAATTCGAATTTCCTCTTCAAACTTGAGGAATATTTGAGATCATTGATCAAGCACATGTCATGGAGAAGAATCATGGAAGTCTTTATAAGTGTCTCCTATCAAAGTTGTGAGATATTTGTGAGAGGATATGAAGAGATGATAGTTGCTAGATGTTAACACATGATTGTAACCACATGAGATATTTGTGGATCTAGGAGAGATATGTGGATCTAAGAGACATATGTGGATCTACATTTATGGATTTGTTATTTTAGTTTTGGTATAAATAGGAGTTCCTTTTCCTCTCAAAGGTGTGTTAACTTTGGGAGCTATGCTCATGATTCAATGTTAAGCTTTGGAATTCTAAGGATTGGTTATGCTTATGCTTAATGTTATGAATACTATTGATTTTAATACAATCCTTTGATATGGTTGTGCTTTCATGATGAGATTTGGTGTTTGATGAATAAATTACTGAACTTTCTACCTCTCATGCACTTCATGATGGCCACTTGATGAGTATGAGTGTATTTTAGTGTTTCATTTATGCAAGATAGAATAGTTTCTTTTATGTTTATTTTCTGCAAAGTTTATTTCAAGTCTTTTGATTAGATGCTTCATTTTATATGCACTTTATTTATGTTATTTTATGCTCATTTCATTTAAGTTGCTTAGTTTCATATTCATAGATAATTTGATAGTTGTGACTGGCTCTATTTAGTATGCACACATCAGTAATCTCAATAGGCTTTAGGCATTTTAATTTCAAGTCATTTTCTTTCAAGTTCAATATATTATAATTTCTTTCAAGGTCAGTAGATTAGAATTGCTTCCATGTTCAATAGATTAGAATTGATTTCAAGTTCAATTAATCAAATTCATTTCCGAGTCTAATAAAATAGGATTTACCTTTATGCTTGATATAATATAATTTCAAAAACCTTTCATAATATAGAATTAGAATAACTTGTTTCTTTCAAGTTCTAAATTCAATGCCTTGATAGGTATAGTCTTTGAGAAAGAACAAGTGTGTGCTCATTTAGATCTTTTCATTAATCAGTTTTATTTGAGTCTTGCAATCATTTCCATAGGTTACTTTCCTTTTTGATTGAGAGTTAATTGCCTAGAATATATTGTGCAAGTGTACTTCACAAGTATACAAGACCTGGATTGACATTTAATGCAAGTTATTTAACTCACAATTAAATTACCCAACAATGTTATTTCAACATATCTACACAATGTGAACCATGATGATCTATATATTTGGATAATTAAAGGTTAGGTATTGAAAACATGTCTACAATGAAGAGTATTACATTTATTTGTATGATAATGTAGCATAATCTAGTGCAAACTCTGCTCATCTCAAATGATGGTGTGTTGTGATTATATAAGAATAACTTTGTGTAATTGAAATGATGCTTTAACTTAAGTAAATACAGGGTTACCATTATGACTTAAGACAATTTCATGGGTAATTGGCACAATTTAATTAGAGGCTAGTAACCATTGATTCAAATGAGAGAAATAGTCCATCATGCACGACAAAATCATTATGTTAGCAATTTACCATCGGTGGTTGCATGTTGGGTTTGATTATTGTCCTTTCATAAAATATATATGTTCCATGAACTAGGCATGCATTCCATTACAAAAAGTCCACATAATCCTTTCATGGGATTTTGTGATGGCTGTTATGATTATATTAGTGTTTGTTCCATTCCCCTTTCCCTTCTCTTAATGAAGTGAATTAAAATCCCAATAAGTCCAACGCTCCTTGGTTAGGTTGATGTTTGTTCCTTTCATGTCTTTCTTCTCTTAATTGAATTAAATCAAAATCCTAGCAATTTGAATACTCCTCTAAAGTGACACTTGCGAAGAGAAGATCTATGATCACATTCCTTATCTATGAAATTCCTAGTTAGTCTCCTCTCCTCCCCTACAACAAACTTTGAGAACCAAGACTTGAGGCAATAATTGATGAAGAATAAACTTTCATAAATGCAAACTCCATGAATATAATGTAAGCAAGTGCTACATCATAAGTTTGATGCCATACGTTACACTTTTAAGTTTCTAAAACAAATGTTCTTTAGTCGATACCACAAAGGGAGTATAATAAGTTGAATCTAATATGTTAACATTAAAGTGTATAATATGGTAGTTAATGAATATTGAGTGGATATATATATATATATATATATATATATATATATATATATATATATCTTCAAATAGGGCTTTGTTAGCATCCGAGAATGAAATAAGACAGTATAGTTGAAGTAACAGTAACGAGAAAAGCAATGAATCATACTTTACCTACGAATTTCAAATTGCAACCAATTCAATAATATTCCACATGTACAACAATATTAATCTTCAAGAAAAAAGGATGAACGAGGATTAAATATTGATGCACTGTGACATATTGGTTCATTTATTCTATGTTGTTGTGTGAAAGAATATCATTCCCTTCATAGTTTGGCGCTTGCCTTTTGTTTATTTCAATCTTAAATTTATCATCTCCAACCATGTCTGTGTTATGCCCTCTATAATTCCAAACGTTACTTTGATATCTATTTCTATCTAATTTCAAGATTTTGCAAAGTCCTACAAGATTAATGCACAATTACTATCTTTCAAGTCTAATACGTGGTATGAAGTGATTTCGATAAAATATCAAAAATAAAATGCTTAGAAATTTAAACAAAAGATAAAGATATAAATTATGAATTTATTGTAAATTATTAAAAAAATTAAATAAGAAAATTTAAATAATGGACATTTCTCGTTGATCATTTGATAGCAATCATCTCCATGCTCTCATCTTCCATACACAAAGAACCAACTAAAAACAAAAAAAAAAATATTGTAACACTATTTCGAAGTATAGGAGAGGGAAAAAATCCTCTATAGCTAAGAGAGAGTGAAGAACATCCTTGGAGGAGGACATCACAAGATTAGAAAGGGAAGGTTTCACACTTTGGAGCAGAATTGTTAGGCCCCTAAATGACATGATTATATGTAATGGCATGAAAGATTGGCCGAATTCCAATAATATCACTTGTAAAACCTACAACGAGAAAAGAATAATAAACTATGTTATATGATCTCAAAGGTCTATTTCCAAGATGATGGACTTTAGTATTGAGTATTTCCCTATAGAGATAGATTCTAACCATTTGCCTCTTATTATTGAGCTTGCTATAAATACAGAAGATCGAAAAAGGGAGCAAACCCAAAATACTCACACGAAAGTTTATGAACATGGTAGAATTATCCTAAATGAAGAAAACCAAGAGCTCTTCAAGGTTGTTCTTGAAGAACACCTTTGTCTGGCCAAAAGAAAAAATAGTGGTTGCAAGGATAACAAAAGAGATAAAAGGTATATTTGTAGTAGTATGTTGATTCCCTTAATACACATATATTTAAAGGTGTGTAAGAGATCTAGGCCTCTGAAGATAATCTCAAATACCTTTCTAGCTAATCCTTGGCATGACAAGGAGTGCAAGGCTACTAAAAGATCCCTCAAAGAAGAGTCAAGAAAATAAAACAAGATTATATATAAGAAATTGATTTAAAAAAAATAAAAAAAATAGTTATGTGATTTCAAGAAGGAATGAATGAATTTATTATCGGAAACATAATCCCAGTGGTTTTTGGAAGGAACTGCAACAAAAGAAAAAACAAATAGAAAATAATGTCATAGATGCCAAGAGGTTAGATTACGCAAAGCTTGTATTTGAATGAACAAATGAGAAAGGTAAGCCTCCCATAATTGACACTTCAACTGATCTATTTTTGGTTGTAGATATTGAACAAGGTATAAAGATGTTGGCAATGGTAAATCTCAAGACATTGACAGTTTACAGGTATAATTCTTAAAATGGGGAGTAAAGCTTATAGCTCCATACTCAAAGGAGATCTTTGACAGAGTCAATCAAGGTAGCTTCACAATTGAGTGGATAACTAGTGTTGTTAAACCTCTTCACAAAACCGAAGACATCAATAACCCTTCCAACTATCATACTATTATGATTAACCGTCTTATTGGAAAATTTTTTGGGAGCATCATAGAGTGTAGAATCAACAAGTGGGCAGAAAAGAAGGAAAAGAAGCAAAGGGGGAGGTTGGCTTCAAGTATAAACATTCTACCTTAGAGAAATTTTAGGTAAAAACAGGGCCTCAAAACAAAAATCTACAAAAATCAAATCTATAAGAACCAATAGGATTCAAGATGATGATGTTACCATGGGGGATGATTCACCATTTTTGGAGTAAAAAGGTAAATAGATTAAAAAAATAAAAAATAAACTATTTTTTCAACTCGTATTTTCAACTTATCTCCCAACGGTTTTACTCAAATTTCAATTGGGAGCACTCGTCGGATGCATAATTTAATTCCTTGTCCAAGGAGTACCCATGGTTCATACTTTCAATGGACCTTGCTACACGAAAAATGAGAAATACATGAAAAACACGATTGCAATCACATTTTTTCATGCATTTATCATTTTTCGTGTAATAGGGTCCATCTAATTTATGAAACATGGGTAATCCTTGGATGAAAAATTAAAGTCCGCATCCAACGAGTCTCTTGCTAGAAATTTGAGTAAAATAGTAGGGAGATAAGTTGAAAATACGAGTTGAAAAAGTAGTTTTTTCTTTTTTCCCTCTAAAATTTGATGATGCAATCTAATAGTATTTTATTTTTTTCACTATTATTTTATAGTATTCCTTAGGAGGTCCATTTTAGACCTCTAAATTTCTCTAATATATTGATCATTGCATCACTCTAATATATTTCATTGAAATTTTTTGGAACAAACAAGGTGGAGAAGCTTTCTATTGCTTTGTTGAATTCAAAAAAGCCTTTGACACTATCCTTATAGATAAGCTTTGGTGCATAATGGAAGAATTAAGAGTCCTAAAGGAATATAGGGTAGCTTTTCATAAGCTTTATGAGTGGGTTAGAGCCAAAATCAAAACTAAGGAAGACACGTTTGAATGCTTTAGCAATGACATTGGAGTCAAACAAGGATGTCCTCTTTCCCCCACATTGTTTGGTTTATATATTGATAAACTTGAAGAGTGGATAAATAGTACCAATGGAGAATGCATTCAGTTGAAAAGATGCATGGTGAAACTACTTTTATATGCATATAACCTTATTCTTATTGCTAAATCTGCCCTAGGTTTGAGAGAATACTTGAAATCTCTAGAACTTTTTTGTCAAGAGGCTAGAATGCAAGTAAACACTAGCAAGAACAATGTCATGATTTTTTCTTTGAAATGAAAAAAGTATCAAGTTGCCTTTTTCTTTGAGGGTATCCCATTGGAGGTTGTAAATGAGTACATGTGCCTAGGAATTGACTTCCATTATAGGTTCAGTCGGGAGACATGTACATCAAAGAGAATCAAAGGAGGGTGGAAAGCTTCATACCTTCTCAAGAACAAGTGCAGACAAGCAAAAATATGGGATTGGAGGACTATGAAAACCATATTTGGTTTATTAGTGGTGCAATTATCCTCAATGGTTGTGAGATATGGAGGAGCAACATGTCAAGCCACAAATGACGACAAATAGAAGTAATTCAAAATCATCTAATCACAAGTAGTGTCAATGTCAAATAACAATCCCATATGGTATCCTTTTAGCTAAGGATGGTATGTTTTCCATTGAGGCTTCAATGATTATTCATCTGTTAAGTTACCTAAAAAAGGTTGAAAATATGGACAAGCACCACTAACCCAAAATGGTTGTTGCAGAAGAGCTAAATCATCAGAAAAATGCATGAATGGAACAAAATAAAAAGTGGTGGGGAAAATGGGACATAAATATGCATGACTTTACTCATGCTATGGAGGAGATAAAAAAGTGGGTGTTAGAAAAATTCAAGATTGCCATGTGGATAAAATAGGTAGGCAAAAAAAAATACTATGTCAAAGAATTTAACCCCATGTGGAAGCATGATGATAAAGAGTATTTGAGATATTTAACCAAAGGAAAAGCTAAAATTTTAATTGCACAATTGAGGACTAGCTCCCATCATCTAAGATGTGAAATTGGTAGATGGATGGTCCCTAAAGAAGATTGGGAAGAAATAACTTGCATTTTTTTTGCAGTAGAAGGATGGTATAAACATAATGACCTTTTATTAAATAATGTGCAACATATGAACATATTTGTCATCAATTAGATAAAAAACTAAAGGTGAACAGTCACAACGAACTTTTTGTGGAGGAAAGACTTCACAAAATAATGAGTTTCTTACTCAATATTCATAATAGTAGAGATGACATGGAAACAAATTTGAATAAATATTAAGTTGTTATTGGGTGGTCCCTCAGATGGCGAGGTCTCATGGGCTTCACTAAAAATCATTCATTCATTCATTCAATATTTCAAGTTCAATTTGAAACCCCAATACCCTTGAAAATATCTAAGAACAACCATGTATGTTGATCACAACTCAGAGATTCGACCCTACAACCTTGTCTTGTTATAATATCATGCAATATATTTATTTTATAGTAGAACAATTCAATTTTGGTCGAAATGAATGTCGAGCCCTCAAATCGATCTTGTGTCTTCCTACCAAAGGTTTTACAGTTAAAATTAATCCGAAGCCCTACAAGACTCGCATTGAAACCCTTAAAAAAACTCTAGATGCAGTGAATTTTGGTTAATGTGGGGAAAATTGAGGATGCAACGGAGGTTTTAAGGGTGAAACTGGAGAGATCGAGGCTAAATACAAGCTTGGAGAAAATTCCATGGCTGGAAAGGGGCAACAACGTAAGGACAAGTGGCATATTATGAATGGACTAGATTGTATTTTTTTATTGGTTGCTAGTAGACAAAAATGTTGGAAAGGATTTCCCCTTAATAACCCTTTGGTATAATTAAGCGGTTTCACAAGTTCATTTTTTTTCATCAATTTAACAATTTAGTTATTCATTCCATGTTGACAGATGACGAAAACAGTTTGAAGAACTCTCCCTTAAAGAATTCCTTTGGCATAATAATTAACGCTTAATAAAGTGCCTCCCATAATGAAATATAGTTTCCAACTTCATCATTATAAAAGAAGATTGTGAGACGCTAGTCACTTAAAAGCCAAGCGTTATGGTTACTAAGTGGTTAATCTTTCCTTCTTTTGGTTTTATTTTCGATTTAAAGAAATTTGACTTATTTATGATGTCGACGATGATGGTTAACGTCCACTAAGACCAATATGGTCTATTAGATCTTAATAAAGTAAGCAATTAACTGAGAATATTTAATATTTTATCTCTATGATAAAAAATAAGGGAGAGAAGTGTTCCAAGGTCACTATAGTTTTGTTGAATTAACAAGTCAAGAAGGTTGCTAGTGTGGAAAATGCTTTGAAAAGTGGAATGGATGTAAGTAAGGGTCGGGAAATCCAATAGAGCATTATTTTCATCTTCAACTCTGTTAGTATCGCAAAGTGGGGAATTTATTTTTTTCCAAGGTGTTTTGGGAATAGACCAACGCTCGGTTTCACTCCGGAGCACATGATAATTAGTTCTTATATTTGCAATGTTCATTTTCCTCTTAGCACTGGTCAAGAGAGAAAGATGATTATGATTAGTGTTATCACTCTCCCCGACTTCCTAAGCTGAATTAGGAGTGAAGAAAGGTAACCACATACCAACTTTTAGCCAAGCATCTAGCCCTACCTAACCAGAGAGGGCTCTCTTTGAGTCACTTTTTAATTATTCAATTTTAGGGCTGAGTACCAAATTTTAGGCTAGATATAAATTTAATTTGTTTATTGATTTGCTTGTTGGATAAAAATTATAATTAGTGAAAGCTAAAACTGATTTCAAAGACTTTATTGCAGAAAAATGAGCAAGGCAAGATAGGCAAACTATTTGAGCACATTTAATTTGTCATTGGTGTATAATGGTAGAAAATAGAGAGGTATAAATGAGCATTTTACATGAATTCATTCATTATAAGAAAAGACACATTGTAAAAATCTTAATAAATAGAACATTTGAATGATTTATTCTTATAAACTGAATAAGATTTTACACAGAAAATGGAATGGAAATGAAATAACATAGAAAGGCACAGTTCTCAATAAAAACACCACATGAATCTCACACAATCGCTACAACTCCTTTGATTTTCATTAATAGCAGGTCCACAGTAATACAAAGAGTCTTAAACTCGATTATCTAACAGTAATACTTCGTACAACGAAGTATATATAGAAAAATAAAATTACAATTGTTACATTAAAGGCTATCCAGACTGATAGCGCTTTATTTGCTAACTAAATTTAACTGCATCATGGAAATAAATTACATCTACTGTGCTGGAACTGGCTGCAACCGCAAAATGTTGCTGAAGAAGATAATCACGGGTTGCGCTGGCTGTCTGTTGACTGGTGATCTGGAAAAATTGACTTTTCTGCTTTTGTTAATTACTCTTGAAACTCACATAAATTTTCCCAGCACTCTTCATTAGGGATAACTAATTTAATTACCCTGCGGTAAATTTCATCTGCTTTAGTGTATTTGGCAAAAGTCGGCCTCATAAAAAAGACATGTTTAATTTCATATTGAATATAAATATCATTTCTTATTGCTCCCAACAATGATTTTCCTGTTAATGTGCCTTTAATATTTTCAAACTTGGCAGTATCCCTGGAAATTTCCTGAAGTTTTTCCCATAGTCATCTCTAGTCACAAATTTATCATTAATTACAAAGACAGAAGGAAATCCTTTCTATGTTAGAGATTCTATCCTGCTGAATAATATCTGAACTATAACCTCTAGACTGTGACATTTTTCTTCAAGTTGAAGAATCAAATTCTTCTTTGTGAGCACTCCCTTCACTTCCAGGATGGTTTCTGTTATTTCATCGATGCCCAATTCATCTAGCTCATACCTGTACTTTGAATTCAAAAACTTGATAATATTGTTAGCTATTGCAGACTTATCTCCCAACTATTCTTTGATGGTGGCAATGGCCTCATTTGCCTTATGTATCAGCTCCTTTTGCTAAAAAATGATTTGTATGCTTGGCCAAATATTAGTGATAGACTCTGTGATATCTACCCATATAATCTCTTTCACCTGGCCCAAATTATTGCCAATGGATGACTCCTTATGTTCTTTATGTAACCTTTCATTCAAGTTTTTGGCCCTCTGTACTTCAACTGCATGTGAACTATCAACATTAGATTTATGTATTTGAAATAATTTTACCTGATGTTGCAACTTTTTGATCTCCTCTTCTTGAATGGACATGTTATGAACTGCTTTGGTAAGTTGCTCAGCTCCATCTGCAGTGCTTCCTGTAGAAGTTTGAACTATAGGAATGGCTGCTAATGGCACCGCTTCCAAAGGAACCTTTGATGTCTTAACTGCTACTTCCTTTTCCTATATCATATTTTCTAGCTCTAATTCCATATGTTTTAAGTGAGCATTCTACTCCATTATCAACTTCATCATATCTATTTTCGGAGTTTCATTTTCTTTAATATCCTTTGCCAAAGGATCTTCTGTAGCTGGGATTTTCAATTGCTTTGTCAATGATGTTGTATTAGCATTTTTCTTCTTGATGATATATTCAATTGCATTCACATTAGATGAATCATATCCAATATTTACCACTAGATCTTCTAAAGTCTTAATTCTTGTATCTTTTGCAAATGATGACACCTTCTCCAATTTGAGTTGTGGCTGTAAATTTGCTAGTGAAACCTGCAGTTTTGATAAACTTAAAGCAGCATTAGTGAGAGTTGATGAAATCATCTCACCAGTTTTCTTGTGAAGCTCCATTTAGTCTATTAGATGCATTTCTTTTCTGTCAAACTCAAATGTAGCTTTCTTATAATCTTAATTTGACTTTGGCTGTGATATATGTGCTTGAAGAAATGCAAAATGCATTTTCCCTTTTCAGAATCAAAGGTTGAAAAGGAGCCTACTTTGTGAGTTAGGAGTTTATTTCCAAAACTGGTTATAGGTACTTGTCTTCAAAATTTCATTCTTAAGCTTATTTATTTGAAAGTTTCAAAGACAATCTTCTCCTTTCCTTTCTCCCCTGTAGCAATTGTGCTAATCTGGATAGATTTTTGTTGACCTTGAGAAGTTGATGCTTGCTGATATTTAGGAGCTGCTATTTGCCGCTCTTTAGAAACAGTAGAAGTAGTAGGAGTAGTAGAGATACCTTTATCATCTGTTTGTGTAGAAGGAGGTGTCTCTTCAGTGATAATGATCACTTCTTTCTCTGACTCCTTGCTAGGATTGACCTTCAGATTTAGCTTTGTTTTCTTCCTGTAGTGAATCTTGAACTCTTTGATTGATGAATCAGTCATTGGAGATGACTGATCTTCTCTAACTCTCTTCCCTGCTCTTTCTTGTGCAATTGGAGTCTGCAATGCTGATGTAGATAATGTTTTCTCTTCAGCCTCCTGTAGTGTACCTTCTATCCATTCAAGCTGATTCACAGACATTTCAATCTCTGTTCTAGGTGTATGAAAATATGATGTAGATTTATTTTCCACCCTCAGTTTGGAGATGACACCAACTGGATCATAAGACCATGTAAAACTTGGAGTAAACTGCATTTCCTTCAATAACTTATCTACCTCTTCCCCTGTTGTTCTGCCATTACAGATAAAAGGACCTATCTATGTTTTAATTTTAAACTCTGATTTCTTCTTAGCAGAGAAAAAATGCACTTCATCTGCATTAATAATTTTTCTAATATAGTCCAATGCAAAAATTCTCATGGGGAGAAATTTGGGAAACTTATAAGGGGGAAGTTCACATCCTTAAAATTCGAGTTCTGTATAAGTTTGGTAAAGATACCAATCCCCTGTTCTAGCTTGATCTGACAATTTCAATACTTCTTGATCCCTTCACTAATTCTTGGCTTCGGAGTGATGTTCAATGAACTGAGTGCTAGATGAAGAAACAATTCCACAAAGTGTTTATAATAATACTCTTGTTGTTCCTTCATGACTAATGAAGTCAAGAAGATGATTGACTGCTAGTGGCCTTCTTCATCCAATTTCTGTAGAGAAAACTTAAATTTGTCTCCATGAGAGTACAAGAATAAATAGACTAACACAGAGGCATAAATGAAAGCCTCTTCAGTTGTGAATTTCAGAAACTGATCATGGATAACATTTGCAATAAACTAACTGAAATTGAAAATGATGGAGGGTTTGGAATCAGTGGAAGATATGGAAAAAAACCCTATGATGGCTTCATCTACCCATTGGTATGAATAATAACCAAGAAGGTAGAAAATGACTATGATGATTTGTTTAGATCTTTCAGGGAATATGGATGCTGGAAATGGAGGGTTTTTCTTAGGTAATAGGTCATTTTCAGTCATGAATAGCTCAAGAGTTTGAGCTATCTTTGAAAAATATAAATTCTGGTAAATTTCTATCAAGGCTTCTCGGGAAAATGGCATGGCATCTTCTGTGTTTGGGGCTTGCATCATTTTTTCAATTGTTTGGACATCAATAGTCACTAAAACCTCTCTTGTAGGAGCGATAATAGCTCTCTGGTATGGCATATACCAAGCCTGACATCTCCTAACAAACTCTGCAGAACTATGGGTATGAGGAAAGATGAAATGAGAGAGATTAGAGTCCCATAATCCTATGTCATCTGATTTATCCAGGTATTTGTCTTCTAACCAACAATATAAGTAAAAAATCTCAATATCAGACAAGGTTTCATGTATTTTGTAATCTTTGTCTGCTAAGGGAATGTGGTGAAAATCAACTGGAGGATGTAATAGCAGACTTACTGGTTGCTCAGGTCCTTTGTTTTTCGGAGGCATGGTTGACTATGTTGAAATGGCGAAAAAAAATAATTATTTGATACACAGCAGAGGCCATGACTGAGGATAAGATCTGAAACTAGAAGAAAATCAACAGTTGTAAGGGAAAGCTTCAAACACTGACAAGTTTTGATCTTTAGAAATCTGTTAATAGCTTTAAATTCGATAACCTGTGAAAAGAATATTGAAATGGCAAAGTAAAAGTTTAAACAGGCACGCAATGGTGAATTTATGGGCAATTGAACTTGTTTTCTGTTTGAAAATGGGTGCGAGTACGTTGCCTAATGGTTAGCCATTGAATTAATTGGCTAACGATTAGGAGAACATGGGAATTAAACTAATTGGACAGGCCAGTCCATGTTGGCATGATTTGATAGGTGGGAGAAATGATAGTTTTGATCAATGGTTAAGTGGGATTCCGGAGGGGTAGGAAAGTGGTAAGTGGTTTCGTGTAGGGGGTGTGAAATCACATGACTCTGACACGTAGCAGTGGGGTCACTATTCAATTCCAATATTTTTGAACCCCCCCTCCCGACGTTAATTCTCGGACGATGAGGGTGGGTCGAATTCTAATACGGTCCATCAGATTAAACTGTGATGCGATGGATGATCAACTAGATGAGGGAGGATTAACGTACAACAAAGGTGATTGATTGGTGGGGTAGGGGTATGACAGGAGTAATGTGGTATGGATGGTAGGAAAATAAATGAATGCAACCTGTCATGATAGTGATGGAGGGTAATGGATAGTGGAGTATGAAGACAACAAAATATAACTCATAGGATTTTAAAACCTACGGTTTAAAGAATTATTTTCGAAATATTAAAGATCAATATTTAATACAATGTAATTTCGAAAATAAAATTTTTCAGCAAAGTTTTTATTTCTCTTCGAAATATAGCAACATAGCATAGAATTTCCCATGACATAGAGTTTATTCTTGGACTATAAAACATCCTAGCTCCTTCCACACAACCTTTATGAATGAAATGGAATTTTGATTTCCTTTTTAAAGTGAAAAACTAAAGAATTTTCATGGCAGTTTTGACCGTAACTTTGACCTATATGAGATGAAATGACATGACTTTAAACCTCTGAATGGAGATGAAAAAGTGTGAATGAGTAGCATATATTGATGATACTTGTTCAATGATCAAATTTATTATTGAAGACTAATTTAAAAGGTAAAAAAATTGACTAAAGACTTGATGAAAAACTCTTAAAAGAACTATCTTTGATCACTGAAAAAATGACTCTAACATTGGCTCCAGCTGGGGATGGCAGCTCCTTCAGGAGGTGTCAAGAACACTGTAGATCAGATAGCCTTATCCATTGGTTTATGGAGTCAACTGGGCTTTGAAAAATCGAAACAAACTGAATTTTTTTTACTAAAACAACTGACTTGACTTTGACTTGACAAAAGACTAAAACTTATGAACTTTATTTTAAAAAGAACATGGACTGCTTGCAGAAGTCTCATGGCCTTCTCCTTGGGCTTCAAAATTTTGAAACCATTTGCTTTTATTTGCTGAGCATCAAATGTAAACTGATATATACAATTATAGTGAATATCGTTTTCAGAATTTCAAGAAACATAGTGCTTTAGAAACCTACCATTGATAGGTCCTCCCAGCACTTCCTGTCGTTCAAGATCTTCTAGAAAAAATGCTTTGTTTCCTCTGAATGCTAAAATATTGTAAGAACCTTTCCAAAAATTTTCAAATTTCCCATGCTTGCCCTTTTCTTCATTTCTAGCATCCCATCTTAGAACAATATCTCCAATCTCGAAGTCATCAACCTTTGTCTTTCTGTCAAAAATATTTTTAATTCTGTCATGTAGCTTTGAAGTTTGCTGAAAAATTCATCTCTTGATTGTTGAAAATGTATCATCTGATTGATCCTTCTCTGAATATCATTAGGCTCACTGTCAACTTCCTGTAAAATCTTCATTATTGGAACAACCAAAGAAGTAGGGAAAGCAATATCAATTCCATAAACAAGTTGAAATGGAGACATGTCAATTGATCTTTTTGTGCTCACTCTATCAACCCATAGAGCATTTGTAAGCTTCTTGTGCCATTTCCTTTTGTTCTCCTGTAACATCTTCTTGATAATATTCACCAAATAATTATTAGATGATTTTGAAAGCCCATTTCCTTGAGGATAATATGCAGTAGAATGACCAAGTCTAATGTGATATTTATCACAGAAATCAATCATCTTCTTCGATTTGAAAGTAACTGCATTGTCAGTGATAATCTTGTATGGACAACCAAATATTGATAAAATATTATTTTCAAGAAACTAAATGATAACTGAATCAGTTGATTTCCTAGTAGGAGTAGCCTCAATCCATTTGGTAAAATAATATGTAGTAGTGAGAATCCATTTGTGTTGAGCTGAAGATGGAGGATGCATTTCACCAATAAAATCAAGTCCCCGTTGATGGAATGGTGCTCGAACTTCAATTGGTTTAAGAGGCAATGGTAAAAGTTTCATTTTTCCTTAAAAAGTATGACATTCATGACAACCATTAACTGTATTATAAACATCAAAAAACAATGTGGGCCAATAGAAACTTGCTCTCAAGATCTTGTTTTCTATGGTTTTCCAATAAAGATGGTCTCCATAGTCACCCTTATGAAAATCTGTCACAACTTTCTCAACTTCACCTTCAACTAAACAATTTAGCAATATCCCACTAGGATCTTCCAATATAAGACACCATTTAGAATGTAGTATTTCAGAGCTTTTAATTTCAGTGATCTTGCTTTACTACTTGGCATGCTAGGAGGATGATTCAAATGTTGCAAAATATATACAATATCAACATACCAGGGAGATAAATAAAATATCTAAACTATCTCAGGTAATGTTTCAATAGTTGTTTCATTAGACATTGCAACGATGAAATTTATGTTTGAGGCATGAAGATTAGAATCTGCCATCAACTTTTCTAGGCCTTGTCCTTTAATCAATTTTGTAGGCTTAATTTCCAAATCATACTCTAGCAAGGCTGCAATCCATTTTCCTCTACGACCCTTTGGATCATTCTGTGTAAGCACTTATTTAACATAAGCATTTGGCACATAAGCAATGCCATGAGGATGTAAAATGTACACTCTAAAATCTTTCAATGCTTTGAATAAAGCTAAAGCTTGTTTCTAAATGATGCTGTACTTTAAAGAAACATCTCTTATTGTTTTGCTAAAGAAGCAATAGGCTATTATGTATTTTGATTTTTCTTCTGCATTAAAAAAACTGCAAGTGTATGCTCATAATCATATGAAAAAATAATAAAATCAAGTGTGTAGTCTGGACTAATAAGAATAGGAGCATGAGATAGAGCTAACTTAACCTGATTAAATGACTTCTTTACTTCTTCATACCATTTTAATTCAATATATTTCTTTAACATATCAGTAATCTGCCTCAAATGTTCAACAAGATTGGGAACAAATCTTCTCAGAAAATTAATTTTACCATTGAAAGATTGAATCTCCTTTTTTCTCCTTGGGTAATCTAAATTCTGAATTGCTTCAATCCTTGAAGGATCTACTCTTATTCCATCTTTAGATATAATACGCCTTAACAATTTACCTTCTTCCATAACAAAGAGGCTCTTCTTTGAATTTAATGAAATTCCAAACTTTCTACACTTTTCAAAGACTATTTTTAAATGTTGTAAATGTTGTTCATCCGTCTTTGAGAAAACAATGATATAATCAAGGTAAATAACTAAAAATAGATCCTTTTCATTAACAAAAGCAATGTCCATTGCTCTTTGGAAAGTTTCTCCTGCATTCTTCAAACCAAAAGGCATTTTCGCATACATGAATGTACCCCAAGGTGTAGTGAAAGTTGTCTTTTCTTGATCATCTGGGTGGACAAGAACCTGATTGTATCCTGAATATCCATATAAAAAAGAAAGTGTAGATGATCCAACTACCCTTTGCAGAATATGATCCATTTTTGGTAGTGGATAATTATCTTTTAAGGATACTTTGTTCATATTTCTAAAATCAATGCACAATATTATTTCTCCTATCTTCTTTCTCCCATGTACTAGATTAGACATCCAATCAGAGAAACGAATAGAAAATATTCCTGCAGTGAAAAATCTTTTTACTCCCTTCTGAATAAAAGGTAGCAATTTAGGATTCATCCTTCGCAGCTTCTGGCGAAATGGTTTTTGATCTGGCTTCAAAGGAATAGTATGTTTAATAGTACTTTTATCATAGACCTTCAAATATGAATATTCCCAAGCAAAGACATCTAAAAATTGATACATAAGTACTACATACTTAGCTTTCATTTCTGGAATCGGGGATTTAGAGATCTGCACCATCTTTTTCTTTTATGAAGTGCCAAGATTTAAATCTTCCACTCCCACCTATGTTGGTGACATAGCAGGCTTCCTTGCAACATCATATTGGTCAAAAAATTCTTCCAAAGGTGCTAAACCTCTTGGAATATAATTATCCTTAAGCTGTAATACTTGCATCTCTTTATCATGAATTTCTTGGTCATCTATTTGGGCATTTATGAATTCTTCTTTTGTCTGCAAGAAGTTATTGATTTGCTCATCATTTTGAAACAATTTCCAATATTGAACATTATCAATGACAACAGGGTGGTGTTTGATATTTATTTCATATGTTTTGTTTGGATACAGAGGAATTTTGAACATATTAGCAGAATTGGCCAGAGAATCAACAATAACATTGTAGTTTCTAGGAATTAATGACATAGTATATTCTGGAAATGTTTTGAGGATATCTAGGACTGCATTTCTGTAGGCTCTCATTATGGGATGTTTGACTTGGTACTCTCCTTTGACTTTCTTAATTACTAACTCGGAGTCTCCATATACATAAATTTTATTTGCACCAAGTTTTTTCAAAAATTTTAGACCAGCAATTAAGGCTTCATATTCAGCTTCATTATTTGTGCAGTCAAATGCTAGTTTGTAAGAAGAAATTCTAACATTTGTAGGGGGATTAAGTCAAGATTGAACTGGCACACGATTGGAGGCGATGGCACTATTCTCAAACCCTAGCCATGACGCCGACACGGTTCAGCGGACTGATACTGGTGGTTTTGGCCTCGGTTAATACACTTTCTCTTTTCCATCGAGTTTTCCATAGTTGTTTTATGGTTGGTTCCCATTTGCTCTAGTCATCTTGGTATTTTTATCGGTCGGGCTGGGGGTTTATCCAGGGTTGCAAATTATTTATAACCCTTTGTTTTTCCTGTGTTCCCTGGGCCTGAACACTCTGCTGACACCTTCAAATTTCTGCTGACCTCTATCTCTGAGCGCGACTGGGGGTCCATGTGCTGATTGCATTTTATCTTGTGCTCTCTGGCTGCTTTTTCCCCCTCCCAAGTTTATCGGACTTATTTCGCACCTTCCCTGTTTCCCTCTTTTACACCCTCCCGACGTGCTTTTACCCTCACCGTTTTTTCTGTTGGATCGACCCTTATCATTTTGTGTGCATCCTTGTCCGGGCTCGTCTGCAACATCGGTATATATGAAGAGGAGATGGACTACTTTGACCCGCCGGAGGGTGTTTATATCTTCCCGAATAGGTGTAAGGGTCTGATTAATGACATGGATGCCATGGATGTGGGTGAGTCAGCGAACCCATCGACCTTGCCGATGGAACCTCATTAGGTTACTTCAGTTGCTAGTGTGGAGCCGATATTACAATGATTGGACTCACTGTTATTCTCTATCCCGTAGCCATCTGTCTTGAGACAATGGGAAAAACAAGCACAAGAGTCGTCGAACATCCCTCCGAGTACTAGTGTTGCTTCAGGTTTTGGTATCTCGAGGGCTGAGGACTTGGCTTTCACAGACCTCAATATTTGCAGGGAAGAGCTCAATTTCCACCAACATACTACATAGGCAGGTATATTTCCCACAAATACCTCTGGATGCTTTGAGGGCATTCCCCTTACTGCACCTATTTTTGATGACCCCATTTCATCTGATTCTGATGAACCCATAGCGTCGAGTGGTGCTGCACAAGGTCAGACTGTGTGCCGCAACAAGAAAAAGCTTCGGTGCGCCAAGAATCAGAACTGTTGAGATATCAAATTTGGTCAGGGGATCAATATGGTGAATGTAGAACACACTGCGCATACGGTTCTGGTGGGAAGTGTCAGGGGCAGGAGTTATACTTTTGCTAGGCTCAAGGTCTGGATTGAGGAGATTTGGGGTAGCACATTGGAACAATTACCAGGTGTCTTGACCATGAATCGGGGTTGGTTCGCCCTCATTTTCTCACAACCTACGATGGTGGATTGAGTCCTCACCAAGTAGTAGCACCTTGAAATGAATCATGTTCTACTAAAAACATAGACTCCATTATTTGACCCGCATAAGGAGAAATCAGGGGCTGGACCGATTTGGGCCCATCTTCTCGGTCTCCCTTTGCAGTTATGGAATGAAGACTCTCTTCGTATCATTGGGGAGGATCTTGGTTTATATCTAGATCATGATCGCTCATACATGGAGACTAGAAATATATCGTGGCCCAAATACTGGTCTACTTGGACACGCGGGAGGGGCTCAATGATGGCTACAACATGTATTTCAACGACATGGTCTGATATCAGATACTTGACTACGAAGGGGTTCCTTTGAGATGTCTTCGATGTCATGAGGTTGGACATCTGTACAAAGAATGTCCTCTTATATCTATGGTTTCTCCACCTACCAAAAACTTTGGTTCATATGGCTACTAAAATGGATCTTGTGTGGATTACATCTGATCCGGAAGAGGTTCGACACAGCTTCCGCCTTGAGCCTGCAGAGGTGCAGCGAACATGCCCGGTCACTCGATCACAGTTCCAAAATAGTGCGGTCCACATCCCCATGGATGACTCAGCGCCTATTTCGGGTATCTCTCTTGCGCCCCCTCCTTGTTTTTTCTGTATTTCTCTTCCCCCCAATTTATCTATGGGTAATGATGTTCATTTCAATACTTGTAAGTTGAATCCCCTCTATTGTCCTATTGCATCCACCCCCCGACGATCTCTCCCACCATTCCACTCACCTTGGCTGAGACCTCCTCCCCTCGCCATCTCATCGACTCAAATAATCTCCCCTCTAGCCACTGCTACTTCCTCTGATCTTCCGTTCCCTCGACTGTGCCTTCCTCTCTTGGCCTCGATATGGACTCCGGGGGCACATATACTAGATCTCGGGGTCACCCATCCAATATTACAAAAGCCATTAGGAAGGCCATCATGGAGGTGGCTGATGGCACTCAATCATCCATTATTAGGGTTCTTAGAGCAAAGAATACCGGGGAAGTGGTTCCCCCATGATCTGTCTCTCTTATAATTGCAGGGGTTTAGCCAGCCCTAACAAAAAATTGGCTCTCAAACAATTACTTCAACTTATTCGAATTGATGTGTTTTTTTTACAAGAGACCTTGGGTGATGGATTATCGATTTCAAAATTATTATCAACACTTCTTCCATACTGGTCCTTCGAGGCCATTAATGTGCACGACCAATTTGGGGGTTGCGCCATGGGTATCAACAATAAGTCCATCCTCGTATAGAGCTGGTGGGGTAGGGAGGGTATTATTGGTGCTGATATTATATCTAGAGAATTGAATCTCACGATTACCCTCATCATTGTGTATGGCCCTGTCAACACTGTGAGTCTTTTTGGGACTCCTTGAAGAGCAGCTCTATCTTGCATTGGAATAACATCATTTTGGGGGGAGACCTAAATTTCTCTATTGGCCTTTCAGAATATTGGGGGCCGAGGGCCATTCCGGACTCTTTATTGGAGTATTTTTCCAATCTACTGGAGGAGGCGGAGTTATTAGACTTGGCCATGCCTAAGAAGACACCTACCTGGAGAAAAAAATGTACTGGGGATGTGGCTCTGGCCCAAATATTGGACTTTTATTTAATCAAACTGCCTATGTTAGCTCACTTTTCCAAAGCTAGACAATGGGTGGGCTCGGGGGGATCCTCAGATCACTCGCTGATATACCTTGAGCTACTCGCTGGAGAACAGAAGCCCCTGGCCCCTTTCAAATTCAATGTTGGCTGGCTTCTTGAGCCTGAATTCCACACATTGGTCACTAAATAGTGGAAGCACTATGCGCAATTCCTTTAGCAGGAATATACCAGAATCCTCTACGATAATCTTAACTGCATAAAAACCCACACCATTAGCTGGGCCATAAGGAAAAGACGTTTGGAGGACAAGAACCTTAAAATCACTGAACGGGAGATTACTCACCTGACAGGACCAGATTATTTGAGATTCCAATTGGTGGATACAAAATATCAACTTATTGCACTGGAATCCACTAGAGCCACTATTCTAAGGAAGAGAGAGGAGGAGTGGCGCCTCAAGAGTAGAGCCATTTGGTTAAAGGCCGGGGATGAAAACACTAAATTTTTGCAACAGTGCGCTAAAGGCAGGTGGAGTATCAACACTATTTGGGAACTAACTGATCAAACTGGAAGAGTGGACAACACACATGCTTAGCTAGAAGACATGGGTATTCAGAATTTCTCCAAACAACATAGAGCACCGATTAATGCAAATTTGCTGGATATCATGCATATTGCTCGCACTCTTCACAGGTTTGTGGAGGAGGAGCATTTGGAGGACCTAAATGCACCTGTCACTTTGGGGGAAATCAAAGGGGTTTTAAAATGGTTCAAGAAGGACAAAATTCCAGGTTCGGATGGCTAGACCATTGAATTTTACCTGAATTTATTTGAACTCATTGGCAAGGACCTCCTACAAGTTATTGAAGATAGCAAAACTTCTGGCAGCATATATGATGGTTTTAACGCCACCTTCATCGCTCTGATTCCCAAAGTGGATCATCCCAATACTTTCAATGACTACAGACCAATATCTCTATGCAACTGTATTTATAAGATCATATCAAATATCATTGCCAATCGCATCAAGCCCATTCTCTCACAACACATTTCCATGGAACAATTTGCTTTTCTCAACCAGAGACTGATCACGAAGCTATCGACACTACACAGGAGGCACTGCATTCCATCAAGACTAAAGGGCTCAAGGGAAACATACTCAAAATTGACCTGGCCAAAGCCTTCGACTATGAAAACTGGAACTATATGCACCTCATCCTCATCCATATTGGTTTCCCTCATTCATTTACTAATTGGATCATGCGATGGATTACGAATGCCACTTTCAGTATTATCATTAATGGAGTAGCCTCTGACTTTTTTCATGCTGGAAGAGGTCTAAGGAAAGGATTTCCCCTCTCACCACTTCTCTACCTCCTCATCATGGAAGGTCTCTCCTCCCTCATGACTCGAGCTAAAACTAACGGATCTATTCATGGCATTAAACTCAATGATTTTTTTCAATTGACTCATTTATTATTTGTTGATGATGTTATTATATTTCTTGATGGATATTTCCAGGACAACAATTTTTTTTTTTTAATTTATTGAACATTTTCTGCAAAGCCACTGGGATGGCTCCCAACAACAGTAAGTCTACCATCATGATGACTTGCTGTTCGGTTAATGAAACCAAACATGCCTTGAGGTTCTTTCTGTTTGAATGAAAGTATATTGAAGACGTGTTAACATACCTGGGGTTAAAATACCTTGGGTTCCACCTTAAGCCAAACGATTACCACATAAATGACTGGAACTAGTTGATCACTAAAGTTGAGTGCAAGATCAATATCTGGCAACATCGGTGGCTTTCGCGGGCTGGCAAGTTGGTGCTAATAAAATCCATCCTGGAAGCCATCCCAATTTACTAGATGTCACTTACTTGGATTCCTAAGGGTGTGACCAACATACTACAACATATTTGAAGACAATTTCTATGGCGGGGGACGGGTCAGGACCGTGTCTTTTCTTGGGTTGCATGGGATCACATCACTAAGCCGAAGGGGTGGGGAGGTTGGGGATTGAAGGAACTTTCTAAATTTTCATCTGCTCTGGCTGTTAAGATGGGTTGGCATCTCATTGTTGGTCACAGTCTGTGGAAATTTGTCACATGCTCGAAATACATTGCACCTCGCTCCCCTTTGGATTGGATTAGGGGCAACATCCTACCAATCCAGGGGTCATCAATTATATGGAAAGATATTACTAGATCTATCCACTTGATCAAGGAGGGCTTAGGATGGCACATTGGATCTGGCACTAAATTTTGATTAGGCGAGGATGCATGGTCGGGGTGTGGTCAAAATTTCATTCTGCCTCCGGACATCAAGTTACATTTGGCACTATCTGGCTACTCATATCTATCTCAGGTTTCTTACCCTATCCACACCACTTGGGCCTCTCAAGCCTGTCTATCGGCACATGAGCTGAACATACCAGTCGACAGGCAACCCATATGGAACAGATACATTAGGGTGCTACAGGCCACTAACACACGACTTAATGCCCATGACGATGAACTTCTGTGGGCTCTCTCCCCTAGTGGCAGACACATCCCGAAAATCAAACAATGGTGGTGGCAAGATATCTGGAAATTGTAGGCTTCTCTTAAAGCTAGATTACTCATGTGGTGTAATCTCACAAACAACATCCCCACTATGGATAATATTAACTGACGCACTTTCCATGGACCCTCTAGATGTTGTTTCTGTCTCTCGCAGGGCGAAGACGTCTTGCATCTTTTCCTTGATTGTCCAGTTATCAAACAACATTGGTTCACTACATCCACTGCTTTGGGATGCTCACTTATCTGGCATGGTCTCACAATTACTTCATCTTGGACCAATTGTTGGCAGGCTGCATCCCGACCCAAAGAGAGGAACATCCCTCTCCTCATTGTGTGGGCGTTATGGATTAAAAGGAACCACTTTATTTTTAAGGACAAGCCTATCGATTGGGATCTTTCTTGCAGTAGTATCATTTCCATTTATCAGGTTATTCCTGATGATGTTCATCCAGCTCGCAACAGGACTATTGTGCCTGAAACTATTGATCATTCTTACCCTTGGGCTTATTTTGATGCTACATCAAACAATTTTGGATGGGGGGGGGGGGTTGTTTTGTACTTATCGGATTCTCATTATTTTCATCTCAAGATGGGTCTGGGTCTGTGTTCAAATAACTCTGCCAAACTCAATATTCTTTGGCTTCTTCTTCTTTTCTCCCGTGAACAAGGATGCAACAGAGTTCAGATTTTTGGGGATTCACAAATTATTATAAACTGGTTCAATTTATAGACTCATTGTAATACACACACTCTATCTGCATTATTGGATGATGTCCTCTTGTTGAAATCTCTATTTGACATTATCTTTGTCACTCACATTTACAGGTAGAGGAATCAAGTGGTCGACCAACTATCCAAGGAAACATTGGAGCTAGAGTGGGGTCGGTGGTACATAATGAAGTACGATGGTGCACAAGAGTAAAAATTCTATCATCGTCCTTTCATAGATTAACTTCAGGCACTGGATGCAGTCATCCAATGACTACAATCTTGGTTTATTTTTCACATTTTGGTGGCATTACTCATAGTCCTTGTGAATGAACTTTATATTTATATTGCTAGCATTATATTATCGGCAACTATCTCACTATTTTTCATTGTATATACCATTAGTAGATTAGAGGAAAGCTATTAGCTGACTATCTGTCACATATTGACTCTTCAGAGTATTGGACTATCTATTTGGAACTTGCATATTTTTGGATATACTGCTAAATGTAACATGTAATTTTTCTTATCATTAATGAGAAATTACGACTTTTTTCCTGGAAAAAAAAAACATTTGGAGGGATATCCAATGATTGATTAATTGGACCGTGAATACATATTCCAATACCGACACCTTCTTTTCCCATGGCTCCATCAAAATCTATATTCCAAAGACTATTTTCTTCATTTGGAAGGTGTAAATCAGATGGTTGATTTTTAATTTCTGTTTGAGATACCTCTGTTGTATTCAAAATATCTATTTTTTCTATTGTTTTCTTATTTTCTTCTTGAGGTGGTGTCTTCATTTCCAAACTGTTTGGCACTAAATTACAAAATTACGTCTCTGCCAATTCTAATAATAGAATCTAAATTTTTTGAATTTTTTGTTTTTTCTTCAATCAAAAAGTCTGAAGATGCTGAGCATTCTTTATTGAATAAAACAAAAGACTCTAAATCTGTATGTACAACATGAATGGGATGATTGTTGGGCCTTTATCTTGTAGTGATCATATATTTCATCTTATTTTCTCTGTAAAGCTTTCTGAATTGTCCAAAAATAGGAATTGTTGCATATGAAAAGTCAAGTTGCAAAGTTCCTCTAAGCTTTTCTCCGCATGATCTAGAAAGTAGAATTCCATTCCTAGGTGGGATATCAGCTACAACAACATCCATGAGGAAATTCTTGGCTGGAATTTGTTATAATGAAACCACTAAATCTTTAATAAGACCAAGACATTTCATCCTCCCTGAATCAAATGAGTAGAGGTCATGGTAAGGTATTCTGATGTCAAGTCATAACTTTTCCATAATGTCTTTAGGCATGAGGTTATGAGATGCTCCAGAATCAAGCATTGCATTGTGAAGAATAAAAGCATGGATCTTGAGATTTAAGTAAAAGGGAGGAACTTCACTATCTTCGGATTTTCCATCAACAACAGGACCAAAAAGAAGCTCAAGATGATCATCACTCAAGTTAACCATATCAGATGTTTGATCAAATCTAAGAAACTTATTAACTTGAAACTTGTATTGATCATTCTTCATTATCTCAATTAGAGGAATAGAAACTTTAAGTTTAGCAATTTCATTTTCAAGGGAAAAATGAGCAAGATGTTTTTCTACCTCTTTTAGTGATGTGTCCTTCTTTTCAAGTAGTTCTTTGGATGAAGAATCTTCCTTCTTCCCTCCTTCTTGAAATTCTCAATCTTTTCTTTGATTGCTGGTGGATGCTTCATTAGTTTTAAGAGAAATAGAAATAGCAGGTGCAGTTTCTTTGCCTCTGTTTGGTGCAACAACTTCTTTTTGCGAAGTATTAGTTTGAGAACTTTGTTTCTTTTGATTGGCAACTATGGGAACATTTATGCTCCTCAAACCATACAGTCTTTAAAGTTGTGTGAGGGAATTTTGATAACCTCTCTAATAATCTTCATTACACATTAAATCTTCATTTTACATAGCATATTGTTGGTCTTATGATGCACAAATTTCTGCAGAATATTGACCTTCTTTAGTGAGGAAGAAAGGTTGTTGATTTTCCTCAAATAAATGGTTTTCTCCAGAAATTTATTCTTCATCATATTCATCAATGCCTTCAGTATAATTATGTTGAAAAGGTGTCCTAACTTGATTTTGACTTCGTGGATCCTGAACCATCTGTTCCCTTTGTTTAATCCTGTATTGGGGTTGCTAATTTTGACCCCTGAAATTGGGATTTCTTATAGAAGGTTCAACTTGTCTATCAATACTAGACATATTATCCATCATTATTTCCATGGCTTTAATCAAAGTATCAATTTTTCCTTCTGATGAAGTGGATGTTTCTTATGTTATTGTGAATCTTTTCTCTGTTTTGACCTTGGAATTTTTAATAATTAGATTGGCCTCTACACTCACTGCATTTCTTTTCATTTCCTCCAAAGTTGATGGGTTTCTCTCCCTCAGCTGATAGGCCATATCAGGGTCAAAACCATCAGGATAATGGAGTAAAGCAAGGGTTGGGGGTGGTTTGATATTACCAGGAATTGAATCATATATCTTATTAAATCTAGCTGTGAATTCTTGGAAATATTCATTTGTATTTATTTTTAGTGCATTATATCCAGTTAGGATTTGCAATGGAATTTTCTTCTCTTCCCATTTTTCCATGAATAAATCAATTAGTTGTTGTGATGTACCAATTGTACCAGCTCAAAGAAAGTGAAACCATTGCTTTACTTCTCCAGAAAAACTTTGAGCAATAATACACATCTTAGCATCATCATTGTCTACTTCTTCAAGATCTATAAAATCAATTACTTTAGCCACATGCTGATAGGCTGTAATTTCTGATGTTCCATCAAATAGAGGAAACCTATGACCATAATTTTGAGGTAAAGCAGTAAGCTGACCCGGTAGAATCAATGGAGAAAATCTGGCCATGATTAATGTAGGAGGTGGTGGAAATTGTGGTGTGGATTGAATACAAGTTTGCAAAGGTAAAGATGGAATGAAAGGAGGAATGTATGATGTAGCTATATGAGATGGTGAGGTAAAAGAAGTACCAAAACCTTGTTGTTGATATTTAAAATAGGATTTTTCAGAGGTTTCTTTAAATTTATCAACTAATCCTTTAAGTTTATGGAAATTAGACCATACTTCAGTATCAGTTTCTGACTCAAAGGTTTCAAAAATGGTGAAAAATACTCAAAATCAAAAGGATCAAAAGTAAATTCTGAGAGAAAAGTTTCCGACTTGGTTCTAATTAAAGATTTTTCAGATGATGGAGAAAAATCCAAATCTTGAGAGACAAACCTCGTAGGCAGGGAATTTGACTTAATTAGTGGAGGAGAAACTCTTCCTAACTGTCGAGACTTAGTCTTTTATTTTCTCAGAATACTTTCAGGATAATATACCAGGGGTGATGGATTAGGGTCAGGGTTTGACCTGGTATATATTTTAGGAGCTAGTTGAAGATAAAAATTATATATTTTGGCTCAGGTTTTGACTTCAGCCTATTCAAAAAAACTTTCCCAAAGAATATTTAACATTAGTTCCCCGACAACCGCGCCAGAAATGTTATCAATCTCTCCAACTTCGTAGGCTGAATTAGGAGTGAAGAAAGGTAACCACAAACCAACTTTTAGCTAGGCATCTAGCCCTACCTACCCAGAGAGGTCTCTCTCTGTGTCACTTTTTAATTATTCAATTTTAGGGCCGAGTACCAAATTTTAGGCTAGATATAAATTTAATTTGTTTTAGATTTTTTTTAATGATTTGTTTGTTGGATAAAAATTATAATTAGTGAAAGCTAAAATTGATTTCAAAGACTGTATTGCAGAAAAATGAGCAAGGCAAGATAGGCAAACTATTTGACAAATTTAATTTGTCATTGGTGTATAGTGGTAGAAAAGAGAGAGGTATGAATGAGCATTTTACATGAATTCATTCATTAGAAGAAAAGAAACATTGTAAAAATCTTAATAAACGGAACATTTGACTCATTTATGCTTATAAAATGAATAATATTTTACATAGAAAATGGAATGGAAATGAAATAACATAGAAAGGCACAATTCTCAATAAAAATACCACCTGAATCTCACACAATTGCTCCAACTCCTTTGATTTTCATTAATAGCAGGTCCACAGTAATATAGAGAGTCTTAAACTCGATTATCCAATAGTGATACTTCATACAACGAAGTATATATAGAAAAATAAAATTACAATTGTTACATTAAAGGCTATCCAAACTGATAGCACTTTATTTGCTAACTAAATTTAACTGCATCATGGAAATAAATTACATTTGTTGCGCTGGAACTGGCTGCAACTGAGAACTATTGCTGAAGAAGATAATCATGGGCTGCACTGGCTATCTGTTGACTGCCGATCTAGCAAAATTGAATTTTTTTCTTTTGTTAATTACTCTTGAAACTCACGTAACTTTTCCCAGTTCTCTTCATCAGGGATAACTAATTTAATTACCCTACGGTAAATTTCATCTGCTTCAATGTATTTGGAAAAATTTGGCTTCACAACAAAGACATGTTTAATTTCATACTGAATATAAATATCATTGCTTATTGCTCCCAACAGTGCTTTTCCTGTTAATGCGCCTTTAATATTTGAAAACTTGGCAGTATCCCTGGAAATTTCCTGAAGTATTTTTCCATATTCATCTCTGGTCATCAATTTATCATTAATTACAAAGACACAAGGAAGTCCTTTCTGTGTTAGAGATTCTATCCTGCTGAGGAATCTCTAAAATGTAACATCTAGACTGTGACATTTTTCTTCAAGCTGAAGAATCAAATTCTTCTTTGTGAGCACTCTCTTCACTTCCAGGATGGTTTCTCTTCTATCATCGATGCCCAATTCATCCAGCTCATACCTGTTCTTTGAATTCAGAATCTTGATAATATTGTTAGCTATTGGAGGATTATCTCCCAACTATTTGGCCATATTCAGAATGAGATTTTAGCTATTGTGATTTCTGCCCATATAATCTCTTTCACCTGTCCCAAAGTATTACCAATGGATGACTCCTTCTGTTCTTTCTATAACCTTTCAAACAAATGTTTGCCCCTATGTGCTTCAACTGCATGGGAACTATCAACATTATATTTCTGTAATTGCAGTAATTTTACCTGATCCTGCAACTTTGTTATCTCCTCTTCTTGAATGGACATGTTCCGAACTGCTTTGGTAAGCTTCTAAGCTCCATCTGCAGTGCTTGCTGTAGAAGTTTGAGCCATAGGAATGACTGCTAATGAAATTGCTTCCAAAGGAACATTTGATGTCTTTACTGCTGCTTCCTTTTCCTTTATCATATTTTCTAGGTCCGATTCCATTTGTTTTAATTGAGCATTCTGCTTCATTATCAACTTCATCATATCTGTTTTCCGAGTTTCATTTTCTTCAATATCCTTTGCTAAAGGATATTCTATAGCTGGGATTTTCAATTTATTTCTCAATGTTGCTATATCAACATTTTTCTTCTTGATGATCTCTTCAATTGCATTCACATTAGATGGATCATATCCAATCTTTAGCACTAAATCTTCTAAAGTATTAATTCTTGTATCCTTTGTAAATGAAGATACCTTCTCCAATTTGAGTTGTGACTGTACATTTGCTAGTGAAGCCTGCTGTTTTGATGAAATTAAAGTAGTATTAGTGAGAGTTGATGAAATAATATCACCAGTTTGCTTATGAAGCTCCATTTGGTCTATTGGATGAATTTATTTTGTGCCAAACTCAAATGTAGCTTTCTTGTAATCTGCTTCTAACTTTGGCTGTGAGATTTGTGCTTGAAGAAATGCAAAATGCGTTTTTCCCTTTTCAAAATCAAAGACTAAAAGGAGCCTACCTTGTGAGCTAGGAGTTTGTTTCCAAAGCTGGTTATAGGTACTTGTCTTCAACATTTCATTCTTCAACTTCATTTCTTTGAAAGTTTCAAAGAAAATATTATCCTTTTCTTTCTCCCCTGTAGCAACTATGCTAATCTGGATGGCTTTTTGCTGATCTGGAGAATTTGATGTTTGCTGATCTTTAGGAGTTGTTGTTTGTTGCTCTTTAGAAAAAATATAAGTAGTAGTAGTAGTAGAGATACCTTTATCACCTATTTGTGTAGAATGAGGTGCCTCTTGAGTGATAATGATCACTTATTTATCTGACTCCTTACTGGGATTAACCTTCGGATTTAGCTTTGTTTTCTTCCTGTAGCGAATCTTGAACTCTTTTCTTGATGAATTAGTCATTGGAGATGACTGATCTTCTCTAACTCTCTTCCATGCTCTTTCCTGTGCAATTGGAGTCTGTAATGCTGATGTAGATAATTTTTCTCTTCAGCCTCCCAAGTGTACCTTCTGTCCATTCAAGCTGATTCATATAATTTTCAATCTCTGGCCTGGGTGTATGAAAATATGTTGTAGATTTATTTTCCACACTCATTTTGGAGATGACACCAACTGGATCATAAGGCCATGTAAAACTTTGAATAAAATGCATTTCCTTCATTAACTTATCTGCCTCTTCCCTTGTTGTTATGTTACTACAGATAAAAGGACCTATCTGTGTTTTAATTTTAAACTGTGATTTCTTCATAACAGAGACAAAATGCACTTCATCTGCATTAATAATTTGTCTAATATACTCCAATGCAAAAATCCTCATGGGGAGGAATTTGGGCAACTTATAAGGGGGAAGTTCACATCCATAAAGTCTGAGTTCTGTATAATTTTGGTAAAGATACCAATCCCCTGTTCTAGCTTGATATAACAACTGTAATACCTTCCTGATCTCTTCACTAATTCTTGGCTCTAGAGTGATGTTCAACAAATTGAGTGCTGGCTGAAGAAACAATTCCAATTTTTTTATAAGAATACTCTTTATGTTCCTTCATGACGAATGAAGTCTAGAAGATGATTGACTGCTGATGGCTTTCTTCATCCAATTTCTATAGAGAAAACTTAAATTTGTTTCCCTGAGAGTACAAGACTAAATAGAATAACACAGAGGCATAAATATAAGCCTCTTTAGTTATGAATTTCACAAACTGATCATGGATAGCATCTGCAATAAACTGAATGAAATTGAAAGTGACGGAGAGTTTGGAATCGTTGGAAAATATGGAAAAAAACCCTATGATGGCTTCATCTACCCATTGGTATAAATAATAACCAAGAAGGTAGGAAATGACTGTGATGATTTGTTTGGATCTTTCAGGGAATATGGATGCTGGAAATGGAGGGTTTTTCTTAGGTAATGGGTCATTTTCAGTCATGAATAGCTCAAGTGTTTAAGCTCTCTTTGAAAAACCTAACTTCTGGTAAATTTATATCAAGGCTTCTTGGGAAAATGGTGTGGAATCTTCTGTGTTTGGGGCTTCCATAATTTTTTTAGATTGTTTGGGCATCAATAGTCACTAAAACCTCTCCTGTAGGAGCGATAATAGCTCTCTGGTATGGCATATACCAAGCCTGGCATCTCCTAACAAACTCTACGGCACTATGGGTATGAGTAAAGATGAAATGAGGGATATTAGAGTCCCATAATCCTATGTCATCTGATTTATCCAGGTATTTGTCTTCTAACCAGCAATATAACTCAAAAATATCAATATCAAACAATGTTTCATGTATTTTGTAATCTTTGTCTGCTAAGGGAATATGGTGAAAATTAATTGGAGGATGTAATATCGGACTTACTGGTTGTTCAGGTCCTTTTTTTTTTGAAGCATGGTTGACTCCGTTGAAATAGTGAAAAATGGGAATTCTTTAATACACAACAATGGCCAAGATTGAGGATAAGCTCTGCAACTAGAAGAAAACACTACAAGGAAAAGACCCTCTAGCATAGGTTATAAAGGAGGTTTTTAGTGTTATAAAATTGGCCAAAATTGTCAAAAAAACATTTTCTACAACATCTGTTTATGGTTACAGAGGTTTTGGCGGAGCTTTTAACGGAAATTCAACACAACTAAAATAAAATTGGTGGCCAGAGGTTATTACAGATGTTTTTTTCCAATGGTGCACTACTCTAGCTGTGACGCACCGGTGCATACATGTAGAAGGTGCCCCGGGGCAGTCGAAGGAGAATGCACCAAGCCGTTAAGGTATAAAAATGCACTGGGCGTGGTGTTGGTGATACAACGCATAGGGCCATTCTAATTGGTCTTGGGATTTGTGTGGTGCCCATAGGTTGTGTCAACGCACCGGTGCGTAGACTTATAGAAACGCACCAGTGCGCAGTATCACACAAATTCACCGAGATTTATAATTGGTATCGGTATTCGTGCGGTGCCCATAGGTCGTACAAATGCACCAGTGCTTATAGGCACATAAACGCTCCAGTGCTCAGTATCACACAAACGCACCGAGCTTTATAATTAGTATCGGTATTCGTGCAGTGCCCATAGATCGTACAACAGGACTGATGCGTATAGACACTTAAACGCACCAGTGTGCTATACCACACAAACGCACCGATATTTTTAACTGGTTCTGGTAATTTTTTGGTGCCCATAGGTCGTAGAAACGCACAGATGCGCTTCATAATACAAACGCATCGGTGTACAGTTACTGACATGCACTGGTTTTCATTTTGTATTTTTTAGAAACATTGACCTGTGACAATGCAATTATTGTGATTGTTTTAAATTAATTATTCATCAAAAGTTGACACATCTTATAGCAATATTCATATTAATTAAATTTTTATTAATACATTTGAATGTGATGTTTGGATTAATTTGTTATATCATATCATAATTATTGAGGTTTTTTAAAATTAATTATTCATCAAAAGTTGACACATATATATCTTATAACAATATTCACATGAATTAAATTTTTAGTAGTGCATTTGAGAACAACAATGGAGAACGCAATAGCGACAATGCAGAACACAATAGAATAAACTAAAACATATTTTATCATATATATATATATGAATAAGATAGTCTTATCATACAAAATGGGGCAGTTATTGGTATCCCTTTGTATTTCAATTGGGACACAATGTCTATTACATTAAACAAAATGTTTGATTTCACAGACATATTTCAAAAAATACAATGCCTTGCTTTGATATCCAAACATAGTGATCATCATTCTTCGCTTGAACTGTTGTCACTGCTAGAGCTACTTCCATGACTTGGGGTTATTTTCAGGAATGTTTTTTTCACAGTGTTGATTGTTTTCTTCTTCTTCACCTTCCATCTACAAACATAAAAATAAACTGAAATGAGTGTATATACATTGGCGAGAATAATGAAAATTGCAATATTAAATAATATACATCAATGTAAACCGAAAAGAAAAATGGCGTACCATAGCAACAATTGACTCATAAAATACACACATTATTTCAAAACTATGTAGCATGCCATTTTTTTCATCATCTGTTGGCGCAGTTCCATACTTTGTTTCCTGCAAGTTTTATACCCCATAACAAATCATATATTTAATATAAAAGATTTTTTTGTTCTATTAATTATAGACGGAGCTAAGTAAAACAAGATCGATAGATTCTTACAAATTCCACAATTAATTTCTGATATGCCAACATATACTCACAACCCATATTTAACCCAATTTCATCTGATGGTTCTTCTTTGTATGCTAGCACCTGTTTGAAGACATTCAATGATGATTTTTGCAAAACAACTTAAAAAATACAAAAATGAAATCTAGTTAAGTTGTTATAAGGAAGTAACAATTACTCACAAGCTTAGATATCAACCCTTTTCTTCCTTGTCGTCCTGTTTTATGTGATGAATGGGTTCCATTTTCTTTTCTTTTCTGCAAGAAAATTATTGAAAATTAATATTTAATGCTAAATTTTTTATTTATTGTACCTAATGATCAAAAGATTCAATGATTACATATTACATTTGAAGCATGTTGTTGTTGAGATGGCTCCTCCTGTGATGCAATTTTATCCATTTCTTTGACCATCTCCTTGTACACCTTTTTGGACATTCCTACTGGCATATTTCTAATATTAGCTCATTCATCTTTTGAGATTTTCATAACCTTCCTGAAAATGTAACATGACAATAAAATATTTATATTTTATATTGATATATGAAAAGTAAATATAACAAAGGTGATATTTATAAATAATTCTAGACAAACATTTAAAGGAACATTAATTTTTCATTCCTTCTTTTTTGTTGTTGTACGTTTTTGCTTTAAAATTCTAACATGTCTCACTGACCAATTCTCTGGAAACTCTTCCTGTAGTTTAGATAAAATTTGGTTCTTGGAATCATTGGATTGATTTTTGTATTGTAAGTGGAAAGAACGTTTATACATTCGCTCCACTAGATCCTCAAACTTTTGTAAAAGTTTTTTCCCCTTTCGTTAACCTCCAGCACCACTCCAGATGAGCTAAGGAGCAATTCATTTTCATTTGCATGTTCTATTTTTTTTATTTTCTTAGAACAACATTCCTTTTCTGAGTTGTTGGTCCCTGTAGAACATTAAACATATGTGAATTAATAGATTGTTTGACACATGTTATCTAATAATTTTAAGTATATTATTAATGATAATTAAAAAAAAGAAAATCATAATGGATCGATAATATTTATTCATTCACGTGATTCATCCTTTTGCAAATTTTCCTTCAAGCTTTTACACTCTTCTGGTCCTAGATCAGAAATAATCTTATTGAGCTTTGTCATTTTGTGGCTCTGCATGATACATAGTAAACAATACATATTAGTTAAACTTACATATTGTTCAAAAATAATATTTTTTATAAATAATTTACAAAGAACTTGCATTTTTTACTATTCTTGATGTGTTATCGGTATTTTTTTTACTTGATCTCTTGTCAGTCATTTCTTTATCAATCTGAAACTTGTACCATATCATTCATTAATATATTATAAATGAATTGTCAACTTTTCAGGTAAAAAATAAATCTCAAGAAATTGATGCGCCTTTCATGATGTACAC
The DNA here is from genome assembly GCA_034641835.2 of Pinus albicaulis. Taxonomy (NCBI): domain Eukaryota; kingdom Viridiplantae; phylum Streptophyta; class Pinopsida; order Pinales; family Pinaceae; genus Pinus; species Pinus albicaulis. Next base: position 1,081,207,753 of record CM076575.1, on the reverse strand, counting down.
ACTGTAGTCAGTGCATGGGGGTATTATAAACACACCGCACAAACATTGTAATAGACTGTAGAGTGCTATCCTCGTAACATGGAGCACTGGTGCCCTATTTCAGATATGGCGCACTGATTTAGAAAAAAAAAAATTTCAATTTTTTTATTATAGTACTTGCGTGATGCGCTATAGAATACAACGCACTGGTGAGCTAGGTTAAGTAGGGCACACCGATCAAAAAAATCCAATTTTTCCAAAAATTCACGTAATGGCTGAATGGATTGGGATCCAACTATGCAAGTCGTCTTGTGGGTTGGATGTCAATCTAAAATGAAAAACCCTAATTATGAAATCAAAGAAATAGGGAGAAGAAAGGGCAAAAACAAAAAAATGAAGGGTTTAGGGTAAAAATGGATAAAACTGCAGAAAAAGTAAAAAAACTGCAGAAAAAGTAAAAAAATAATCAAATTTAATCACGAGATGGTTTGAAATTCTATGATACAGGGTTTGAATCACCAGATTTTTGGTTTCTGATTGTTTGAATACTTCTGTTCGAACGTATTTTGCTGCTCCACGGTGCTCTCGTGCTCTCATGCTCCAGGTATGTCTCCTGCAAATCCCTGGATGAAAATTTTAGCAAAAATAGTGAAATAATGAAAAGTTTTTAGTATTTAGAGAATTATTTTATGAAATTAGATTTTCGAAAATATTTTGCAGCCCATTTTATAATTTGCCGCCTTTTTTTTTTTCTTTTTTTTTTTGCGCTTCTTTTCTTTGCGTTTATTCGTCACCTGTGCGTCACTTCATAGCAACGCACCAGTGTGTCCTTAGGTAACACCAGCACCGATGCGCAGTAACTAAAACGCATCGGTGCGGTTATATGCACAGTAGCACCGCTTTGTGGTTAAGGCACCGAAATTAATTTTAGGTGTGTACACCAAAATTTAGTGAACTCCAACCATAGAAATTGAGAATTGTAATTTTATTTATTCTTGAGAATTAGAATTGAGAATTGGAATTGGATAAATTCTTGATGGAAATAACTATTCTTCCAACGCATTTTGTTTATTGCAGGAGGTCCCCACTGATTATATGGAGAGAATGCAATGTGGGGTGTGTGAAGATGCAATACTACAGGGCCCAAGTGGACAATTGTGGCATGTGAACCTGTGCTATGCTAAGACATGGGTAATTTTCACAAATGGTTGGGAAAGTTTTTTTCCTGAGCAGTTTATTGAAGTTGGAGATATTTTAGTTTTTACACATGTTGGAAATGTACATTTTGCTTTGAAAATATTTTGGCCATTTATTTTCAAAACTACACCTCTTCTTCTTTCAGAAAAAGAAACTTGAACCTTTCCATAACCTGCTTGCTCATTTGTAAGTTCCTCCTCCATATTGGCATCCAATTTTTTTTTTTTTTTTCCTTTGTGCTTTCTATCTTGATCTTAACAAAATTTATGCAATCTCTATTTTACAAGAAACTGACCTTGAATTTTCTGGGATAAATGACAACGAGTCCTTCATTCTGCATTTGTTAGCAGAAGAAGGCTGATTTTCGACTAGACGATGCAGTTACTACATGTGGAGGCAATGGTTTCCCATAGAAAATGAGTATAGGGTTGAGCAGAGGAAAGACATTGAAAAATGGGCTATTACATTAGATTTTCCAATGTGAAAACGATTTGCAGGTGGAAATATGGTAGCTGCAAGTATCTATGCTTTTCTTCCCACATAAATGGTCACTGGATTTCCATTTATAATACAAGCAAAATTTTTACTAGTTTCATCCACATGACCACATCTCAGAAAAGTAAGAGATGCCATTCAGGTTCAATTGAAAGTCGAAGATGTGATTTTATGCGACGCCAGCTTTGCCAGAAAAAGTTTATGTAAGCCAACCAAAGCTTGGACAATACTCCTAGCTACTTTTAAATGCATTCTGGAGAATCTTTCCCTTCATGGGACCTACCAGCCCAATCAACAACGTTAATTGATCTTTCTCTGTTGTCCTTAAGGGAATGAGAATCCTTCCCTTCCTCAGAAAAATTCTTGCCCGCGATCCGAACCCTTCGCTACTCTAATAATGCACTTTACATAATAACATTGTTCCGATGCACGGGGTTTTATAGGCGCATCGGTGCTCTTTGTAAGGTTAAGGTTTATGTTTTGGCACGGTGTTTTATGATGCACCGGTGTGGAAGAGTTGTGAAGCACCGATGCGTCTTTATACTAAGACACACCGGTGCGTGTTATAATGATAAGCACACCAGACTGTATAAAGTTCTTTTTTTTGTATGTAAGATCATAATAAAATGATGATAATTCTAAAGTACATGAATTTATTTGCATTATTTTCTAAACTTTATTATGTTACAAAAATTCATATTATTCTAGATTTATTATTTTACAATTATTTACAAATTTAAATATTCTAATAAAATCATTTCACATTAATACAATTAAATTTTTTTTATTAATACAATTAAAAACTTACAAATATTTTACATACAATTACAATTAAAATTAGAATTAGAATTAGAATTATAATTTTACGATTATAATTACAATTACAATTTAAATTTTACATACAATTACAATCATTTCACAATAATACAATTAAAATTTTACAAAAATTTTACATACAATTAGAATTACATTTACAATTTTACAAATATTTTACATACAATTACAATTAAAATTACAATTACAAATACAAATACAATTTTAGAATTTTACATACAATTAGAATTAGAATTAGAATTTTACAATTTGTCATATATACAATTACAATTAAAATTACAATTACAATCATTTTACAATAAATTAAATATTACAATTACAATTAAAATTTTACATTAATAGATATTTTAGATACAATTACAGTTAGAATTACAATTACAATTACAAATTCAATTACAATTTTAGAATTTTACATACAATTAGAATTAGAATTAGAATTTTACAATTTGTCATATATACAATTACAATTACAATAATTTCACAATAAATTAAATATTACAATTACAATTAAATTTTTACATACAATTACAGTTAAAATTACAATTACAAATACAAATACAATTTTTCAATTTTACATACAATTAAAATTTAAATTTAAATTACAATCACGACATAATATTTAATAAATATCATGGTAATTTAATATTAAATTAATTAATAAGCATCACGATCATGATAACCATAGTTCTAACATCATATTCGACTAAAAAACACATTCAAACATCAAATTAACATTATATATTAACATCATCACAACACAAACATCAAATATACATCTCATGTCAAATAACTCATGCTATCACATACACATGTATGTGCAAGCTGCACATTAAATGAACATATCTAACATGACCTAACAATATATACATCATGATGATCACCAACATGTAAATTAAGTACAACTGCAACATGAACATAAAATACATGGACCATATACATTAAATGAACATATCTAACATGACCTAACAATATACACATCATGATGATCACCAACATGTAAATTAAGTACAACTGCAACATGAACATAAAATACATGGACCATATATATATATATATATATATATATATAATGTTAAAAATATATAAGTGTAATATAAATGTCACGGATCAGCTGGTGGTAGTACAACATCAGTAGCAGTACTAGTGGAGGCCTGCTCAGTCAATGGTGCAGCCTCAACAATCGATGGTCCAGCTTGCGCATGATCATAACTAGTACTGATGGATGCTGTAGGCTGCTGACTGCATGTGGCTGATGGTCCAGCCTCATCTCCATGATGACTACTAGATGCTAGTGGAGCCTCATGCTCATCAGGTGCGGCGCGAGGTGAACGATCATGAGATGATGAGTCGCTGCTCGTGGACTCTCCATCATGTGCTGCGGCTCGAGCACGCCTATAACGTGCAACATTCCTCCTCGACCGCGTAACAACTGTCATAGCTCCTACGACATGCCGCATCAGGCTGTACATGTCACGCGACATGCCTCTCCACATCTATAATAGCCTATCATCGGCCTGTATGTCTCTGTAATGAGCGGGCCTAATGCCCGCCTCAAAAATCAATGCACTGAGTTGGTCGCCCAACTCCATCCTGTATCTAGTATCAGGTGGACTGCGCCTAGCAAAAGGCGGTACCGGCGCACCAACAGGAGCATGTATCTCTGCACCGGTCTCCTGATCATGATCCTTGGCATCTTCTATGCCCTGATCGTCATCAGGATCCACACCTGGATCATGTGGTGGTGCCAGAATATCGTCACCATCAAAAGAGCCAATGTCTGTAAAATATATACAAGTACACAACAATAATTAGACAATTTCATTACACAATTTAATAAAAATAAGTTAAATAAAATGTTAGAATAAATATAAATAAAACAGTAATATTTCCTCTATCATCTGGCAGCTCATCATCTGTGAAGAGGATGTTGGCACACCCTCGCTAATCCAGTCCAACATAAGGACAGGGGACCATAATGAAGGGATGCAGTTCGTCAAAACTAGCTAGTAAGTCCAGTGCATCATGTGATATCCTGGCTGGAAACATAGTCTCTTCTTTCTTGGGCATCATCTGCCCCCACATGGGTGTTCGGGCCTCTAACATCAACCTACGAGGCTACCGAACAAAATTAGGCCTCATATCTGGAACCCTCTTAAAAAATAAACAAAAAAGTTCTGAAGCAAAAGGGAGGTTGACCGTCCCTTGTGCATGAGCACGACATCTATCTAAGGCCGTACAAAACTGCCGCAAAAAAATGGCAGACCACCTAACAAGTCATGGCTCCTGTAAAAAAGAATCAACATAATATAGAAGCTAGAAACTAATGTGTTTCCTGTCACTGGTGTTGTGTGAAATGTTCGAAATGAGAAGTGAGAGGCACTGCACGTCCTGTCTACCAAATGCACCAATATGTAATTGACCTCCAACAACCTGAAACTCTGAAGGAGATAATACATCTACTCCAATGTATCTCTGGGAGTAAACTAACTGAATCCCTGCTACACAACCAGCTAGAACCTCCGGGAACGAGGGAAAATCCACCCCTCTCCTCGATAGCCATGTAATGAAATATATATCCTCCTCAGTGGATGTGTACCATTGGTTAGAACCAACCTGGAAAGCCTGTTGGTGGGCATTCCACCCGCGGATAAGATGTCTCAAAAACACACTATGGGAAGTAGCCTCCTCATAGAAATTGAGGAGGCCTACCTGCCTTAGGAGCCCCTGGGTATCTGCTGTAATAGGGCGAGGGTACACATCTCTCTCCCTCTCTCGTGCCTCCCACTGGCGAAGCATGTCATACTGCTCCGCTTGTTGTTGATGTTGTTCCTCCTCTTCTCTCTGAATCATTGACATATTAAATATTTTTTTTATATTAAATCAGACATGTTTTAAAAATATACATATATAATTTTTTTTGGAAAAAAAACAGACCAGTTGGTGCGCCACAAAAACAGTCATGCATTGGTTCCGGTGCGGTGTTTGGTTGTAGCGCCCCGGAGGCGGTGCCCCAGATGACATAAAACACACCGTATGCGGTGCACCTAATTTTTTTTAAAGCACCGTTGACTATATATGGTGTCAGAAGAGCAGTATGATGACTAGAATATATGCTTCGACGCATATAGTCATGTCAGCGCACCAACTTCTTGACAAATTACATAGTAAATGGTGCGATCTTTTACTAGGCCACACCGTTGACCCTGTCAGAATGCTGAATGCGGTGCGTTAACAGACACCGGGGCAGATATTTTCATCAACGCACCGCGTTGCTATTCCCATGGTCAATGGTGCGACCAGCTAAATGATTTCACCGTACCTTTTTTAAAATTTTAAAATAACGCGTCGCACCTTTTGGTACCACCCTGGACACGTTGCGGATACCGTTAGCACTGATTGCTGTGCGGCCTGTAAATTTTACAGGCATCACTGCTTACTGGTGCGAGCTGAATGGCTCGTGTGCACCGCATGACAGTTTTTTTTATTTTTATTTTTAAATGGTCAATTTTAAGGTTATTTCAAATTCTTATCCGCTAAAAATCTTAATTATGGAAAAACAATAAAAATACTCGTACATTTTGCTGTCAAGGAGGCATATTGGTTGTAGAATTTGCAAAAGAAAATTTGCTCATCGTTTTGAAAAATTCAAGATGGAGCTTGGTGGGTGATGCACAACATTAGTGCATGCAATGAGTGAAATGGGAGCATCGATGTTAGGGTGGCTCAGAGAAGGAGAAATTGCACCAGTGCTTGAGAGCTCTGGAGCACTGAGAAAAGTGAAAAATGCGGTTTTTTGGCCGTAATTTACTTATTTATTTATTTTTATTATTTATTATTTATTTTATTTTTTATAAACCTTGTTTCGGTGTGCAGGGTTTTATAGGCGCACCAGTGTGGTTGCTTAAGACCGCACTTGGTGGTTTCAGTTTTGGCTTGGTGTTTTAAGATGCACTAGTGCGGTTCCTTAACACCGCACTGGGTTGTTTTTGTTTTGGTGCGGTGTTTTATAATGCACCGGGGCAGAATATTTATGAAGCATCGGTGCTCTACAGTAATGGGACGCACTAGGTGGGTGTGTCTGGAGTGCACGATGTCCGGTGTGCCAATGTTTTGTGAGCACCAGTGCTTGCTCTTGTAGAGCGCACTGATGATTGAGAGCTCTGGAGCACTGAGAAAAGTGAAAAATGTGGTTTTTTGACCGTATTTTTTTATTATTATTTAACCCTGTTCCAGTGTGCGGGTTTTATAGGCGCACCAGTGTTGTTTCATATGAACACACTGGTCCATTTCTATTTTGGCGCGGTGTTTTATGATGCACCGGTGCAGTTTCTTAACACCGCACTAGGCTGTTTCTGTTTTGGCGCGATGTTTTATGATGCACCGGCGCAGAGGAGTTGTGAAGCACTGGTGCTTTACAATAATAGGATGCATCGGGTGGGTGTGTACGGAGCGGACGGTGTCTGGTGTGCCAATGTTTTGTGCGCACTGGTGCTTTCTCTTGTAGAGCACATCGGTGATTGAGAGCTCTGGAGCACTGAAAAAAATGAAAAATCCAGTTTTTTTGTCGTAATTTTTTTTTTTTTTTTTATAAACCCTTTGCCGGTGCACGTGGTTTATATGCGCACCAGTGCTGTTTCTTAGGAACACACCGGTCGGTTTCTATTTTGGCACGTTTTTTTATGATGCACTGGTGCATTTTCTTAATACTGCACCGACGATTTCAGATTTGGCGCGGTGTTTTATGATGCACCGGCGCGGAAGAGTTGTGAAGCACCAATGCTCTACAGTAATATGACGCATCAAGCGGGTGTGTATGGAGTGCACGGTGTCAGGTGTGCCAATGTTTTGTGCGCACCGGTGCTTTCTTTTATAGTGAGCATCAGTGCGATGTTGGATGATAAGCGCACCGAGCTGAAAACATCTGCAAAACCCTCCGCCCGCCAACCTCCTCTAGTAACCTCCGCTAGAAACAAATGTATGGGGTATTTTTATAAGGGGTTCCTCAAAAAAATCCGCTACAGGGTCTTTTCCTTGTAGTGAAATCAACAACTGCAACCCTCTTTTCCTTGTAGTGAAATCAACAACTGCAAGGGAAAGCTTCAAATGCTGACAAGTTTTGATCTCTGGAACTCTGTTAATAGCTGTAAATTCGGTGACCTGTGTAAAGCCGAATGAAAAGGTAAAGTAAAAGTTTAAACATGCATGCAGTGGTGAATTTAAGGGCAATTAAACTTGTTTTCTATTTGAAAATGGGCATGGGTACGTTTCCTAATGGTTAGCCATTGAGTTAATTGGTTAACGATCAGGAGAACATGGGAATTAAAGTGATTGGACATGCTAGTCCATGTTGGCATGACTTGGTAGGCAGGATAAATGACGATTTTGATCAACGATTATGTGGGATTCCGGAGGGGTAGGAAAGCGATAAGTGGTTTTGTACGGGGGGTGCGAAATCACACGGCTTTGACACATAGCAGTGGGGTCTAATGTGATATGGATGGTAGGTGAATAAATGAATGCAATGTGTCACTATAGCGATGGAGGATAATGGATAGTGGAGTATGAAAATAGTAAAATATAAATAATAGGATTTTAAAACCTATGGTTTAAAGAATTATTTTCTAAATATTAAAGATAAATCTTTAATATAATGCAATTTCGAAAATATACTTTTTTCAGCAAAGTTTTTATTTCTCTTCGAAATATAGCAATAGAACATAGAATTTCCCATGGCACAAAGTTTATTTGGAATATAAAACAGGCTAGCTCCTTCCACAAGCCCTTTATGAATGAAATGGAATTTTGATTGCCTTTTTAAAGTGAAAAACTGAAGACTTTTCATGGCAGTTTTGACCCTAACTTTGACCCATATGAGATGAAATGACATGACTTTAGACCTCTGAATGGAGATGAAAAAGTGTGAAGGAGTAGCATATCTTGATGAGACTTGTTCAATGATCAAATTTATTGCTGAAGACTGATTGAAAAAGAATTTTTTTTCTACTAAATATCTGATGAAAATCTCTTAAAAGAGCTATCTTTGTTCACTGAAAAACTAACTCTAACCATTAGCAAGAGGGTTGATCACCTCCTTATAATACCTTAGCTTTATTTTTCCCTCTTACTCCTTATCATTCCACAAATTATCCTTAAATTTGGAAGTAATAGTGCTTTTAATATTACCCTTATTCTCCAAGATGATCTCCTCCTTTATCCCCCAATGGTCGAGTGAAGATTGGGCATCCTTATGCCAACCTCGCTTCAGATGAAGGTGGGGTTTTGACTAGAGTTAGAAGAAATTTCTAGGAGTCGCTTGTATTCCATGTTGTATAAGTTTTTCTTTTACAACAGATACCTAAATATACCATGCTTTCAATGGGGGAATGGTCAGCAGTTCACAATTTTTTCTCAAAATTCAAGTTACAGGATTGGGTTCGAAATGGAAAACAGGTTCAGAACCGGATTGACTAGCAGAGTGGGATCTGAATTGGTGGCTGTCATGGAGTCTTGAAATATGCATATAGAATTAGGGATTGCAAAGCCGCAGAAATGTTGCAAGTGGAACAACGACCATGATACAGTCAACAATGAGGGCTGCACGGTGGTGATTAGATCGCAGAAGTAGTAGTGGGAGATCAATGGGAGAGGGCTCATCGCAGTTGAGAAACATCACACATCGCACAGAACATATTTTACCGTTAAAGAGTCTCACAAGTTAAATTTTTTAACCTGCGATGTGAAGTGAGAAGGCAGAGATATAACGTGGATCTTCGGATCGAGAAACAAACTAACGATGAAGATTGCAACACCCAGAAAAGAGATTTAGCAAATCGCAATATTTAGAAGCTAAGAGTTCACAAGATATGTTAAATTGGTTGCAATGCGGTAAATTTGAAATATACGATGCGATGAGGGGAGCCACGTGTCAGCATTGCACACGAGTGCATGTGGCATAAATTATGGTTTTAGCGTTATCAATACCAAGTTAAACTTGCGGGCAAGGGATTTGTGATGCGCTGTGATTGGTTGCATGTTGTGGGACCCAAGAACCCTGTTCCGCGTGTATGTAAGATGTTTAAAGCTATGTGCGACTTGTTTCAAACGTAAGCATTGTTTGATCGCGAACGTATGTATGTTTAATGAAACTCCGATATTGTATTCCACTGTTTCCACTAATTGTCAAGCCACTTAATAGTTGGGGGTGCGCATGTGGCCACCACCCTAACCATAAATTTTAATGCATAGATTTATTGGCAGAGCAGATAAGGGTGCACCAAATTTGGCGGTAAACCCTAATTTAACTCCAGTTAACTGGAGTTCTCCACATTTAGTGAGTTTTCCTAGGAGATATTGGGAAAAAGAGTAGGAGGCTCAATTTTCGACCAGTTTGAGTGAATGAAGAGTCATTCTTGACTAATTGGATCATTATAAATCCATTGGTGTAGAGAAAACAACCATTAGAGCACTATAAATACATGTAATACCAAAATTTTGAGCATAATGAATGATGGACAAGCCATTGGGAGCTGGACCAACAGATGTAGCCCAGGAGGGGTGAACTGCTTCCTCATGCCTGCTGTGTAAACTTCATGTGGTGACTTATTTATTTGTTTTACACTATTGTTTAGTGTTATTTAAACTTATTTTATGGTTCTAATTCACTAAAGTTCATCTATAATTCATGGAAAAACTCCTTAATCCTTATGCAAACTATTGAACCAATTATGCACATGTTTTTAAAACTAAAAGACCCTTAGCACAAAAAAACTAATATAGTCATTTAAGATCAAATGGTATAAAAGCTAGATTTTTTCTCTAATGTTGTTTAGTGCGAAGAATTTTTTAACTGTTTGCAAGTTTTATATGCTTACAAGGCTCAAGCTCAAAAGGGAAGAAGGAAAACTGGTGGAAGCAAGAGGGTCTCAAAAGGAGCAAAAGAAAAGGAGAGGAAGATTGCCACAATCTCCACCACCTAGTTCACCTCCTAAAGAAGCAGAAGCTCCATTAAGCATGTCTCATAAGGAAGGAAAAAATCACGAATAAGTTGACCCTAAGGAAGAAGAAAGAGTGTTTAGGAAAGCATTTCTTTACATGACTGATATGGTTAGAATTCTTTATCAAGAAAGGAATGAGAGACTGAAAGGAGAAGGATCTAAACTCCAAAATGAAGGACAAGGATCTTCATGAGGTCAACATGATGAAGACAAATCAAAGAAGGGAAATGGAGGAAATGGAGGCAATGGAGAGCCACCATCTTCACTCTCATCATCATCAACATCATCATCATCTTCTACCTCTTCTTCATTACATCGACCACATAAGTCCAAGAGCACTGGTAAATCTCCTGTATTAAAACATGATGTTAAGTTCGAATTGCCAATGTTTAATGGTGAAGTAAATGCAAACAATCTAGATAATTGGATTTGACAATTGGAGGTCTATTTAAGAATATATAACCTTCAAGATGATGATACAAAAATTCAATTAGCTTCTTTGAGAATGGAAGATGTAGCACTTGTTTGGTGGGAAGCCAAGGCACAGGAGGAAATAAAGAAACATGGTAAGATTATTCTATCATGGTCAGATTTTATTGCTGCTATTAAATGACAGTTTTATCCATTATCTCATATGCAAAACTCCATCATGAACTGGCAGAAATTTAGGCAGTTAAAGGGACAAAATGTGCAAGAATACACCCAAGAATTTAGGAGAAGAGCTTTTTTATTAGGGGTGGATTTGCAGAGAGACGATACTTTGCTAAAGTACATAGGAGGCTTACATAACTACCTAAAACATACTATTCTCTTGTTTAACCCCATCATTCTAGATGAAATTTGTGTTCAGGCCACACATCTAGAAGCTAGAGGGAAGAACATTCCTGAATAGGGCAGGAAGAAACCTTTTAAGGGTAAATTCAAGGAGAAAACCCCAAAAAGTAAAAACTAAAAGAATGCACCTATTAAGAAAGAGGGAGAAAAAGTGACTTGTAAACATTGTTCAAAAGAAGGCCATTATGAAACTCATTGTTGGAAATTACATCCAGAATTGAGGCCAAAGAAACCCAATAACAAAGGGAAACATAAAACTGCTGCTACAACTCAACATGACTTAGGGTCCGATTCAGGCGATGAGACTAAAATTATAGCTATGGGATTGAAGAACATGAAGGGAAAAGAAATTGAAACTAAACCCAGTACTAGTACATCAAACTGTCACATAAACACCCCAAATGAAGAAGAAATAATATAATTGTTTCATGTGAGGGTCATATCCAAGCATACCAAGATTTACACACTGTTTGACAGTAGGTCACAAGCAAACTTAATCTCTGAAGATTTGGTCAAAAAATTTAACCTTGAGACCTTACCACATCCAAAACCATATCCATTGGGTTGGATTTGTAAGGATGAAAATCTACAACTTACAAGGAAATATATATTGAGGTTTGCAATCACCGCAAGCTTTATTGACACAGTTGAATTAGATGTGGTTTCGCTTGATATAACTGGTATTGTATTAGGGAGTCCTTACTTGTATGACAGGAAAGCGATATTCTATGACCACGAGAAAAAATATCATTTATTCAAAGATGGAAAGGAGTTCATTGTTAGAGCACACCACAAGAAGACAAACATTGCTTTGGTAAATGCTGGACAGGTAAAGAGGCTGGTAAATTCAAGTAATAATTTTGTTCTTCTTATGATTAATCCAAAAGCTGATATTAATCATGAATATTTTAAGGGATGTGATCCTATGTTGAAATCAAAATTATATGAAGTGGTTAATGGGCATCATGAGATGCTTCAAGAGCCAACATGATTGCCTCCTAAAAGGGAAATTCAACATGAGATTCAGTTGCAACAAAATTGTCCTCTTCCAAACATCAGTATGTATCGCATGTCGATAATGTAGAATGATGAAATAAAGAGGAAAATCAAAGATATGTTGGATAAAGGTATCATAAGGCCAAGCACCTCGCCATGTGGTTCACCCATAGTTTTGATACCAAAGAAAGATGGGACTTGGCGCATGTGTGTAGATTTTCGAGCTTTGAAAAAAAATACGGTAAAAAAGTGTTACCCACTCCCAAGAATAGATGATTTGCTTGATCAGCTAAAAGAAGAAAAGTTTTTCACTAAGTTATATTTACGAAGTGGATATCATCAAGTAAGAATTGAAGAAAGTCATATATGGAAAATTGCATTCTAAACCAAACAAGGACTCTTTGAGTGGCTAGTTATGCCTTTTGGTTTATGTAATGCATCGACAACTTTTATGCGGGTTATGGATAATGTTTTGAGACCATTCCTTGATGAATTTGTTAATGTGTACTTAGACGACATTTTTATTTCAGCAAAACAAGAGAAGATCATGTCTTGCATGTAAATAGAGTGCTTGATATTTTTAAGAAAGAGAAATTGTTTCTTAAGATGTCAAAATGTGAGTTTGGAAAGACTTCTTTGGTATATTTGGGACATATTGTAGGAGGAGGAGAATTGAGGATTTATCCTTCTAAAGTGGAGGCCATTGTCAATTGGCCCACACCCAAAATAGTTACCGAGGTAAGAAGTTTCTTAGGTGCAGCTCAATATTGGAGGAAATTCATTGCTAACTTTTCTTCCATTGCAACTCCTATGCATGCAGTGACAAGTGTGAAGAAAGGTTTCCAATGGGGAGGCAAACACCAACAAGCTTTAGAATCTTTAAAAGACAAGATCATTTTAGCTCCAGTCCTTTCACTACCAAATTAGAGATAGCCATTCAAGATAAAAACTGATGCTAGTGACTATGCCATGGGCACAGTTCTTTTCCGGCATGGTAAGCCTAACGCCTTTCATTTAGAAAATTTTAATGGTGCTGTGACTAATTATCCTAAATATGACAAATAACTATATGTGTTGGTACAAAGTGTCAAGAAGTGGAAGCACTACTTGATGGGTAAAGAGACTATTGTACACACCGATCACTAACCCTTACAGTACTTGCAGTCGCAAACAAAATTGCAGCAATCAAGACATTTCAGGTGGATGGGATTTCTTCAAAAATTTCACTTGGTTATAAGGTATAAAGAAGGTATATTCAATAAAGTTGCAGATATGCTTTCGAGACCAATCATTAGTGCTTCTAATTTACTAAAAAATGATTGTGTTGTACATGAGAGTTACATAGTACAATATGCACATGACATTGATTTCAAAGATGTTTATGCTAGTTTGAGTGAAGGGAATCAAGTTGAAGAAAGAGATTATCACATGCATAAAAAATTTCTATTTCATTTGGGAAAGCTATGTATTCCACAAGGAGAGAGTCTAAGTGTCATGAGAGAAGCTTATTCTTCTCTTATTGCTGGACACTTTGGGGTAAGAAAAATAGTAGCGCATCTACAAAGGTATTGTTATTGGCCTCGCATGATAGATAGTGTGTCATGTTTTATAAGAAGTTATTCTATGTGTGCAACAAGTAAGCCTAGTAATAGGAAACTTGGATTGTACACGCCACTAGCGGTGCCATCAAGGCCATGGGAGAGTGTCTCCATGGACTTTGTTGGAGGTCTACCTATGTCAAGAAAGAAATATGATTATCTTTTTGGAGTTGTGAATAGATTCAGTAAAATGTGTATACTTATGCCATGTAAGAAGACCATTACTGCTGAAAATACTGTTGAACTTTATTTTCAAAATGTTTGGGTTCATTTTGGATTGCTCACTTCTATTGTTAGTGACAAGGATTCCAGGTTCATTGGGATTTTTTGGTCAAATGTATGGAGAATGATGGACACAAAATTGAAAAAGAGTACCACTTTTCATCCACAACAAATGGAAAAACTGAAGTGGTGAACAAAAAAATTGTGCATCTATTGAGAGGATATTGTAGCAAACATCCTAAGTTGTGGGATGAAAAACTGCATTACATTCAACATGCTTACAATCGGGCAAAGCACTCTTCAACACAAACCTCACCTTTTGAAGCATGCTTTGGGTATTTTCCAAAATCGCCATTAGACTTCCTCTTTGGGAAGGATGTTACAATTGATGGCCATAGCGATATTGATAAGGCTCGAAAGTTCATTGAGAAAATTCAGATGATACATCAACAAGTTAAAGAACAAGTTGAGAAAAGTCAAATAAAATACAAAGAGAGGCATGAAAAACATAGGGTTGATCACAAGTTTCAAGAGGAAGATGAGGTATGGTTGCACATTAGCAAAGAAAAGATGCAAGGGGAAGGTAAAAAAACTCAAACCCATTCACTATGGTCCTTTCAAGATCATAAAAAACGTTGGTAATAATGCATTCCAACTTGATTTGACTTATTACATGCAAATGTATTCAGTTGTTAATGTTGAAAGCTTACGCATGTATGAGTCTCCTTTGATTGATGATCAAGGAAGTGATGTTCAGTTAGCTTCTATTGAATATTTCTCACCAGAATTTCTGGATGAGCTCAAAGAAGATACAATTCTTGATAGGAGGACAAGAGCATTAAAGAGGGGAAGTGTTGACTACCTTTGAGTTGGGCTCAAAGGTGTTGAGATTTAACAAGAAGATCCTAGTGAAAATAATGCACCAACACTAGGATGGAGCCTCAACCTATTTTTAGGTGGTAGTCTATTTTTAGAATGCATGAGAAAATTCTATTTATAAATGATGTCTATTTATAGATGGTGAGAAAATTCTATTTATAGATGATGTTCTATTTATAGGTGTATGTGTGAGTTCTATTTATAGATTTCATGTCTATTTATAGATGCATGTCAACGATTATTATCCCTTACTAATAGTTGGACAATAAACAATTATCTATTCTCAATGAGCACTTGGAAATAGTTAACTAAAGTGGAAAATTAGTTAGCTATTGGAAATTGGAGTTCAAAGTGTGGTTGGTGGGACATGCAAGTGGACTTAGTTGTAATTGAGTGATTCAAAGTTGTAACAGAGTTGGATGTGTAGTTATGTGAGTTGTAAAGTAGTTTAACCCAGTTAAGTGAGTTAAAATCAGTTGTGCTAGTTGTAACTGAAGATACACTAGTGAGAGATTAGTGAATCAATTATTAATTAATTCACAATAAGTGGTCTCACATGCAACTGAAGATTTACTACTATTAACTACATGCATGTCAGATCCAATGGAGACCCAGTTGAGATGTAGGTGAAAGAGACAGTTTGACTATCAATTGTGACATTAGTGGGTGCACTCATGCAACCACAGACACATTGGATGTGCCCACGAGGATTGTATAGTCAAGGCAAGAGAGATTCCATTCATTCAGGGATTGCTATCAGTAGGGATTGAGCAGTGGAGGCAAACTATCTGGAGGCAGTAAATTGGCACATGCATTTGCCAATTTTTGTATGACAATGTGAGACGATTGTATATTGTACTGAGAGATCTTGGATTAGAGTTTTGTATGAGATTGTTTCATGATCCATTATATATACATAATATATGATAGAGGGGTTTTTAGCTTTATGCTTTCCCGGTAAAAAAATCTGTGTTATGTGTGATTGATCTTTCTTCTTGATATTGCAATTGGCGACCGTGTTTTAAATTCCACAATATTTTTTTTAGAAGCAATTATGTATTTAACAGTGGCATATAATTTTTAGATCACGATAATCTAGGAAATACATAATTTGTATTAAAATTTCTACATGGTATCATAGCATAAAAGTTTGCAATTTTGAAGCAGAAGTTGAGTTTGTTGGTGGAAACAATTCGAATTTGCAGAAAGATTTTCTTGGTGCTACAGTTGGGTAAACATCAAAATGGATTTCAATGGCTTGCATATAGAGTATGCACTTGAGGGCAACTCGAACTAAATTTCCTAGAAGGACAAGATGGAGGCGGTGCTCGAAGATAATGGCTTGAAGGAATTCATCGACAATGATGTTCCTAAGCCCACTTCGACAGATCTGCATCACTTGATGCATGGCAAAAGAAAGTGGAAAAGGTGTGGAGGATTATGTTGGAAGGTGTACGAGACCACATTGTCTCAAGACTTCATGGGAAAGCCACACCATATGATATGTGGAAGGCTTTGACGGATCTTTTCCAAAGCAGCATAGACCATAGGGAATTGGAGTTGAAAGATAAATTCAGGAAGATCTAGATGGAAAAGGGAGACAACATTCCAAAGTATCTCACAAAGTTTGTCTAATGTCGAGATGAACTGGGGAGTGTGGGAATCACTGCTGCTGATGATGATTTGGTGAGCTTGGATCTCTTGGGACTTCCTAATAGTTGGCACAATTATGAAGAGACTATCAACGGACGAGAAAAATTGCTAGATTGGGAACAACTGTGGTCAGATCTAGTGCAGGAGGAGTTCAGGCGAAACACCAGAGATGGCTCTTTATGTAAGCATGATGATGAAGAGGATTGTGCTTTGTCTACCAAGGCAAGGAAAGGGAAGGGGAATAAATTCCATTCAAAATCTGTGTCTAAAGGCAAGAATCTGGATTTGTCCAAAGTGAACTGTTTTCACTGTCACAAATAGTGGCATCTCGCTACTAACTGTCCACAGAAGAAGAAGAACAAGAAGGTTGCTAGAGCTGCAGCTGGTGAGGCCCTTTCCTCACTGTTTGAACTTGATTTCGCTTTAATCGCATGCATGGTTTCAAGTTCATTGGGATCGGTGTGGCATTTGGATAGTGGTGCTTCCTTCCACATGACAGGAGATAAGGAGATTTTTAGTGACTTGGAGGAGAAAGATCTCCAAATGCATATAGAGATGGGCGACGATGGACGATACAATGCGACTGGAATTGGTACCATTATCTTTTAGAGGGAGTCAGGTAAACCATTTCAATTGAAAAATGTTGTGCATGTTCCAAGTTTGAAGAAAAAGTTGGTCTCAGTCGCAATGTTGGAGGACAGAGGCTATGACGTTGTTTTCAACAATGAAAAATATTTCCTACGATATAAAACAACAGGTCAAGCCAAGAGGATAGGGATTCGAGTTAAGAATCTATACAAGCTGGAGGTAGATGACTGCGCTGCCATGATGGGCAAGGTAGAAAAAGTGGTGAGCCAAGATGAGGGCGAATTATGGCATAGGCGATTGGGCCATCTTCATCATGGAGCCTTGAAATTCATGTAGCAAATATCTATTGGACTTCCAATGGGAACACTTGCTTAGTTAGATCAGTGCAAGGGTTGCACCATGGAGAAGTATGTAAAGTCCACCTTTCATGAAAATAAGAACCGTGCATCGGTGATCCTGGAGAGAGGTTGCTTCAACAACAAAGCATAAGTATTATGTTATTTTTTTTATGACTTTTCTCATAAATCCTGGATCTTCTTCATGTAGAAGAAGGATAAAACATTCTCAAAGTTCTGTGAGTTTAAGGCATTGGTGGAGAAAGAGTCGGGGAAGCAAGCGAAGGCTTTGAGGAGCGATAATGGTGGAGAATACATCTCTAAAAAATTCAAATACTTCTGCAACAAAGAAGGAATTCAAAGAGAACTAGTAGCGCCTCATAACCCACAACAAAATGGGGTCACGGAGAGGAATAACAAAACGATTATGGGTGCAGCATAAGCGATGTTGCATGATCAGGGCCTACCAATGCATTTGTGGGTGGAAGCATGCAACATTGCGGTTTATGTGCAAAACCGTTGTCCTCATAGAGTACTTGGCATTAGTACACCTAAAGAAGCTTTCACTGGTAAGAAACCATATATTCCTCACTTTAATATTTTTGGCTCATCTGTTTATGTGCATGTGACCAAGAATGCCAGGTAGAAGTTGGAGCCGACTACTGAAGTAGGGATATTTTTGGGGTACACGGAAACACCCTATAATTATCATGTGTATTTTCATAACAGTAAGATGAATGTTATTCTACAGGATATAAAATTCGATGAGGGGAAATCCATGCAGTTTTCGCTTGAGAGGGAGCTAGAATTTCATGTGAAGGAGGAACTGCTGGTTCCTAAAGATGAGACTTTATATGTGGATCAGCCACAGGAGGAGGTTCATGGAGTGGAGGAGTCCAATCACCCAGATCCAAACATCAGAACATGCAGAAGGTGTACCACAGAAGCTGATAGGCTGAGACTTGATGTTGCCTAGAATGTTAGAGCCCCTACTTCACAACGCATACAAAGGCAATCTTCTGACTGATTTACTGGACACATGGCTCTCATGAGAAATGTATTGTGACTGAGCCATATTATTTTCAGGAAGCAGTGCGGGAGCCCACATGGGTAGATGCAATGGTGGAGGATTATGAATCCATTGTCAGAAATAGTGCTTGGGAAATTGTTCCAAGGTCGGTTGATAAATGAGTGGTAGGTTCGAGATGGATCTACAAGGTAAAGCAAGATGCTGATGGGAGTGTTGAGAAATACAAGGCCAGATTTTTGGCCCGAGGCTTCTAACAGATCGAGGAGATTGATTATGAAGAAACCTATGCACTTGTCGCATGGTATTCTTCCATAAGGACCATCCTTTCTCTCTCAACGCAGATGGGCTGGCGCATTCATTAGATGGATGTGAAGACTGCGTTTCTCAATGGGATCATTGAGGAAGATGTGTACATAGAGCAGCCTGAAGGATTTGAAATCTTCAGCAGCGAGTTGCATGTGTGCCAACTCAAAAGAGCGTTGTATGGGCTAAAGCAAGCACCCCGTGCTTGGTACACTCATATAGACAGCTATTTCATCGGACTAGGCTTCACCAAAAGTGAAGCAGATGCAAACCTATACCAAATTGTGGTGGAGGGTAAGATTTTAATTATTTTTCTTTATGCTGATGATTTAATATTGGCTGGTGATGAGTAGCTGATACACTCATGCAAGGAGGACCTTGCAAAGGAGTTCAAGATGAAGGATATGGGCCTCCTTCATTATTTGCTTGGATTGGAAATATGGCAGTAAGATGGTGAACTTTTTGTGTCTCAAGGAAAGTATGAAAGAGAGATACTGGGTAAGTTTCACATGGAGGGATGCAAACCCATGATACCCCTCTTCCAGGAAACTGGAGGAAAGAGGATGCTACATCTGGGGAGGTAGTGGATGCTACTGTCTATCGAGAGTTAGTGGGTACGCTAATGTATTTAGTGAATACAAGACCATAAATATGCTATGCGGTTAACCTGCTAAGTCAAGCGATGGTTAAGCCTACCAAGCTCTTTTGGAAGGCGAGAAAGCATGTCCTGAGATACCTGAGGGGCACATCTGAGTATGGCTTATGGTACAGAAAAATGGATGAGGTGAAGTTGCATGGCTTCACGGATGCAGATTGGGCGGGTAGCCCAACAGACATAAAGAGCACATCAGGGGGGATCTTTAGTATCGAATCTACAACTCTTTCTTGGTATAGCAGGAAGCAAAGGTCCGTGGCACTCAGTTCAGCGGATGCAGAATACATGGCAGCAAGTCAAGCTACATGTGAGGCTATCTGGATGAGAAAGATCCTGGTTGGTTTGTTTGGTTCTCATTTAGATCCGACAATGATTTATTGTGATAATCAGAGTTGCATTAAACTCTCAATTAATCCTGTGTTCCATGATAGATATAAGCATATAGATATCCGGTGTCATCATATCAGAGATTGTGTTCAGCGGAAGATCATGTTGCTTCAGTACATTCCTACAGAAGATCAGGATGCAGACATTCTGACAAAGGCGATCACCAAAAGCAAATTCAAATACCATAGAGACAGGATTGGGGTGAAGGATAATCCCTTTCTTGTTGAGAGGGAGTGTTGAGATTCAACAAGAAGATCTGAGTGAAAATTATGTACCTACACTAGGATGGAGCCTCAAGCTACTTTAAGGTGGAAGTCTATTTTTAGAATGAATGAGAAAATTCTATTTATAGATGATGTTCTATTTATAGATGTATGTGCAAGTTCTATTTATAGATCACATGTCTATTTATAGATGCATGTCAACTATTATTATCCCTTAATAATAGTTAGACAATAAACAATAATCTATTCTCAATGAGCACTTGGAAATAGTTAACTGAAGTGGCAAATAAGTTAGCTATAGGAAATTTGAGTTCAAAGGTTGGTTGGTGGGACATGCAAGTGGACTTAGTTGAAATTGAGTGATTCGAAGTTGTAACAGAGTTGGATGTGTATTTATGTGAGTTGTAAAGCAGTTTAACTCAGTTAAGTGAGTTAAACTCAGTTGTGCTAGTTGTAACTGAAAATAGACTAGTGAGAGATAAGTGTATTAATTATTAATTAATTCAGAATCAGTGGTCTCACATGCAACTGAAGATTTAATACTGTTAACTACATGCATGTATGATCCAGTGGAGACCCAGTTGAGATGTAGGTGAAAGGGACAATTTGACTATCAGTTGTGAAATTAGTGGGTGCACTCATGAAACCACACACACACTGGATGTGCCCATGAGGATTGCGCAGTCAAGGCAAGCAGGATTCCATTCATTAGGGATTGCTATCAGTAGGGATTACGCAGTGGAGGCAGTAAATTGGCACATGTATTTGCCAATTTTTGTATGACAGTGTGAGACGATAGTATATTGTACTGAGAGCTCTTGGATTAGAGTTTTGTATGAGATTGTTTCATGATCCATGATATATACATAATATATGATAATGGGGTTTTTAGCTTTATGATTTCCCAGTAAAAACATCTGTGTTATGTGTGATTGATATTTATTCTTGATATTGCAATTGGCAATCATGTTTTAAATTCCGCAATATTTTTGTAGAAGCGATTCTGTATTTAATAGTGGCATATAATTGTTAGATCAGGAGAATCCAGACAATACATAATTTGTATTAAAATTTCTACAAAAGGCACTAAACTAGGCAAGGCAAAATGGATGGAGATTGGAAAGGTGAGGGAGCTGTAAGCTCATCTACTGAACATGTAATCAAGTCTTTTGGGGTCCAAAAGCTTCCCAATGGGGAGGAATGATCAGGAGTTCATAATTTTTTCTCAAAATTCAAGTTACAGGATTGGGTTCGAAATGTAAAACAGGTACAGAACTGGATCGACTAGCAAAGTGGGATCCGAATTGGTGGATGTCATGGAGTGTTGAACTTTACATATAGAATCGGGGATTGCACAGCCGTGGAAATGTTGTAGGTGGAACAGATGACTATGATCCAGTCAACAATGAGGGTTGAACAGTGGTGATTAGATCGCAGAAGCAATAGTGGGAGATCAATAGGAGAGATCTCATTGCAGTTGAGAAACATTTCACATTGCACAAAACTGAGTTTACTGTTAAATAGTTTCGTAAATTAAATTGTTTAACTTGCGATGTGAAGTGATAAGGTGGAGATGTAACGTGGATTTTCGGATCGAGATACAAACTAATGACGGAGATTGCAGCACCCGGAAAAGAGATTTGCAAATCACAATATTTAAGAGCTAAGATTTTGCAAGATATGTTAAATTGGTTGCAATGCTGTAAAGTTGAAATATACGATGCGATGAGGGGAGCCACGTGTCGGCATTGCACATGAGTGCACATCACATAAATTATGGTTTTAACATTATCGATACCAAGTTAAACTTTCGGGCGAGCGATCTACGATGCGTTGTGATTGGTTGCGTGTTGTGGGACCCGAGAACCTTGTTCCGCATGTACGTAAGTTGTTTAAGGCTATGTGTGATCTGTTTCAAATGTAAGTGCTGTTTGATCGCAAATGTAAGTATGTTTAATGAAACTCCGATATTGTATTCCATTGTTTCCATTAACTATCAAGCCACTTAACGGTTGGGGGTGCGCATGTGGCCACTGCCCTAACCATAACTTTTAATGCACGAATTTATTGGCTGAGTGGATAAGGGCACGCCAAATTTGGCTGTTAGCCCTAATTTAACTCCAGTTAACTGGAGTTCTCCATATTTAGTGGATTTTTCCTAGGAGATACTGAGAAAAAGAGTAGGAGGCTCCATTTTCGACCATTCAAAGTGAATGAATAGTCCTTCTAGACTAATTGGATCATTCTGAAACCATTGATGCAGAGAAAACAACCATTAGAGTACCGTAACTACATGTAATAGCAAAATTTTGAGCATAATGAAATATGGACAAGACATTGGGAGCTGGACCAACAGATGTGGCCGAGGAGGGGTGAACTGCTTCATTATGCCTGCTATGTAAACTTCAAGTGGTGACTTATTTTGTTGTTTTACACTGTTGTTCAGTGTTATTTAGACTTATTTTATGCTTCTAATTCACTAAATTTCATCTATAATTCATGGAAAAACTCCTTAATCCTTATGCAAACTAATGAACCAATTATGCACATGTTTTTAAAACTGAAAGGCCCTTAGAACAACAAAACTAATATAGTTATTTCAAATTAGGGAAGGCTAGCTTTACTCAAGAGAATAATTTTTATTAATTAATTTAATTATTTCATAATGGTTAATTTTTTTATTATTTTATGTTCCTCGTTGTGCTCCTTCATATCATTTATGTTTTTGATGATAGGTGAAGGATACACCGAAATGATGGAAAAAATAATAATATAACAAAGACAATTCTTTTCCAAATATTCAACTTACAACAACAAATTTTTCATGATAATAATAATAATAATAATATTGTATATCATTTATAATATTAAGAATAAAATAATCATTATAATAATTATATTGTATTTAAGTTTATTACATATAAATTTGTGATTTAGTTTATATTATAGTAATTTTGTTTTTCAAAGTACATTGTTATGATAATGTTGTAGTGGCTACAACCACCCTCCAAAATTTTTCCTATGCTTAGATTTTGGAGCCTAACCTTATACTCTCAGGAGCTTATCTTGCACTGCTATCAAGTATTCATGCTATGATTGAGGCTTATCCACTTCAACCGTGCTTGTGTTCACTTGTTTTCACACTTAGCTTATATTTCTAAGTCACAATCTAACCTCCTAACTTGATTTTGTAGCAATTATGGGTTTGCCTCAAGAAACCGCGCAATCCTTGAGGGCAAGGAACTTTGATGATTGGAATTGCATAGTTCAGACTGATAGTTAGCCTTGAGCTTAGAAATTGCGCAGTTCAGACTGACAGTCTGAAATTGAGCTAGAAAGTCACCCAGTTCCCTAGAATTGCGTAATATTTCCCGACTGTGTGCATGACAAGTTTTTCTCGAAGGAGGCACATTCCTGTTTTTTAGAAAATTTTGCCAAGTGTGGCATTTTCCTTGATTTTAGGCATCCATGTCATAAACCCTAATTTGCTTAGATATATTTAATTGATGCCCCTAGAGCTCATTTTCACATTACAAATTGGAGCTCTAGCATTCCCGAGGAGATCAAGGAACTTTCGGTGTGGTCGTTGTTGCTTTTCTGGGTGAGTTTCACTTTTCTTGTTTTTTCCTGCTCTTTTTGTCGTTTTTTTTTCATTTTGCTTGTGCGAGTGTTTTTTTGCTTATTTCTCTTCATGCATGCTAGATTTTTAAATTTTTTTAGCTGTTAGAGGTGTTGTTTCAATTTTTTTTCCTTTCACAAGTGTCATATCGATTTCTTTGTTTTTGCACCAATGGTCGGCGTTGCGGCGACTCAACTCACCAATTTGATTTTCTTCCCTTGTATTCATTTTATACAATTGATCTACATTGATTCACTCATACTTAGTCATATCTACACTTAATCTCATACCACCACTTATATCTGCTCATTTTTCACACTTCCATTGGGTAGATCTGCACTTTCCTTGGTTGGTTTTCACTATCCCCATCTGGGCATTGCGAAATCCTAAGGCTCAAACCGAGAGATTTACCTTTGGAACTACGCAGTGTGTAGTACAGGTTGGCCCAACTGTGCATTACACAGTTCCAGGGCTCAGCCTGCTTCCTTGGCCACTGAGACTGTGCAATGCACAATATTTCCCAGTCCACTTCCCAGGCTAAACTGCGCATTATGCAATCTAAAGCCTTAGGTTTCATCCTTGGCTATTGGGACTGTGCAGTCCATAGTTCCCAAAGACAACCAGTCCCTCTTGTTGTTGAAAATTACACAATACTTCTCTCCAGTTTCCCATTTTGCTACTTGATCATGCCTTGAAAGTAGATTTCCTAAAGACTGATGTTTACTTGCCATGAGTGTCTTTTCTATCCCACAAGTACCATAGTTGTTGAGAACTTCTCTCTAGCAATCATTGTTACCATGGCACCAAAGAGAGCAGCTTTAAAGGTGACCATTGAAAGCACTACTAGGGAAGAAGTTGATCAAATGAAATTTAACTTGCCAATATATGCAGACACTCAATTGTTTATTGAAAATCAGTTAACACTAACATGAAAAATAGTTAAAGATGATTTTTCAAAGGACTTCAAGGTATATCTAGAAGACTAACATATATATTTCAGTATTTAGCGGTCAATATTATAAAGGGTTTCATGCAGATACCCAACCATCCCATGTACAGATGTCATCAAATAGATTGTTTCGCACATTTATGAGAAGACTATGACATTGAACAGTGCCAACAGATAGAAGCTTGCTACCTTTCTGACAAAATATTATTAGCGTATGTATCATCTTCTTGAGCCAATAGAGCTCATGGAATTATACTTCTATATTACCCACATCTATGTGAGCACAAAATATATTTTCAAAGGCTGGGTGAAGGAGCCACCGAAGTTTTGACATACACCCAATCATTCATACAAGACAAAGTCACTCAGAAAGGCCTACTAGCTCTTGGTTATCTTAGCCCATAGAATCTACGGTCAAAAGAGCACAAATACCTTTCCTGAAGGGTGGGAAATCTTATTGAACCAGGTGGTGAATGAGGGGAAGCCATTCAAATGGTCATATTTGTTGGATCATCAGTTAAGAACCCATGTAGCACAAGCCTGTGATCCTCCCAAGGGAGAGCAAGCAAGGTTTTCTATGTTTTCATACTTACTAAATGCAATCTGAGCAGAGAATAAATTTCCTAGCATGAAATATACATGGACACCATGAGAAATTTGTAGAAATTTATTAATACTGACGTATTACCGGATTCTCCTGATATAACAATATTTATCTTCTTGCTAAATATAGAATCCTTCCACTGTTAAACTTGTGGAAATTTAAAACTCAATTGCAAACACATGTGAATAAAGTCAATCGCACATAACCCAGTTGTTGAACGGGAAAACTTGAAGCTAAAAACCCCAACTATCATATATTATGTATATCAATGGAATCATGTAATAATCTCAGAAAAATATTAGTACATCAAGATCTTAGTACAATCAACAATCATTACACACTGTCATGCAGAAATTTGCATCTCTATGCACCAATTTCTTGTCTCCTGACAGCCTGCCTCCACTGCGCAATCCCCGCTGAAGAATACCCCTGAATGAATTTGAATTTTCCTTCTGTGACTACGCAATCCTCATTGGAAACTCCAATGTGTGTCATATGCATTGAATGCATCACTATAGTCATGCACCTATTTTTAGATCGACGATCTATAAATAGACTTCGCCCAATATTCTAAAAATAGAATTTCATCTATTTTTCACATTTGACCAACCATCTACAAATAACATCCTGCAACTTATAGAATATGCTCACCATGTCTAAAAATAGACATACACCTAAAAATACCCTGTGGGACCCACTTAGTGAAGGTGCTTACTTTTCACTAAGCTGATCATCTTGTTGAATCTCAAAACTCCCTCTCAACAAGATAGGGATTATCCTTCACCCCGATCCTGCCTCTATGGTATTCGAATTTTCTCCTGCTGAGTGCCTTCGTCAGAATGTTTGCATCCTGACCTTCCGTAGGAATGTAATGAAGCAACATGATCTTCCGCTGCACAAAATCTATGATATGATGATACCAGATATCAATATGTTTAGATCTATCATGAAACACAAGATTAATCAAGAGCTTAATGCAACTCTGATTATCACAATGTATCACTGTAGGATCTAAATGTGAACCGAATAAATCGATCAGGATCTTCCTCATCCAGATAGCCTCACATGTAGCTTGACTTACTGCCATGTATTCTGCTTCCATTGAAATGAGTGCCATAGATCTTTGTTTCCTGCTATACCAAGAAACTACTATAGATCCGATACTAAAAACCCCTCCTAATGTGATATTTCTGTCCCTTGGGCTGCCTGCCCAATTTGCATCCATGAAGCCATGCAATTTCACCTCATCCGTTTGTCTGTACCATAAGCCATACTTAGATGTGCCTCTGAGATACCTCAGGACATGCTTACCTACCTTCCAAAAGGGCTTGGTAGGCTTAACATCGCTTGTGAAAGTTGGCTCATCGCATAGCATATGTCTAGTCTTGTATTAACTAAATACATGAGCGAACCCACCAACTGTCGATAAACAGTGGCATCCACTACCTTTGCCAATGTAGCATCCTATTTCCTCCAATTTCCTGGAAGAGGAGTATCCATGGGCTTGCAGTCCTCCATGTGAAACTTACCAAGTATCTCTCGAGCATACTTGCCTTGAGACACAAACAGTTCACCTTCTCGTTGCCATATTTCCAATCCAAGGAAATAATGAAGGAGGCCCAAATCCTTCATCTCGAACTCCTTTGCAAGATCTTCCTTGCATGATTGTATCAACTGCTCATCACCCATTAGTATTAAATCATCAACATAAATAAAAATGATTAAAAGCTTACCCTCCACCACAATTTGATACAGGTTTGCACCCACCTCACTCTTGGTGAAGCCAAGTCTAGTGAAATAGTTGTTAATCCATGTGTACCAAGAATGTGGTGCTTGCTTCAGCCCATACAACGCTCTTTTGAGTCTGCACACATGCGACTCACTGCTGAAGATCTCAAATCCTTCAGGCTACTCAATGTACACCTCTTCCTCAATGATCCCATTAAGGAATGCAGTCTTCACATCCATCTAATGAATGTGCCAACCCATCTGCGTTGAGAGAGCAAGGATGGTCCTTATGGAAGAATACCATGCGACAAGTGTAAGGGTTTCTTCATAATAAATCCCCTAGATCTATGAGAAGCCTCTAGCAACAAATCTTGCCTTATACTTCTCGATACTCCCATCAACAGCTTGCTTTAACTTGTAGATCCAATTCGAATATACCACTGATTTACCCACAGGCCTTGGAACAATCTCCCAAGCACTCTTTCTGACAATGGAGTTATACTCCTCCACCATGGCATCTAACCATGTGGACTCTTGTGCTGCTTCTTCAAAAGAATATGGCCTTGTCACGACACACTTTCTCATAAGAGCCATGTATCCAGTAAATCGGTCATGTGACTGTCTCTGTCTGCGCTGTGATGTAGGGACTCCTACATTCTGTTCCACATCAAGATTCAGTCTCTCAACTTTTGTGGTATACTTTTTTCTAGTTCTCATGTTTGGTTCTTCATGAGTGGACTCCTCCACTCCATGAATCTCCTCATGTGGCTGATCCACATCTAGAGGCTCATATTTGGGAACAAGTAGCTCCTCCTCTGCATGCAAGTATAGCTCCCTCTCAAGCGACAACTTCATGGCTTTCACCTCATTGAATTTTATATCCCGTCGCACCACAGTCATTCGACTATTTGGAAAATACACATGATAAGTTTGGGGTGTTTCTGTGTACCCCACAAATATCCCAACTTCTGCAATTGGCTCCAGCTTCTTCTTAGCGTCCTTTGTCACATGAATGTAAATAGATGAGCCAAAAATCTTCAATTGAGAAATATCAGGCTTCTTACTAGTAAAAGCTTCTTCAGGTGTACTCATGCCAAGTACTCTATGAGGAAAACGGTTTTGCACATAAACCGCAGTGTTGCATGCTTCTGCCCACAAGTGCAATGGTAGGCCCTGGTCATGCAGCATAGGTCGTGCAACACCCAAGATAGTTATGTTCTTCCTCTCCATGACCCCATTTTTCTGTGGGTTATGAGGTGCTTTGAGTTCACTTCGAATTCCTTCTTTTCTATAGAATTATTTGAATTCGTTCGAGATATATTCACCACCATTATCGCATTGCAAAGCCTTCACTTGCTTCCCCAACTCCTTCTCCATCAATGCTTTAAACTCACAAAAATTTGAGAATGTTTCACTTTTATTCTGCATGAAGAAGACCCAACATCTACGAGAATAGTCATCAACAAATATAACATAATACCTGTGTTTTGTTGTTGAAGAAACCGAGAAAGGTCCACACACATATGTGTGAATTCTCTCCAGGATCACCGAAGCACGGTTCTCCTTCTCATGAAATGTGGTCTTCACAAACTTACCAATAGTACATCTTTTGCATTGATCTGACTATGCAAGAGTACCCTTGGGAAGTGCAGTAGAAATCTACTGCAAAATCTTCAAGGCGCCATGGTGAATATGGCCCAATATCCTGTGCCATAATTCGCCCTCATCCCAAATCACCACTTCTTCTGCTTTGCCCATCACTGCAGCACAACCATATACCTCCAGCTTGTAGAGATTATTAACTCGAACCCCTATCCTCTTGGTTTGAACCATTGTTTTATGTCACAGGAAAGCTTTTCCCTCGCTGAAAACAACGTCATAACCTATGTCTTCCAACATTGCGACCGCGACCAAGTTCTTCTTCAGACCTGGAACATGCATAAAATATTTCAATAGAAATGGTTTACCTGAATCCCTCTCAAAGGTAATGGTTCCAATTCCGGTCACACTATATCTGCCAGCATCACCCATCTCTATATTCATTTGGAGATCCTTCTCCTCCAAGTCACTAAACAAATCCTTGTCTCCAGTCATATGGAAAGACACACCACTATCAATATACCACACCGATCCCATTGAGATTGAAACCAAGCATGCGATCAAAGAGAAATCAAGTTCAAATTGCGAGGCTAAGGCCTCTCTAGCTGTAGCTCCAACAACCTTCTTGTTCTTTTTTTTTTGTGTAGTTAGTGGCGAGATGCCCATGTTCGTGACAATGAAAACACTTCACTTTGGACAAATCCAAATTCTTGCCTTTAGCCTCGGATTTTGGATGGGATTTATTCCCCTTTCCTTTCCTTTATTCGGCAGCCAAAGTGAAATTCTCTTCATCATCATTCTTCGATGAAGAACCATCCCTAGTACTTTGCCTTATCTCCTCCTGCACAATATCTGACCAAAGTCGCTCCCAACCCGACAGTTTCTCCCATCCATTGACAGAGTCTTCGTATCTATGCCAACTCTTCGGAAGCCAAAGGAGAGCCAAGCTCACCAAGTCATCATCATCAACAATAATCCCCACACTTCCTAGTTCATCCCTACAGTGGACAAACTTCGTGAGATATTTTGGAATACTATCGCCCTTCTCCTTTTTTATTTTTCTGAGCTTATCTTTCAGCGCCAACTTCCTCTGGTCGTTGCTGCTTTGGAAAAGATCTGTCAAAGCCTTCCAAATTGCAAATGGAGTGGCTTTCCCATGAAGGCTTGACACAATATGGTCCTTCACACCTTCCAACAGAATTCTTCTTGTCTTTTCTACCTTCTTTTGCCATGCATCAAGTCTCGCAACATCGCTAGAAGCAGGCTTAGGAACATCACTATTGATGAAATCCTTCAACCCATTATCTTCAAGCACCACCTCCATCCTATCCTTTTAGGCTATGTAATTCAAGCTACCTTCAAGGGCATACTCCAATCGCAACCCATTGAAAGACATTTCAGTGAATACTCAACTGTCGCACTAAGAAATTTCTGCAGCAAATTCGAATTGTCCACAAGCACAAAACTTAGCACTTATTCATAATTGCAATCTCTAGTGATCAATACTACTCCTATACCATGTAGAAATTTATTAATACTAAAGTATTACCAGATTCTCCTGATCTAACAATATTTATATTCTTGATAAATACATAATCCTTCCACTGTTAAACTTGTAGAAATTTAAAACTCAATTGTAAACACGTGAATAAATTCAATCGCACATAACACAGTTGTTTAACAGGAAAGCTTAAAGCTAAAAACCCCAACTATCATATACTATGTATATCAATGGAATCATGTAATAATCTCATACAAATATTAGTATATCAAGCTCTCAATACGATCAACAATCATTACACACTGTCATGCAAAAATTTGCATCTCTATGCACCAATTTCTTACCTCCTGACAGCCTACCTCCACTGCGCAATCCCTGCTGAAGAAGACCCTTGAATGAATTCGAATTGGCCTTCCTTTATAGCACAATCCTCATTGTAAACTCCGATGTGTGTCATATGCATTGAATGCATAACTATAGTCACAACAGATAGTCCATCACATCCTTTCACCTATCTCTCCACTGGGTCTCCACTGGAACTGACATGAAAGTAGTTAACTGCTGTATTTGTTCAGTTGTTAGTGAGTTATTAGTTGTGAATTAATTAACTAATTAATTCACTAAAATCTCACTAGTGTATCTTTCAGTTAGAATAGATACAACTAGCTCAACTTAGTTTAACTCACTTAACTGAATTAAACTAAATAACAACTCCATAAACTACTCTTCCAACTTTGTCATAAGTTTTCCACTTCAGTTCTAACTGAGTCCTTCATGCATGAGCCACCAATAAACCCTAGGAATTGCGTAATTCCTTCAGCCCACTGATTTTCCAAATCTGTTCACTGAAATAAAGTGCTCCAAGAGAATAAGTTGATGTTTATTGTTGGATTATTATTAAGGGTTAATAATAATCGACATGCACCTATTTTTAGATCGTCGATCTATAAATAGACTTCGCCCAATATTCTATTTAGAATTTCATCTATTTTTCACATTTGAACAACCATCTATAAATAGCATCCTACCACTTATAGAATATGCTCACCATGTCTAAAAATAGACATACACCTAAAAATAACCCGCGAGCCCCACTTAGTGAAGGTGCTTAATTTTCACTAAGCTCATCATCTTGTTGAATCTCAACAAAATTTCCATGCATATCTATTGTAAGTTTCTTTCATATTGCATCGATAGAGGATTTATGGAACAACTAACTGATCACTTCATCAATCCACTATACAAGCTTATTTTTGAGGTGGACCCACCCTGCATGTCACGAGGAGCAATGGAGTCAATATCAGATATCACATATTTGTTTTCCTTACTGGATAGCACTATTATTAGAGTGTTCAGCGGACATAAGTCACCACATATTTTACCATGATATGCCACTAACAAGTTTGTCATGCAAGAAGTGTCATGCCATCTCTCTATAGGGTTGCCACCAGCACTGCATAGGAAGAAGTAAACACTATGACCCACTCTTCCTTTGCATATCGTATTATACGAGATCAAGAATCTAAAAGTTGCAGATACAGAAGTAAAATCCATAGGAAAGTTTGAGTTTGGTACAAAATACTTCAATACGTATGATCCAAGGGGAATTTGCAAGGACCACTATTTGAGAATCTACTACAATTGGGTCAGTGGGGCATTTCATTGGCCGAAGGAGGATCCATGGAAGAATTGCTACAATGAATCCAGACCCCATGAGCTGGTCATTAGGGCTAGGAATTCACATACCACTCTATAGATGACAACAACTCCAGAAGCAGCAACAATATAAGGTAACATCCCAGTAAAAGACAAGGGAAAGAGAAAGGTTGTTGACAATGCAGAGGAAGAACAAAGATGGAAGATGAAAGTGAATCCAATCCTCACACAAGAAGCTTTGGCTGCAGAAGAAAAGAGGAAGCAGAGGCAGCAAAGAGTAGAGCGGAGGAAGAGAGAAAAACATAGCTTTCACGAAGCAGAATTTAGAGCTGAGAAAGCATAAAAAGAACTAAGGGAAGAATAGGAGAAAAGGAGGAGAGAACAAGAGGAGAAGTAGAAGTAGGAAGAATAAGACAAGCAAGGCACAATGGCAGGAAAAACAACACCGATTCAAGTTGAAGAGAAAGAATAAAACAAACCAACAACATAAGGAGAGAGTGAGAAGATGTAGGATCGAGAGCTTGCTCAGCATATTGAAGATTTGATTGAAGTTGCAGAAATTGATTTGGAATTAGAGCCATGGGATGAATATTTTGACCCGATTCCCAACACACTATAGGTCAACATTCAATCTTCACCACCTCCAGCCATAGATTTATCCCCAAGCGAGGAAGGGGACATAATTCCTCTTTATGATTATCCGATAATGGATGTGTACAATTTGTCATATGACAAACTACAAAAGAGGATTGTGCAAGCGCGAAGAAAGATTTTTCTAGATGATCATGCATCACCTTCATTCATTAGAGAGAGGGTGATAGTAGGAGACATGTAGGAATCCAAATGCCATTGTCAAAGCCAACTTGGCCTTCGTGGGTGCAGTGGGATCAAACACTTAATATTTGATGGCCGAGAATAAGAAATGGTACAAAATTTATAGGCTGCCCTAGAACAGATAGAACATCTTCACACAAAAACACAGAACACAACTTCCGCACATGTCTACTTGAAGGAAATGAGTGCAACGATACTTAGTGAGGTATAAACACTTGTAAAGACCATGTGGGGCCTTTATGAGGAGTGCATGCCTATGCATAAGGAAATTATCCCCTTGCATGGCTTGTAGCAATAAAGAAAAGGATTTTTCAAGAATCTTAAGAATGTGCAAGCTGCCATCACTGTCGTGCAAGAATGGAAAATGTGATACAAGGGGGTACTGCTTAAATTGGTGAAGAAAATAAAGCTGCAAGCAGAGCTAGAGAAATCAAGAGTTCAAATGTTGATCTAAAACAACAAGCAACTTGCCTCTTTCATTGGAAATATTCAGGCCTCATATGTACGGTTGTAAAACAATTTGGATTTCATGGTGAGAACCCACAAGATCCCATCATTCGGTTCACTCACTGAAGATAAACACAAATATCAAGTTAGGAAGGAGATCGAAGAGTACTTGGAGCAGATGAAACATGTCACCACCAAGGAGGCTTTGGAGCTGAATAGAAAAAACATGCAGAACTATATCGATGGTCCTGTCCAGATCAAAACAATGTTGCACCTACTTGAGAATGAAGTTGAGACTGGTTCCAAATCATTGTACCCAAATGCTATGGAGGCTAGAGTCCACTTACAACCAGACACCATCATGCAGTTTGAGGATGCCATCACAGAGTACCAAGGTTGGCATCAATATGTGACTGAGGAGCATAAAGTAGAAGTTGATGAGCTAGAGTTTACCTAAACTCAAGCATCATAGTGTTTTGTCTTGTTAGGTTGTCAAGTTTTCTCTACCCTAAATTTTCTCATATGGGTATGAGTGGAAAATGTAATTATTTATAAAAGTGAAATTCCAAGTGTCCATATTGGAATGTGAAGAGTCATAGTGTAATGTAATAAGTCATTTTTGTAAATAAGTTGAAGAGTCATGAGGGGAGTCTAAGAGTTACAAAGGGGCATGTGAAGAGTCACCCCACTTTGTTATAAATATATCCTCATAACTCATGTAAGGGGCTTTTGGGAGCCAAGATTTTGGCTAGTCTTTGGCTTAAGAAGAGCTTGGGAGTTTTGTGAGAGCCTTGGATTCTCCATAGCATAGAGGGAGTATACTTCTTTGGAGGAGAAAGTTTTGTTGAATTCACATTCCAATATTGGGCCAAGTGGTTCGTCAATGGTGTATGTATGATTGGAAATATCACTTTTAATAAAACTTAGAGCCAACACGCTTTCATGCATATGTTGTAGATATAGTAGGACTATTCTTGTTGTATTTGCAATATATTTTGTTTAACTTACGCATATGATTATGAACTATTTCGTTTGAATTTGTATAAATCTTGTTGGATGCTTGTTGATGTACTAATTCGTCCCCTTAACTTGTGGACTATTCCTCATGTTAGTTTGTGTGATGTCATTATGCTCATGTGTTCCTTCTAAGCCTTGTACTATTATAGGCTTTTGAGGGATGCACTTCCTTTCCCCTCTGTGTGTTGGAACCTTCATGCATCACACCTGACTTTTCGCAAGGTCACACACTTGTTTTCACCAAAGACACCATGCACCACTCTATGCATATTTGCAACCATGGTAGATCATAAAAACCCCCCTATTGGGACTCTTACTCCAAACGGTGTGAGGTCTAGTTGGGACTTCATATCAGGGGGATCCCCTGAATTTTTGTGGGTCCAACACCGTGAACAGTTCTAGTGCTAGAAGAAGGGCCAGCTGACAAGTTGAGCCCTTGAAGTTCGTTTTAAATTTTTGAAATCATCAAATGAATTCTCCCAAAATCATAAACCCAACATGTTTTTCCATAAACGTAAATATGAAAATGTTGACACAAATTATTGATGACTTGTCAAATATCAAATTTAATGGCAAGGGTGAAACAACCTTATTTGAGTACACTGCTTGTTTTCTCGATTTCTCACAAAACACAACATACACTATGAGGATGTTGGTTGTAGGTTGTTCATTCTTAAGTTTGAAGGGTGCATAAGGGAATGGTGTAACACATTGCCTAATGCTTCCATACACACTTTCGAACATATTTTCATGAAACTGTTTTGAACTTTTGATATGTACGATTGTAAAATTTTGTGTAAGAAAATTTTGAAATTACGAAAAGCACCTGATGAATCACTTAAGTATTTTTCAAAATCGTTTCGTTAATAAGATGATTGGCCTTTCTTGTTAGGGATATTTCAATATCTTGTTCCAATTTCAGAAAATTCAGACAAGTTAGAATCTTTTGAACCTCTCCCAACATACCTCGGTATTAGAGCTTCTAAATCTGTGATGGACAAGGCTTCAATTCCAAGTGACCCTCCATCCCCTTCTCATCAAACAACTATATATAGTTCTACATGTTGAGGAATATTAAGAATTAATCCGTTAATATACCACCATATTCTCCCACCCCACATACTCATAATTTAAGCCCGGGTTTGGACTGCGAATATGATGGTTACGATGAAGTCTTATCTCCTCGTCCTCCATCCCTTGGTCCCTCTGATCCCATGGATTATGATTTTTTTTATTCTCATGTTTCGAATCTTTCTCTTTATATTCATGAGGATAAAATGTTGGATGGAGGTGGTGTTGAGAAACCAACTTGAAATATAATTTCCGATGATTATGTGTGGGAGCCTCTAGTTGAACAAGAATCTGTGATGAAGGATGAATCTTCTCCTTCTGCACCTCTTTCACATTATCTTGTCATTTTCCATGATTCTGTCATTCCCGTTGAATATTGTGAAACTTTATTTTTTGATGATGCTACTACTTCCGATCATTCACAAAACATGTGGGATGTAATTTTCTCATCCAGTTGTGGAGAGGAAAAATCTTCTATTCTAGATCTTCCCAATCTCTCATTTCATCTTTCTGAAAACTCAGAGGGTGAGATTTTTTTTTTTCAAACTTTCCATTTTTACAATTCGTTAGATCATGAGGATGCCTTTGTCTGCAATATTTAACTTTTTGATCGTAGCTGTCATGGCCTTTTCATTGATTCATTTGGTCACAATTCTGATTTTTCTGTTGTTGATCTTTCCCAACCACCGATCTTTGACGATCTACCTTCTGATGAGTTGAAAATTCCCAAAGTTGTTGAGGCACTTCAACTCAAGCTTATGGTTATGTGAAGTTCTCATACTCTTGAGGCCAGCTCCACTTCTGATCAGAATAGCGTTGAATATTTTGAGGCTCCTCATCACTCTATCGCACATATTGAAAATCAATTTGTTTCAAAATTTTCGCATCCTCCACCTGTATTACATGATCCTATTGGTAAATCATTGGAGGACTCGTATGTGGAAAGCTCAGTGGAAAAACGAAAATTTTCTTTTTTCTTTATGTTCACCCATTTACACAGTTTGAAAGTTTGTTCATGCATGTATATAACCCACAATATGTTTAAACACCATGATATATCGACAAAGTGTCTTTCATGCGCTTTTTGTCTTTGCTTTTCTACGTGTTCACTCAAACTTCGAAAGTTATGGTTTGTATTCTTTTATCTTACTTGTTTATTGCTATTCTTGAATATCTTTCTTGACATGCATTCCCTCGCCTTCATAGGCCAGCCAATGCACCGATGGCTGCATTGGAAATATCACTTCACATGAGTTTGGCCTATGCTCTGTTTAGGGTAGGAATAGGATTAGTTTTTTCTTTCCTTGGTTGTTTTCTTTGTTTTTCTTTACTTTTTTTGCTTTCTGCTCTGCTCTTTCCTTTTGTTTGTTTTTCTTTTAGTTATAGGTTAGCTTTTGCATGAGACTGTATTTGGCTCCTAAAGCAAGCATGGTGAAATCCAAGAGGAATTTGTAGTACTATCAACGCTTAGTTTTCTGTCTATTCCCTCTCTTTGTGTAAATCTTGAATTCTTTTAGTCAATGATACTTTCATGGAAAATACGTTCCTTATCTAAGAAAATCGCAGTGAAACCACGATGTTTAAATTTTAACTAGTATTTATTACTTTAATCAGTTTTATCTCTTCGGTTAATCCTTGTCAACCTAGTTGAGTAGAGTAAGGAGAGGAGGAAAACATTAAAAATTATGCTAGAGGTATATATAAACATCAATATCTGAAGGAAAAACTTCTTATGCTATCAGTAAATCGGGATCCCTCTTCTGCCCCATGAAATAAATAGTGCCTATGAACAGTTATGTGAAAAATGAAAAAAATAAAAATAAAAATAAAAGGTTAAAGAAGAGAAAGGATTCCTGTGCAGAGAGGTGAAGTGAGCAGCTCCGCCGGGGTACTGTCCAGGCTTGCTGGCAGTGAAGTAATGTTTGTGTTCCTGAAGTGATTCCGTCGAGGTACTACCTAGGCCTGCTGATAGTGGAGCAACACTAGAGATGAAAATTAATACTCTAACAAATTATTTACTTTTGCATTCATATACTCCTCATCCCCAATCGAAACAACTCAATTTGGCTTGGCTTGGTTAGTGTGCCACCGATAAAGAGAATGGAAGGGACTACGTCTTTAAATCAAACTAAGTGAAGAAGTTGTGGTAATCATTAACTGAAAAATTAATCTGGAGGGTTAGATTAGTTGTGCATGAGACAAGATTCATTTATAGAGTTGGAGTTCTACCAATGTATCACCAGTGTTGTAGTGGCTACAACCACCCTCCAAAATTTTTCCTATGATTAGATGTTGGAGCCTAAAATTATAATATTAGGAGCTTATCTTGCATTGCTATCAAGTATTCATGCCGTGATTGAGACTTATCCTCTTCATCCGTGCTTGTGTTCACTTGATTTCACACTTAGCTAATATTTCTAAGTCACAAGCTAACCTCCTAACTTGTTTTTGTAGCATTTCTGGGTTTTCCTCCAGAAAATACGCAATACTTTAGGGAAAGCAACCTTGATGATTGGAATTGTGTAGTTCAGATTGGCAGTAAGCCTTGAGCTCAGAAACTGTGCAATCATGGATGGCATCCCAACACTGATCCCAGAAACTGTGCAATCCCTCACCAAGCTCAGAAACTACGCAGTGCACTAAGCTGAAAGTTGCCTAGTTCCCCAGAATTGCGCAATATTTCCCGACAATATGCATGGAAATTTTTTCCAGAAAAGAATAAAAAAAGCTAAAAAGGGAAAAAGCATCCCTAAAAATAAGGACCCATTTTTAGTATCCCAAAGGAGGTACATTCATTTTTTTTAGAAACTTCTGCCAAGTATCACTTTGTCCTTGATTTTAGGCATGCGCGTAATAAACCCTAATTTTATCAACTCTATTTAATTGATTCCCCTAGAGCTCATTTGAACATTTTATCTTGGAGCTCTAGCATTCCCAAGGAGAGCAAGAAACATTCGGTGCAGACTACAATCATCGTTACTTTTCCAGGTGAGTTTAAATTTTCTCATCTTTGGCCACTTTTCCTATCGCCTTGTGGCATTTTTCTTGTGTTAGTGTTTTTTTTTTCTTATTTTTCTTCATGCATGCTGGTGTTTTATTTTGTTTTAGATTGTAGAAGTATTGTTTCAAGTTATTGTTTCCTTTTACAAGTGTCACATTGGTTTCTTTTTTTTTTCATCGATGGTCATCGTTGCAACGACTCTCCTCACCAATTTTATTTTATTCCTATTTATTCAATTTACGTACTTTTTCTACATTGACTCATTCATACTTCATCAAATATTCACTCAAAATCACACCATAACTTAGATCTGCTCATTTTTCACACTTCCATTGGGCATATCTTCACTTTCCATGGTCGGTTTTCACTTTTCCCAGCTGGGCATTGCGCAATCCTAAGGCTCAAACCGATAGCTTGGTCTTTGGAACTACCCAGTGTGCAGTACAGGCTGGCCCAAATATGCGTTGCGTAGTTCCAGGGCTCAACCTCTTTCCTTGGCCATTGAGACTGTGCAATGAGCAATCTCTCTGAATCCACTTCCCAGGTTGAACTACGCATTGCGCAGTCTTAATCCTCAGGCTTCATCCTGGGTGTTGGGACTATGTAGTGCGCAATTCCCACATGCAACAAGTCCCTCTTGTTGTTGAAAATTGCATAATAATTCTCTCTAGTTGCTCGTTTTGCTGCTTGATTATGCCTTGAAAGTATATTTTCTAAACACTGATGTTTGCTTTCCATGAATGTCTTGTCTGTCCCATAGGTACCATAGTTGTTGAGAACTTCTCTCCAATAGTCATTTTTACCATGACGACAAAGACAGTTACTTCAAAATAGACCACTAAATGCAGTACTGGGGAAACAATTGAGAAATGCCAGTTAACTTGCCAATATATGTGGGCACTCAATTTTTTATAGAAAAGCAGTCAACACTAACATGGTAGATGGTTAAAGATTAGTTTTTAAAGGACTTCAAGGCAGATTTAGAAGACTGGCAGGTATATCTCAATATTCAATGGTCAGGATTATACAGGGTTGCATGAAGATACCAGACCATCCCATGTGCAGATGTCATCAGCTGGAATTTTTCGTACATTGATGAGAAGAATATGACATCGAATAGTGCCAATAGACAAAAGCTTGCTACCTTTATGGCAGAAGATTATAAACGTATGTATCATATTCTTGAGCCAATAAAGCTCATGGAATCATACTTCTATGCCACCCACATCTATGTGAGAACAAGAAATATTGTCAAAGGTTGGGTGAAGGAGCCATCAAATTTTTGACAGACACCCACCCATTCATACAAGGAAAAGTTTCTCAGGAAGGTTCACCAGCTCTTGATTATCTTAGCCTACAAAATCTATGGTCAAAATAGCACAAAGTCTTTCCTGAAGGGTGGGAAATCATATTGAACCAAGTGGTGAACAAGGGGAAGATGTTCAACTGGTCATATTTTTTGGCTCATTATTTAAGAGCCCTTGTAGCACAAGACAATTATCCTCCCAAGGGCAAGAAAAAAGGTTTCATATGTCTACATACTTACTGTATGCAATTTATGCATAAAATCAGTTTCCTGGCATGAAATGGACATGGACACCACGAGAAATTGTCATGCATATCTATTGTAATATGCTTTCAGATTGCAGCCATAGAGTAGTTATGGAACATCTAAGTGATCACTTCCTCATTCCACTATACAAGATTATATTTGAGGCAGACCCACCTTGCATGTCACAAGGAGAAATGGAGGAAATATCATACATCATAGATTGGTTTTCCTTACCATATGGCACACTTATTAGATTGTTTGGCGGAAAAAAACCACCGCATCTTTTGCCAAAGTATGCCATCGACGAGCTTGTCATGCAAGAAGTGTCATATCATCTCACCATAGGGTTTTCAACAACATTGCACAGGAATAAGAAAGCATCACGACCCACTCTTCCTTTGCAGATAAGATTATACAAGATTAATTAGAATCTCAAACTTGCTGATATAGAAGCAAAAGCCATACGAAAGTTTGAGTTCGGTGAAAAGACTTCAATCTATATGATCCAAGGGGAACTTTCAAGGACCACTATGTGAGAATATACTACAATTGGGTCAGCAGAGAATTTCATTAGTTGGAGGAGGATCCATGGAAGAATTGCTACAATGCCTCCAAACCTTGGGAGTCGATCAATATAGCTGGGATTTCATAGCCCACTTTGTAGATGACAAAAAATCCAGAAGCAACAGCAACCCAGTATAAGACAAGGGAAAGAGAAAGGTTACTGACATTGCAGAGGAAGAACAAATATAAAATATGAAAGTGAATCATATCCTCATGAAAGCAACTTTTGCAACAGAAGCAAAGAGGAAGTAGAGGAAACATAGAACAGATTAGAGGAAGAGAGAAAATAAGAGCTTGCAGAAAGCAGAATTGAGAGTGTAGAAAGCATAGCAAGAACTAAGGGAAGAATGGGAGCAAAGGAGGAGAGAGCAAGAGGAGAAGTAGAATCAAGAAGAATAAGAAAGGCAAGACACCATGGCAAGAGAAACAAAACCAATTCAAGTTGAAGAGCAAGAACATAACCAACGAGTAGCAAAAGGAGAGAGTGAGCAGATGGAGGACTGTGATCTTGCTCAAATGTAGAGTTAACCCTGAGTGAGGAAGGGGACATAATTCCTCTTGATGATGATATGATAATGGATGTGTACAGTATGTCATATGAGGGGAATTTCATGGTGATAACCCAAAATATCCCATCAGTTTGCTCACTCATCAAGGCTAAACACAAACATCAAGTCATGAAGGAGTTCAAAGAGTACTTGGAGCAACTGAAACAGATTTCCACCAAGGAGGATTTGGATTTGAATAGATAGAACAAGTAGAACTGCATCATGGTCCTGCCTAGATCAAAACAATGTTGTGCCTGTTTAAGAAATAAGTTGAGACTGGTTCGAAATCATTGTACCCAGATGCTTTGGAGGCTAGAGTCTACTTCCAGCCAGACACCATCATTCAGTTTGAGGATCTCATCACAAACTACCAAGCTTGGCATCAATATATGACCGAGAAGTATCAAGTAGAAGTTGTTGAACTAGAATTTACCCTAACTCAAGCATCACAGTGTTTTGTCTTGTTAAGCTATCAAGTTGTCTCCACCCTATTTTTTCTCATATGAGTATGAGTGGAAAATGTAATATTATTTGTAATTATTTGTAAAAGTGAAATTCCAAGTGTCCGTATTGGAATGTGAAGAGTCATAATGTAATTTAATGAGTCATTTTTTGTAAAGAAGTTGAATATTCATGAGGGGAGTCCAAGAGTCACAAAGGGGCATGTGAGGATTCACCCCCTTTGTTATAAATATATCCTCATAACTCATGTAAGGGGATTTTGGTACCCAAGATTTTGGCTAGGATTAGGATTAGAAGGAACTTGGGAGTTTTGTGAGAGCCTTGGCTTCTCCATCACGTAGAGGAAGTATACTTATTTTGAGGATAAGGTGTTTTTGACTTCACATAACACTATTGGGGTAAGTGGTTCACCATTGGTGTATGTATGATTGGAACTATCACTTTTAATAAAACTCAGAGTTGACATGATTTCATGCATATGTTGTGGATATAGTAGGAATATTCTTATTTTATTTTCAATATTTTTTTTTTAACTTACACATATGCTTATGAACTGTTTCATTTGCATTTGTATGAATTTTTTTGGATGTGTGTTGATGTACTAATTCGTCACCTTAACTTGTGGACTATTTTGCATGTTAGTTCATTTGATGTCATTATGATCATGTGTTCCTTCCAAGCCATGTACTATTATAGGCTTCTAAGGGGCGCACTTCATTTCCCTTTCGTGTGTTGGAACCTTCATGCATCGCACTTGACTTTTCGTAGGGTCACAAACTTGTTTTCACCAAAGACAGCTTGCACCACTCCATGTGTATTTGTAACCAAGGGATATCATTAACACCCCACTATTGGTACTCTTAATCCAAACAGTGTGAGGTCTAGTTAGGACGTTGTATCGTGGAGTTCCCCTAAATGTTGGCAGGTCCAGCACCATCAACAAAAAAATAAATTAATATAAATAAATAAATAAATAAATATAAATAAATAAATAAATAAATAAATAAATAAATAAATAAATAAATAAATAAATATATATATATATATATATCACTACTGAGAAGATATTTTTATAAAATCTACGCTCAAAACGCAACGAAAAAACTGAGATATTTACATTAATTTATGAGATCAGAATCTTCATAAGAAGAAGACAAAATAAGAAGTTCAACAACATCTACACACTAATTTACTCATAAATACATCCTACTAGCATGAATGAAACTATATAGCTGACAAAATTGGCCACAAAGGATAATTGTTTTACATTATTTTGTCATTCAAAAAAGGAGAAATCTACTCATATTGCTTCCACCTCATATGCACTTGTGTTTCCACCTGAACTATGTTGTCTTGTAGCTTGAAGTGATGAGGTGACATTGTCCAATTGGTTGAAAAGAGTGTTTATTTCATCATTATGTTGATTGATTTGGTCCTGAAACCTCTGGATTCTTTCAAATTGTTCTAAAACCATTTGGGAGTGTAGGGTGCAGGAATTACACTTAAGTAAAAATCCTCAACACTTAATTGTCAGCCCGGGGGATTCGTAAACTTAGAGACGAAGCACAGGCAATGCCAGAGATGGTATGAATATTTCTAATATCAACTCCTACTTTTGAAAAGAAGAATTGCAGAATCAAACTTTAGAGAAGAAAGAGGAAACTCAAACCATCAAAACAATTTGAGGCTAGAACAAGAAGAAATGTACTTGCAAAAGAGATTCA
Source organism: Pinus albicaulis (assembly GCA_034641835.2). Classification (NCBI taxonomy): domain Eukaryota; kingdom Viridiplantae; phylum Streptophyta; class Pinopsida; order Pinales; family Pinaceae; genus Pinus; species Pinus albicaulis. The sequence continues at coordinate 1,081,164,674 of CM076575.1, read as the reverse complement.
GAAATAAAGAGGAGCAATCACCCTAGCTAAATATTGATTAGCTACTGAGAATGTGTTTCCTTCAGCAAAGACACATTAGCAGTTTTCAACAAATGGGCCCCTTCAATCCTGCATATGTAAAGATATCCTTCTTGCGAAAATTGATCTTGCACTAGTGCAGTCTTCTTGCACTAGTGCAGGAACAATGATTGATGCAGAAAGTGTAAAGTAATGTCTTCACTAAAAAATGCTTTTCTTCGTGCAAGGGCTTTGAACTTTCCCAAGTCCATAGAACTCAGATCCAATACCAAGAAACTGGTTCTTATACTCGATCCGAGCTTCTTGCACTTTAACTTTTGATCCTTGAAATCAATGATTCATTACTACAGTGTGATAAAACCAAATCATATATTAGTAAAGATGAATATCTGTAAAAAATAAGAAAACAATATTTTTTAATTAAGATATGACTGAAAGCAAGAAAGCTGTTAGAAGTAAGCTAGAAAGGCTTGCTGCATCATATTATCTAGCGTTGGTGCGAGAACAGTTCTCCTGCTTGCACCAGGGAGGAACCAAGCCAATGTGTAGAAAATAAATAGCACACCAACATGCACTGGTGCAGGAACGAACCAGGCAGAGGAAATAAACCAAATCATGTAGAAAATGAATAGGACACCAATGTGCACTGGTGCAGGAATGGACCAGGTAGAGGAAATAAACCAAATCATGTAGAAAGTGAATAACACACCAACGTGCACTGGGGCAGGTAACTCCTCCTGCTCGAACCAGGCAAGGGAAAGAAATCAACCGTGCAAAAAGTAACTTAACTACTTCACGCAGCAGATCTGCTTCCACTCAAACAGAAATTCAAATACTTCAAATTAAATCACACTTGACAGTTTAAAACATAAATTACAAGAACAACAAGGAGGGAGAACGTGCTGGATTGGCTGGGCCCTTAGCCAACCAACGCGTTTCCCTTTTAAATGAAAATGCTACTCAGAATTAACTCATCAACTATGTTAGTGTTAGTCTAGTCATACTGCCATCAGTGATCAAAATTGCTCTTTTTCATTTGCATATTAGGAGTCCCATACCATAAAATTTCACCATTTTTCTAGGTCATGGATTCATTGTTATAACATTTTGATATTACGACCGAAGTGATAAGGTTTGCTCAAGTATTTTTAATGTGTTCCCCTATATCACATTAAACTTTAAATATTTTCTTGAGAGCTTTGAATCTTATTTCAAGGTGAACATTGTTAAAGCACTTTGGAAGGGAATACAATTACAAGCACTTATTCCAAAATATCCACAGTCATAATATATTTGTGGTATCAGAGCATAAAGACAGATCACCCCAGTAATATTTTCCTTGTAAATTCCCAAACTCTGGAAAATGATGTTCAGAGTTTGCTAGGCTGAAATAAATATTGTACAGTAGAAATTTAACCACACTGGCTTCAAGAAGATACACAAGGGCCAATCCAGATCCAAATCCTCCCCCTGTGTTTGAGAATCCTAATCTTATCCCAAGAATAGTCATAAGACAAGAGGGATCACTGAGTTCTCAACCTATTTTCAGATCCCATACCTGGCCCAGTGAGTGGTTTTTTGTAGAAGATATTTCTTTTGATAAGAGTTTTGAGCTTTCTTTGTTTAGAAGTAAGTTTGAAACTACAATTGATGACACAGTTTTAGATCCATAATTCCTTGTAGATATTGAAGTTCAAAGGGAAAATAATTCAATTTATGATTATATTTCGAATTCCCCTCAGTCATCTATTACTGTAACTAATATCCCTGAGCCTTCAGAGTCATCAGGAACAACATTTCCTCCTCCTAATTCATTAGCATCCCCATCAGTCAATTCTCAGCTATCATATCCTCCATCAACACCTCCCTTAAATCCTAGTAGCACAAACACTGTTGGAAATCCACCTCGAGTCATGGCTGCCCGGTATGCACCCCTAGTTTTACCTCAGGTTTTAAATGATATGCCTGCTGACTATCGAAGTAAAATTCCTATATTTGATGCCACTCAAAGCATCATATCCCAATAGCATGTTGATAAGATGAATGAATTTTTTGATCTTCATGAGGTAGAGGTAGAGAATGTAACCACAAGGTTGTTGGTCCAAAGCTTTGGAGGTGAAGTTAGAAAGTGGTTCAGAGCCTTACCAGTAGGTTCTATCCGCACTTTGCAGGAGTTACATACACAGTTCTTAGACCAGTGGGAGGTAAAGAAAAACCCACTCCAAATTTTGTCTGAGTATGAGAATATTAAAAGAAATGTGGGTGAAACTGTACATGATTATTGTTTAAGATTCAATGCTGTATATAATTCTATTCCAGCTAACCTCAAACCTCCTGTGGGATTAGCCTTGCTCAAATTTCCAGATGGTTTTGATGCTGATATGGCATATCAGCTGCGAGAGAGAGATCCCACTACGCTTGAAGACATGCAGAAGATATCTGTAAGTGTAGAAGCAAATCTGCTAGGTAAAAGAGCACGAACCAGAGCTGAAAAGAGAGTCACGATGAAAGAAGAAGCGTCCCCTTCAGACAGTAAGATGGACACTTTGATTCGGACAGTGGAAAATATGGTTGATCGATTAACCATTTTAGATAGACCTGAACCTCAAATCGAGAATCCGAATTTTAGAGGACAACAGCCACAATTCAGAATTAAGCAGAGAGAACAGAGAGCGCAGGACCAAGCGCCACCACAACAAAAAATCAAAACTCCATTGTAGCAGAATTATGTTCAAGGAACAGAAATAGATGATGATGATCCTTTGATTGAAACCAACCATTTCTTCACTGCCGATGGTGCACCCATCTTTCTCACAGAAGATGAGGAATATACATCGATTGCAGACACTAAAAAAGACGAAGATTTCAATTTGGCCAATGATGCAGTATTAGAAGAAGAATCCGATGATTACCAGAGAGGGTACATGAATGCTTTATTGGCCCAAGAAAAGCAGTATTCTTTGAGGAACATAGATGTTCCAATCAGTCCCATTCAGAAGAGAAAGGAGCTCCAAATGAAGAATGATTCTCAGAAGAAAGGGAAAGAGCCGACCGATCCTTCCTCCAGCAAAACACCTTCAATGATTAACACTGCAATTGAAAAGAGCCAGCAGAGCACAAAAAAGGAGAAAGCAGAAAAGAAAGACCCTCCCATCAAAGAGGTATAAAAATCTCCTTATTTTAATTTAGAAAATGAAATTTCTAAGCTAAAAGTGTCCATGCCCTTGACTGAGTTGGTGAAAAATAACACTTATAAAAATCAGGTGTATAGAATTTTGCAAATAGACTCTATATCAGATATGGTTAATGTTGAAGATGACTACCCTGAACTCATTTTTGGTCCAGCCACAGAAGATCAGTCTGAAGAAAGTGAATTCCCTCCCTTTTACCTAAGTCTTAGATTACATGAGTTCATCCTACATAATGCTATGTTGGACTCTAGAGCCTCGCATAATTTGATGCCCAAAGCCATCATGGAGAAGTTAGGACTTGATATTACCCGTAAATATCATGACTTGTATTCTTTTGACTCAGGTAGGGTCCATTGTATTGGTCTTATCAAAGACCTTGTAGTGTCTTTAGATCAAATCCCAGCCAAGAATGTCTTGATGGTTGTAGTTGTTGCCGATGTCCCACCACGGTTTGGAATGCTTCTATCTAGGTCTTGGGGTGCAAAACTTAAAGGAACCATGCAGCTTGACTTCTCTTATGCCACCATCCCCGTGTTTGGCCAGTTGAGAAAGCTATATAGGGAGAAGAAAATGAAATATATGATCACTAGCAAATAGAAGCCAGTAAATCATCCCATTAATGTAGTCCACACAGATTTAGAGTCCTTTGTCTTATATTCAGATGGTGGTTTGAATGATGAAATTGTTCAGTTGGTACAAGTAGATGAAATACCTGAGATTTTAGAGACTTTTAGAGAAGTCCTCAAATAGGAAAAGGATAAAACAACAAGCAATTCTGAGCCTCCTGCCTGCCAGTAGCAAAAAGATAGTGAACAATAGAAAGATCCAGAAATCAATCAAGGTAAAGTAGAGAAAGAGGTAAAGTTTCAGCACCTACAAGAAGAAGAAGAAGGCCTTTGGAGCATGGAATTTGATGGAGCTGTTGGTAAGGGCGGAGCTAGTATTGGAATATGGATTCAGAGCCCTGTTTTCCAGCCTAAAAAGGTTCCTAGTAATGTTAGAGTATGTGCTTACAAGTTGGCTTTTGATTGCTCTAACAATGAAGCAGAGTATGAAGCTTTGATTACAGGTCTGAAAATTTTGAAAAATTTAAATGAAAAGAGGATTTTTGTTTATGGAGATTCAGAGCTGATAATCAAACAGGTCAAAGGAGAGTACCAAGAAAAACATCCACGGTTAAGGCCATACAGAAATGTAGTCTTGGACATCTTGAAGACATTCCCTGAGTACACTTTGACAACGGTGCCCAGGATGCAGAACATCATTGCTGATTCTCTTGCCACTACTGCAAGCAACTTGAAGATTTCGATGAACTCCAGTAACAAGTTTGAAATTTATGTCAAACATAGGCCTGCTGTTACTGACAATTTAAGATATTGGCAAGTGTTTTGGGATGAAAATGAGATCAATTCTTTTTTGCAGAATGATGGAAAATTAAAAGACACTCCAATAGAAGGTGATTATGAGGTTGATGATCAAGGAATTGAAACAAATCAGATGGAAATATTGCAGCTGAAAGACAATGTGATTCCTAGAGGTCTCATATCTTTAGAAGAGCTTTTTGATCAGGATGATGTTGCTAAGAAACCAAGCTTGGTGCCTACTGAGAAAAGAGTTTAAGATGTGAATATTGGAACATCTGACAAGCCCAAGTTTGTGAAGTTGTCAAAGGCATTGTCCCCTGAGGTAAAGGAAAAGTAAGTTAAATTGCTTTCTAAATTTTCTGATGTGTTTGCATGGGATTATTCAAATTTGAAGGTGTATGACAAGAACATAATCTAGCATACTATTCCCATCAAGTTGGATCAGAAGCCATTTAGACAGAAACTGAAAAGAATCAACCCAAAGCTGCTGCCATCTATTAAGAAAGAGGTAAATAGATTGTACAAAGCTGGTATCATTGTTCTGATTAGATTTTCTGACTGGATTTCAAATTTGGTCCCGGTATGTAAAAAGACAGGAGAGAAAAGGTTGTACATAGATTTTCGGAATTTGAATAAAGCATCCTTAAAGGATAATTATCCACTTCCGAAAATGGACCATATTCTGCAGAGAGTAGTTGGAGCATCTAGGATGTCACTACTTGATGGCTACTCAGGCTACAATCATATCTTGGTGCATGAGAAAGACTAAGACAAAACTGCCTTCACAACACCCTGGGGAACCTTCTAGTATGCCAAAATGCCATTTGGACTGAAGAACACTGGAGCCACTTTCGAGCGAGCAATGGACATTGCTTTTGCCAATGAAAAAGATGTTTTTATTGTTGTTTATTTGGATGATCTAACAGTATTTTCTGGCTCTGATGATGAGCATTTGCACCATTTGAGGGTTGTGTTTCAGCGATGCAGAAAGTTTTGGATTTCTCTCAATCCAAAGAAGAGTCTCTTTGCCATGGATGAAGGCAATTTTTTGGGGCATATCATCTCTAAAGATGGTATCCGCATTGATCCATCTAGAGTAGAGAAAATTCAGCACATAGATCTTTCACAAAACAAAAAGGAGATTCAAGCATTCAATGGTAAGATGAATTTCTTGCGCAGATTTATACCCAATTTGGCCGAACATTTAAGAGACATGAATAATATGTTGAAGAAGGATAGCACTGTCAAATGGAGTGAGGAGGCTATCAAGTCATTTAATTTGGTAAATTTTTCTTTGTCCAATGCCCCAGTCTTGATTAGTCTCAATTATACTCAAGATTTCATTATTTTTTCATTTGCATCAGAGCATACTATGGCTGCTGTTTTGATGCAAAAGAGAGATCAGATTGAAAAGCCAATTGCCTTTTTCAGTAGGACTATTAGAGATGCTGCCTTGAGGAATAATATTATTGAAAAACAAGCATTGGCTCTTATAAAGGCATTGAAATATTTTAGGGTCTATATTCTGCATTCACATACTATAACATATGTTCCTAATGCAGTAGTAAAGGATGTGTTGATGCAAGCTGAACTAGAAGGTCGAAGAGGTAAATGGATAGCAGCTATGTTAGAGTATGATTTAGAGATGAAACCCACAAAGTTGATCAAAGGACAAGGCTTGGCAAAATTGATGGCCTAATCAAATCTACGTGCCTTGGATATAAACCTCATAACAACAATGTCAAAGGATGAAGATGAAGGTTTGCTTGTTCCAATTTAAGATATTTTTCTACAATCCCCATGGTATTCATATATTGTTTATGTTCTTCAGCATGTTTCACCACCTCCAGGAATGTCTAAAAGCAAAGGTAGATCACTGAAACTTAAGTCTGCTAAATACTATATTTTAAATAGTGCTCTTTATTGGAAAGATCCAGGAGGTATTCTGCTCAATTGTTTGGTTGAAGAAGAGGCTTAGAATGTAATGCATGACTTTCACAAAGGTGATTGTGGTGGTCATTTGTTTTGGAAGACTACAACTAACAAAGTGTTGAGAGCAGGTTATTACTAGCCCACTTTATTTTCAGATTTGTATAAAACAGTGATGAGTTGTCATGAATGTCAAATTTTCCAAGGGAAGAAGAAATTGCTTCCTCTTCCTTTGAAACCAATTTTAGTAAACACTCCCTTTCAGTAGTGGGGACTCGATTTCATAGGAGAAATACATCCCGCATCATCAACACATCATCAATGAATATTGACAGGAACATATTACTTCACTAAATGGATCAAGGCCATTCCAATAAATCAAGCTATAGATACGGTGATTATTCAATTCCTAGAATCTAATATTTTATCTCGTTTTGGCTGCCCTTACAAAATTATAACAGACAACGCAATAGTGTTCAAGTCTAAGAAGATGGTGAATTTCTGTGACAAATATAATATCGTGTTGGGTAATTCAATAGCGTACTACCCACAAGGAAACGACCTAGCAGAATCATTGAATAAATCTCTAATAAATATAATCAAGAAAATGCTGGAGGCAAACAAAAGAAACTGGCATCGAAAGCTCATCAACGCATTGTGGGAAGACATAGTTAGTAGCAAGAAATCCATAGGTATGTCACCTTTTGAATTGGTTTATGGTACTGATGTTGTCTTTCCTACATCACTTACAGTTCTAGTCATGAGATTATTGCAAGAAGTTGGTAGTGAAGATGATAACAATCAGCGAAGGATCAATCAGATGATCCACCTTCAACAAACAAGAGAGGAAGTGTCACAAAATGCTATTCAGTTGTAGGATAAGATAAAGAATATCTATGACCGAAAGACCAAAGAAGAAAAGTTTCAGTTGGATGATGCGGTGTTGAGATGGGATGCAAGAAATGAGGACAAAGGGAAGCATGGTAAGTTTGACAACCTGTGGAAAGGACCATACAAGATTTCAGCATACAGGGGACATAATTCTTTCTTGATTTCATAAATGGATGGCCAAGATTTCCCTGGAGGAGCAGTGAATGGTAGGATTTTGAAGCACTACCATTGTTGAAGATAATGGACCAGAAACTATGTCACAATCATTGTATATACCATGTTATTTTTGGTCAGAGTTCAAGTACACAGTCATTGAAGTTTGGGGCCTGAGGTGAAGGCTATAAAACTCAAATGATATGTGTATGGTTTGGTTTTATTTTAGTTTTTAGTCCTAGTCTTGAGTTAGAGTCAGTCTGCATTTTGTCAGCTTTCAGTATTTTTGACTCCATGCCCAATGGATAAGGCTACTTGGTCTACAGTGTTCTTGGCACCTCCAAGGAGCTACCATCTCCATTGGAGCCAATTTTAGTGTCAGTATAGTCATACTACCATCAGTGATCAAAATTTCTCTTTTGCATTTTCATATTAGGAGTCCCATACCATAAATTTTCACCATTCCGCTAGGTCATGGATTCATTGACAGCAGTGATTTTTCATCAGTCTTTCCCTCATGTGAAACTTGTTGATTCTCCTCTCTATGGTATTTAGTCATGAGTTACTCTCACTTTGTGAGTCATGTCAATAGGTCATAGGATGGGTCTCATTAGGTTCTAGGATCTCATCATGGTCAAATTAATGAATCAAGTGTCAATAAATATCAGCAAGGTCATGAGGAAGTCAATAAAGTCAAAGTCACAAAACGTGGAAGATAAAAGAAATGTTTTATTCAGTTTGATGTAATTTTCACCTCAAAACCATGTTTTGAGGTGAAAACATGATACTTTACTTTTAATTATAATCCTTATGTAATTTTATGTTATCATATGTAATAAGTCACACTTCAGAAGCTACGTCACCACCCTGCCTTTCAGAGACGTCTTCCACTACATTTTTAGTCTAGAATCATGTTCTAAGTATGTCCATCAGAAAGAGCTCGGAAAGAGCTTTCCAACCGTATATTACACTCTCAAAACTGACTCCTGGATCGAAATTTATGCCTAAGTGAACAAAGTCCTCTATACCCTAACCCTTCCCCTTTTTCCCTCCTTTCCCTTAAACTTTATGTCATTAAAGTTTAATATTATCCTTTATAAAACCCTTATTTCCCCCATCCGATGGCAAAATCGCATTATTAAAATCTTTTGAAACACATATGCGATTTAATAAACCACTTCCCCTCCATACCCCTTTATAATAAAGTTAAATATTTTTGTATTATAAATCCCCTCTGGTCGCAATCGAAATATTTAAACCACTTCCCCCCTCATGACCCTTTAAACTTTATAACAAAGTTTAAAGTTTTACATTGTAAAATCCCCCGCCAATCCAAAAATTTCCCTTTCCCATCGCAATCACACCATACGTATTGTGCGGCCTGATTGGCCCATGGTAAAAACTCTGATGTGATTGTATTAAGTCCCTTCCGATTGAACCCCGCCCGATTACATCCTGACCGTTGATCCGATCGACGATCGGATGGCCCATACTTTATCGCTCTCTCCCAATCGGTGCTTGTGATTGATCCCCTTCGATTGAGTTCCGCCGATTGCAAACCCCTGATTGCACCTCCGCTGTCAACCTTCCCATCCGATCAAACGGCCCACAAGCTGTCGCGCTCATCGCAATCGGCGTTTTTTAAATAAAACCTTCCCTCCACCCTCCTCCGATCTCCCGATTTCGATTGACCTAAGGTCCCACCATATAAACTTCCACCCATTCATAATAAGAGCACCCTACCCTTTGTAAACCTCAAATTTTGTTTTATTTTGTTTTACAAGGGATTTCACCATGCACCATGATATTATTCAATCGCATCGGCAAAATCCTCTGGCACGTCACATTTTTCCCCGCTCCCCTCCCGATTCCGATTGCGATTTATACCTCAGTCCCACCTAAAGGCCTTCCCCATTTTTAATGTAAAATCATTTTTCCTTTCCAAAGCGCCGAAACATTTAGCAATATTTGTTTTCTACCCCATTTACACTTTAGCTTATCCCTATTTCATTAATTCCAATCGCATCCGAGCTTTTGTGCCTTGTTTTGAATATATCCAAACCTCTGATCCCGATTGCGATGATACCATCACAATGTGTATTTTCAAATGTTCTATCATATGTTCCACCCTCTTCCTCCCCTAAGATTGCGATTGCGATTGCGATTTGGTCCCCATCTCCTTTCCCTTTGCTCCTTCCATTCAAAAATGGGTTTTTCCCTTCACTAAAGGAATCATTTCATTTTTATAATTTCAAAGGCAATTTTCTTCAAAGTCAGTTTTCTTCAAAGAATAAAAAAAGTGAAAGACAGTCAAAGGCCGAGAACTAAATATGAAACAGTGAGACATCTTTGGAAAATGATTTAAAAGGGATTTATGCTATAGGTTTCTTCTTCTCATTTTTTGGGTGTATCGACGAATCTCAAGATGGTCAAAATGTCTTATTGTTCCTTCTTTTCAGGGGCAGTCTGTTGGTTTCTTTCCCATATTCAGATTTCAGTTCTTGAGCTGTTAAAACAACTCCCTTTTTTTATGTGGATCTATTTCCCCACATTTCAGTCTATTTAATGTAATTTTGAACCATTTGTAAAGCAATCTATAAATCAGTAAGTAGGGGAATAGTGTGGAAATCAAGGAGGACGCTCTGCGCTCCACTATAACAGTTTTTGGACATGGAATTAATAAAGAGATGTAGCTCTGATTTGTGGGATCCATGTGGTATGAAATTTAGCATTTGTTTCTCTCCGTTGTGTTCATATGTAAATTTGTTATGTTCACCTTTCATCCATAAACATTTCCTGTTGAATGCTTTCAAGATAGATAGGTAGAATCCATTTTAATGCTCTGCCTTGGGAAATCATTCAATACTCTGTGTTTTTCTTCTGTTTGAAAAGGATCTATTTCCCATGCCCTTTTAAACTCGTCACCAGTCTTTCCATTCCATCATTATTTAAAATTAATTGCTGAAATCTCCTGCCTACCTTGCCCCATGAAATAACCTGTATCCAAGATTTAATTCCCCGATTCGAAATTGTCCCATTTGTCCCACACATCCCTGAAAAATTCATTCATTTCATTTAAGCATTTTTCCATTCTTATACCTAGCCTAAAATCAGTTTATAATTGTACTTTGTTGAATATCTTTTCATGGAGAGAGCCCTCTCCTGACCTTGTAGGGATAGCTACAAGGCTGAGTGTGGTTTAGATGTTACCCTGATTTCCCTTTTCAGCCTGAGGTTCAGATCAGGTGTTAACAAAATATTTAAGCCAAAGGATAAAATGTACAAAACATGAGGCAGAGCTCTTATTATTAGATCCTTAAAGCAATTACATGCGCGATTACATATCCAACTCAGAATTGGGCAATAACACAAGACAATCATGTTACCGCCTTCTGGTTCTATTCTTTGATCTATTCGATTCTTAAAATCATTGAACTGTTTGTCCTATTTACATTTCTGCTTATATAGATCCTTTTGGCACAAGCCAAAAGGATCATTTACCATTACATAGCCAATTACAGAAATCGTTATAAAAAATTACATAACCGATTGCAGAATAAGCTTTCGGCCTTCAAAATTAAATTGCTTTTAACAAAATAGGCCGCAACTATCTCCAGCTGTTCGTCTCTCCTAAGTCCGATCTTAGCTACTCTCGATTTACCTGCTATCATAGCTGGGACTTGGCTGCCTTCGGATGTATCCTCATTGATCGTATATAAAACAGGCGGCAACCCAAGTGATCCGGATTTGCTGCCAAGATTCATGGTGCTAGTGCTGGTGCGGGATTTGTTCTGCACTAAAAATTAGCGATCAAGATAAGTGATCATCTATTAAATAGCATAGGAGGTAACGATAAGTTACGAAAGTAATTCTAAGTAATAAATCATGTAATAGGTAGTTAATAAATGCTAAGATGAGTTAAAAATGTAAAATATGAAGTTTATGCAAAATGTGTCATTATTCTCGCACTAGTGCAGGATGAGGGCGCATAATATGGGTAAAACAAGGTAAATGATTATGATTTGGGAAGGGAAGAATGGTAAAAATGAATGCAATTTAGGGGACTAACATCCTCCCATCCCTAAACTGTTGTGTGTCCTCACACAATTTTTTTTTCCTCTGCAAAATTTTTTTTTTTTCGAACACTCCAACTTAGTCCCGTTTCGGCATGTTGTCCTCAGGCTGCACTGTTTCGGCCTTCTTCCTCTTGATATGCCTTAACTTCTTTGAAACCTTTTTTAACCGCCTGAAACAACATCCAGCCCGATATTTCCAAACTTTAACCTCACTTTTCTTTTGTTTGAGCTCTGCCATCAATTCTCCACTGCTTTTTTCTTTCTCCTCTTGTGCTTTGGACACAAGCTGCTCCAAGTTTTGCACTTGGAGTTCTAATTCTGCTATGCGAGCAACAGGAGTCACCAACTCTTTTCCTTCCTCTGTCTCAGCAGGGGCTATCACTGGCTCTGGAACTTCTATATCTACCTTGGTCGCATCAAGTAAATCTTCTTCCTACATTCCTTCTTTTTCCGGTTCCTCTTTCTCAGGTTCTTCTTCCTCTTCTAGTTCATCTTCATTTGGTTCCTCATCTAATTTTTCTTCCTCTTCTTTTGGTTCTTCTTCCTCTTCCGGGTCTTCTTCCTCAGGTTCATCTTCCTCCGGTTCCTCGTCTAATTTTTCTTCCTCTTCTTCCGGTTCTTCTTCCTCAGGTTCCTCCGCGTCCTCCTTTTCTTCAGCTCCTCCTTCAATTTCTGGTTCTTCATCTCGGGCCGCGGCTTCTTCTTGTACCAGTGCAGGATGGGGTTCCATACCCTGTGGGGGTTGTGGTTCTTCTTCTACATCCAAGAATTTCCTCTTCTTTTGGGGCTTTCTAATAAGATTTTCTAGTGGAACATCGTCCCTAATTTGTGCAATATTCACCGCATCTGCAAGAACCGACAGCCTGTCGTGCTATGTAGAAGGTGTTTCTCCATCAAGTGCACCAGCTTTTTCCTTAGTGGAAGACGAAGCCTTCCCTTCTGTTGATTTCTCTGTTTGCCTCCTTTTCGCACTACTGTGAGAAGGACTTCCCTTTCTGCTTCTCTTCAGGCCCTTGCTTGTACTAGGGGCTTGTGTCTTATCTTCCTCTGCTAAGTTCCCATTCAGCTGTTTTAACAACTCTTCCCATGTCATACCTTTGCTTTCTAGCTGTTTTAAGACCATGATTTTTATTAGGCCGTGGTGGTATAATCGTGCATCAGCCTAGTCCTCCCTTCCATCTTGTACACTTCTAGCCATTTTCTCCAAAATTTTGAGAAAAAAGTAGGGGAAGTTCATCCTCCAACGAATGTGTCGGCCTCCATCAAAATGCTGTAGCAGTCTGAAATGATACACCAGGGTACAGGTGTATCTCCCTTTGCAGGTCACAAATTTCTGCAAAACAAACAGGAGATCCTGCCATTGACTTAGCAGGGCTTTGCACGGAACTCCACGTTTCCAATTGATCTCCATATTCTTATCCATGAAAAAATGATGCCATCGTTTACCTTCCAGCCTCTGGTTCTTGAACCATTCCACTCCCGTATTCTCCAGACTTGTTGCTGCTGCTACAAATTTCTTCGTGACTTTGAATTTGAGTGGCCCAATTCTCACTTGGTCGTTTTTAAAACTTCTTGCAAATTGTAAGGCGACGTCCCTATCATACCCATCGAACTCCTGCAGGAACTGTAGAAATCCCGACTCCCGCAACAATGGAAGACAGCTATGAAATTCGACAGTTTGCTCAATCTTGCTGAGAGACAGGGGTTCACTTCGGACGGGCGGCATTGCTGCTATCGGCTATGAACGATGAGTTCTGAGGCTTGCATGCAACACTGGGGGATCAAATTTCATAAATAAGGATTCAACCGTTCATCCATTGTGCCTCCGATTTACCTGCCGTAGGTACTCATCATTTCTGGCAGGCTCAATTAGTACGTGCGATGGCGGTTTAATGGTTATGTACAGTAATGAAGAGAATTTTGGAATGAAGGTAGGAGTGAGGGGAGTTATGAGTGAAGGACATTTCACATTATGGCTGAATGGGGTGGATTATATGCAAATAACGATTACACGATTTCACATTCCTTCATAATTACAAAAAAAAACTTAGCATTCATTTAAAAAGATCATGATTCCTACTTAAAAAAACTTTGTACTTTCAACTAATTTCCTCCTAAGTAATATAATAGTGTAACCGCTTATCAATGATATGAAGAACATCATATAAATTTTCATCATGAATACTTTCTTATGTCATATGATAATTTTTACTGCTGCTGACAAGGTGTATGCTTGTATTGATCTTTGCACCGTGTAAGTCACATCATTCTGTTGGTACTTTTCTGCTCATATCATATAGGACAATATGCTTGCACTAGTGCAAGCATAACGTTAATACAGAGAATTAAATATAGGTTGGATTTCAAATGATTTCTTTAACTTATTCTGAATTTTGCTTCGCCCTTTGATGCTTCAGAGCACAACCTTCAACTCTTTATATGTAAGATCCTGCAATGAACTTCATGAGGGAATAAAGGAGTGGGAAAAGGAAATTTTAGAATGGGAAGGAATTCTATCACAGGGATTCCAAGAAAGTACCAAAAGAGGGAAAATAGAAGCGGGATAGGGGAAAAAAATTTCAGGGTTAAAGTGGGATTTTTTCGAAGTGGATAGGGTGAATTTAGAAGAATATGGGAAGGTTAATTATACTATGATTCCGAGAAGAAAGCTGAGGGGAAATTATGAAATGGGATATGAAGAAAGGCATAAATTTTTTTGGAAGGTCTGCCTGCACTGGTGCAAGAAAAAATAACTACAACGAGAATAAGCGTTACTTGGAAAAAATATCCATGCTAATTACCCCAATTGTATAAAGGTTGGTTCTGCTGAACCTGCTTTTACTTCGGTGGTTACTAGCATATCTAAAGATCAAGAAACATTCTATTTTTATTAGAATTTTTTTATCTTCCCGCGAGCAAGCTGGTTTTCAGGTTGATCCTTCTGCAATCATGTCAGTGGACTGATTTTCATAATTACAGGAAATTATTTTTTCTTACTTTTTTTTTAAAATTTTATTTTTGTTAATTTTTTTTTCGAAGAAGAGGGATTAAATTTTTCAAGAGGCTGGTATTACCATTTACCACTACCATTCCAAATTGCTGCTGAACTTGCTGTGTAAAATATTTCTTGGCAAGTGGTTGAAAATATTTCTTTAATCTATGTCCATTTACCAAGAATACTGTATCCTATCCATCAATAGTTTTGACTTCTACAGCTCCATTCTCAAATACTCGGATTACTTCATATGGTCCCATCCAACGTGTATGGAATTTCCCTTTAAAAATTTTAAATCTAGAATCATAAATGAGTACCCAATCACCTGGTTAGAACTTCTTTTTCTGAATAGACTTGTCATGCCACCTTTTCCGTTGCTGCTGGATTAATATGTTTTGCTGAACAAAATCTCTACGAAATTCATCTAACTCATTTAACTAAAGAAGACGCTGTTGTTGTGCCTCAGAGAGATCGAGTCCTAGCTGAACTGCAGTTCTGAAAGTTTTGATATGGAACTCAATCGGTAACAGAACCTATTTGCCATATACCAGCACATATGGTGTGTGCCCCATACTATTTCTCCAAGTGGTTCTGTATGCCCACAAAGCTTCTGGTAATCTTTCAGCCCAATCTGTTTGATGCATATTCACCGTCTTTGTGAGAATGGACTCGATCACCTTGTTTGTAGAATCCACCTGGCCATTTTCTTGCGGGTGATATGATGTAGACTTCCAGTGCCGGATCTTATATTACTCCATCACTCCCTGTACTAGATTAGAAATAAACTGCGGAACATTGTCAGAAACAATTTCTCTAGGCACACCAAATCTAGTAAAGATTTCAGAAAATAGAAAATCAACAACAACTTTTTCCGTAGCAAAAGAAACAACTTTAGCTTCCACCCATTTTGTAACAAAATATGTACAAACAAAAATATGATTTTTACCCAATGATGTTGGATTTATTGGCCCTACAAAATCAATAGCCCATTTTTCAAATGGCTCGATCATAACTTGAGGGTATAAAGGCATTTCACTGGTTTGATTAGGTTGGCCCATTTGTTGACAACTATCACATTGCCTAACATACTGCTTGGCATTCTTAAACAAGGAAGGCCAAAAGTAGCCAGAACATAATATTTTATATGCAGTTCGCTTGTCAGTGAAGTGGCCTCCACAAGGTTCATCATGAGAAGATTTCAATATGTCAAACACTTCCTCCTCTCTTACACATCTGCGGATAATCAAATCTGGACCAGTGTAAAAGAGGTCTCCTTGAATCCAGGAGTATGCAACACTTTTCTGAATAATGTTCCGCTTTTCACGGGTGGGCAAGTGAGGTGGTGTTTTTCTAGTAACCAAATAATTGGCTTTGTTAGCAAACCATGGAGAATCTGTAGACACAACAAAAATATGTTCATCTGGAAAATCATCATTAACAGAAGTTACATCACCAGGATTATTTAGTCTAGAAAAAAAATCTGCTACAACATTCGATTTTCCTGGTCTATCAACAATAGTAATATTAAATTCCTGCAACAATAGCAACCACCTAGTCACTCTACCGCTAGTCAATGGTTTGTTCATCAAGTATTTAATTGCAGAATGATCAGTATGAACAAATACTTCATATCTTGTGATATAGTGTCTGAACTTATTAATTGCAAAGATTATAGTTAAAAAATATTTCTCTGTAACTGTATAGTTTAATTCAGCAGAAGACAAATTCTTACTAATATAATAAATAGTATAGGATTGCTTGTCTTCCTCTTGCCCCAAAGCTACGCCAACAACCAGGTCTAAAGCATCAGAAGAAATGTGAAAGGGCAGGGACCAGTTTGGACCTCTCAAAACTGGCGCCTGTACCAAATTTTCCTTCAATGTTTCAAAATATTGTTGGCAAGCCGTGGACCAAGAAAACTCACTATCCTTAGCTAGAAATCAGAAAAGAGGAGCATCTGTCTTAGAAAAAATTTCAATGAATCTTCTATAGTAAACAGCATGTCCTAAAAAACCTCTTACTTCCCTTTGAGTTTTGGGTGCAGGAAGATGCAGAATGATTTCGATCTTTACCAGATCAACCTGGATACCTTTGTCAGAAATCATATGGCCAAGTACCACTCCTGATTTTCACATTGATCTACATTTCTTGTCACTCAAAGCAAGGTGGGCTTCTTGGAAACAAAGAAGTACTTTCTCCAAATTTTCGAGGGCTTCCTGAAAAGAATTATCAAACACAGAAAAGTCATCCATGTAAATTTCTACAAATTCAAGATCAGCAAAAATAGCCAAGACTGCCCTTTGAAAGGTAGCCGGAGCATTACATAATCCGAAGGGAAGCACTTTATAAGCAAAGGTACCCCATGGGAATGTAAAAGTAGTTTTATCCTGATCTTCGGGTGCAATCTGTATCTTGTTATAGCCACTGAAACCATCCAAAAAAAAGAAATATTTCTTTCCTGCAAGGGTATCAAGAACCTGGTAAATGAAAGGGAGAGGGAAGTAATCTTTGAGAGTGGATTTGTTTAATTCATGATAATCAATACAAATATGCCACCTTCCATATTTCTTAGGCACTAGCACTAATGGAGAGACCCATTGAATATCAGAAATAGGATAGATAAAACCAACATCTAAAATTTTATGTATTTCTTCTTTCATGACATCTCTTAGAGCTGGATTTATTCGTCTTTGGGGTTGTCAGACAGGTCGGGTTCCTTCTTGAATATAGATATGATGTGTACAAGTTTCAGGAGGGATACCCTTCATGTCTTCATAGCCCCTCAACAAGAGTAGTATCAAGCTCTGGAGTACTCGAAGGAGTGGACAAAGACAGCGGTATAGAAGAATGAGAATCATGGTTTTCTTGGAAATCTAGGCTAAAAATCTGGCTTAAAGGCTCATAGGCATGGTGTCTAGATTGTTCAGGAAATCTTGAATCTCATCTTCTTGCGAAGACCCAGTATAATGATGAATAAGAGAAATAGACTGAGTCTCCTCATCACTGCTTTGGTCCAACCATAAAGTGTCTCAAAGGTCCTGAATGGATCTGGTAGGGGGGTATAAGGTAACTTTCTTCCTAGAATCTCCATGTGAAATATACATATCTCTGGAATGACATCCAATATATGCATCGACTATAGCAAGCCATGGTCGACCCAAGATCAAGGGATTTCCTCCTACCAGGTTCTTTGGCTGAAGCACAATGAAATCAACAAGATATTCCCAAGAATCTAATGAGATGATCACATTGTCCAATACTCCTTTGGGCTTAATTTTGGATCTATCTGCTAATTCAAGCACAATGGGAGTAGGGCGAAGATGAGATAACCAAAGTTGATCCATGGTTTTCTTAGTCATTACATTAATGGCTACCCCCAGGTTTATAAGAACATTAGAGACAAGTACATTACCAATATGAATTGTGACAATAGGGTTTCCGGGATCAGTATATTTTTCCACAGACACACATCCCGTCATTAACTCTGCTACCCTACCAACAAATTGAATAGTTTGGGGTTCCAATCTCTTCCTCCTGGGTTTCTTGAGACAGAGTTCCCTAATAATCTTGGTACAAATGGGGATCTCTTTAATGGCTTGGAGCAAAGGTATCTTAATGAAAATATTCCGTAGTTCCGATGCCAAATTAGTCTCAGAAACAGGCTCTCTTCTTTCCATTAATAGCCTCTCTAGAAAGGGAGGCTGGTTGGAAGAAGATGGCAAGGACTCAGAGGGTAAGGGATGCTTAGTGACAATTTTCGGAGAATGGTTAAGATTTTTCTCTTCCCCTTTCTCTTCAACAATCACCATAGGTTGTTTCTGATTTTCTGGTATTACAATATTTCCTGATCTTAATTGAATATCATGAGTTCCAACTGGAATAGACTGGTATTTGAATGGAAACGGCAGGTCTGTTACATGGATCATTTGCACTGATTTATTATTATTATTAGGATTGGGCATAGGTTGAGCAGGCAACTGAGGAGGTTGGAAGGGTAAAGGTAAAGGTAATGGGGTGGTCTGACTCGGAAGTTGAGGTATTGGATAAGGTACATGTGTAGATGGATATGGTTGCATAGGTGGCTGGTAGGAATATGGAGAATGAGTTGGGCCTTTCCAACCCTGTTGCCATGGTTGGGAAGGTTGCCCATGGTGATACTGATTTCCATACTGCCACTGCTGATGAGAGTTAGGATATGAATATGCATGTTGATTATAACCAAAATAGTGTGGAGGAAATTTAGGAGCCATACCTGCACCTACCTGAGGCCAATTTATTCTTGCTCCCATAGCATACAATTGTTCAGCTTCAGGCTTCCCCCCTGTAAATACTGCTTTAAGTCTAGGTATAGAGGGACATTTTTCTGTGATATGGTCTTCTGCACAAATAGCACACTTATTAGTTTCTTTCAAGTTAACAAGGCATTCTTTAGGGGGATGCTTGTCTCTGCATTTAGGACAGAAAATACATAATGACTCTTGTTCCTTCATAATTTTTTGTTGAAATTTTAAAGAGTCTAACTGTTTAGTAACAATGTTCATTATATCAATTTTCATGTTTTCCATTTTATTTTCTAGTCCAATAATCATAGCATCAGTAGATTCAGTTTTTATATTTTTATTTCAAGTTCCTCTATCGAATCTATACTGATTCCTTGAAAATTTATGGCATAATTCACAAATTTGATCAAAGTATGTTGAGAAATATCACCTTGTCCTAATAGATTCAAATTGTTTCTAGCATTATCAGTAAGTCCTCTTAAGAACAAGGTTCTAATAGTGTTGGGATCAAGCCTAAGTTTTGACCTTTTTAAAATATAGAAATCTTTCCAAATAATCTTCAAGCATTTCATCACCATCTTGTATGGTTGTAAAAATTTCATCCTGCATGTCCCGAGTTTTACAATATTCTTGATATTTAGACAAAAATACCCTCCTCATCTCGTCCCAGGAAGTTATGGTGTTTCCTCCTAACCCCATAAACCAACGTAAAGCTGAGTCCTTGAGGGTAACAGGAAATAATCTTAACTTCTGAGCCTCAGTTGCATAATCATAAATTCTACACAAAATATTGAACTCAAATAGAAAAGAGTCAGGGTCTTCATGAACTTTACCATGGAAATGAGGGAGAGCTGACGGTGGAATATTCTTCATCTGTGACACAGTATCAGGATCCACAATTGGAAACACAAAATTATATTGTCCTTCACTTACCTGGTTGTCACCAATCCCTTCCAAATGTTCTCCTTGGTCTGCCATTGTTTCCTTCTTGCTTGTACCGCTTTCCATAGGCTGATCCACACCTAAGATGTTAGTACCAGAATCCAGGTGGATTGTTCCTGCATGATGGGTTTGGATTGAATTGGGCTTCCTACTTGCAGAAGGAGACCCAATGTGAGAAAAATTCTTTTGGCCCTTAGTGGGCTTCGAACCCTTACCTTTCCTAGGCATTCATCTCAAAAAAGAAAGAAAAATATCAAAACAATTTCTAGTAAAAATGCTGTCAAAAATCAATCAACATCAGTAAAAAATCCTTAAAAAATACTTGTAAAAATAAAGGAAACTTACCTCTATTATACAATCAAAAAATTCTTACCAAATTAAATCGCCTCCCCGGCAACGACGCCAAAAAGTTGGGTGCAGGAATTACACTTAAGTAAAAATCCTCAACACTTAATTGTCAACCTGGGGGATTCGTAAACTTAGAGACGAAGCACATTCAATGCTAGAGATGGTATGAATATTTATAATATCAACTCCTACTTTTGAAAAGAATAATTGCAGAATCAAACTTTAGAGAAGAAAGAGGAAACTCAAACCATCAAAACAATCTGAGGCTAGAACAAGAAGAAATTTACTTGCAAAATAGATTCAGAAATAAAGAGGAGCAATCACCCTAGCTAAATATTGATTAGCTACTGAGAATGTGTTTCCTTCAGCAAATACACCTTAGCAGTTTTCAACAAATCGGCCCCTTCAATCCTGCATATGTAAAGATATCCTTCTTGCGAAAATCGATCTTGCACTTGTGCACGAACAACGACTGATGCAGAAAGTGTAAAGTAATGTCTTCACTAAAATCTGTTTTTCTTCGTGCAAGGGATTTGAACTTTCTCAAGTCCGCAGCACTCAGATCTAATACCAAGAAACTGGTTCTTATACTCGATCCGAGCTTCTTGCACTTTAACTTTTGATCCTTGAAATCAATGATTCATTACTACAGTGTGATAAAACCAAATCATATATCAGTAAAGATGAATATCTGTAAAAAATAAGAAAACAATATTTTTTAATTAAGATATGAATGAAAGAAAGAAAGCTGTTAGAAGTAAGCTAGAAAGGCTTGTTGCATCATATTATCTAGCGTTGGTGCAAGAATAGTTCTCCTGCTTGCACCAGGGAGGAACCAAACCAATGTGTAGAAAATAAATAGCACACCAACATGCACTGGTGCAGGAATGAACCAGGCAGAGGAAATAAACCAAATCATGCAGAAAATGAATAGCACACCAATGTGCACTGGTGCAGGAATGGACCAGGCAGAGGAAATAAACCAAATCGTGCAGAAAGTGAATAGCATACCAACATGAACTGGGGCAGGTAACTCCTCCTGCTCGAACCAGGCAAGGGAAAGAAATCAACTGTGCAAAAAGTAACTTAACTAATTCACACAGTATATCTACTTCCACTCAAACAGAAATTCAAATACTTCAAATTAAATCACACATGACAGTTTAAAACATAAATTACAAGAACAACAAGGAGGGATAATGTGCTAGATTGGCTAGGCCCTTAGCCAACCAACGCGTTTCCCTTTCAAACGAAAAACGCTACTCAGAATTAACTCATCAACTATTTAAGCCAAAGGATAAAATGTACAAAACATGAGGTGAAGCTCTTCTTATTAGATCCTTAAAGCAATTACATGCGCGATTACATATCCAGCCCAGATTTGGGCTATAACACAAGACAGTCCTGTTACCGCCTCCTGGGTCTATTCTCTGATCTATTCAATTCTTAAAAACATTGAACTGTTTGTCTTATTTACATTTATGCTTATATAGATCCTTTTGGCGCAGGCCAAAAGGATCGTTTACCATTACATAGCCAATTACAGAAATCGTTATAACAAATTACATAGCCGATTTCAGAATAAGCTTTCGGCCTTCAAAATTAAATCGATTTTAACAAAATAGGCTGCGGCTATCTCCAGCTGTTTGTATCTCTTAAATCTGATCTTAGCTACTCTCGATTTACCTGCTGTCATAGTTGGGACTCAGCTGCCTTCGGATGTATCCTCATTGATCGTATACAAAACAGGCGACAACCCAAGTGATCCGGATTCGTTGCCAAGATTCACGGCGCTGGTGCTAGTGCAGGATCTATTCTGCACTAAAAATTAGTGATCAAGATAAGTGATCATCTATTAAATAGCATAGGAGGTAACGATAAGTTACGAAAGTAAGTCTAAGAAAGAAATCACGTAATAGGTAGTTAATAAATGCTAATATGAGTTAAAAATGTAAAATATGAAGTTTATGCAAAATGTGTCATCGTTCTCACACTAGTGTAGGATGAGGGCATATAAGATAGGTAAAACAGGGTAAATGATTATGATTCGGGAAGGGAAGAATGGTAAAAAAGAATGCAACTTAGGGGACTAACAGGGAGATCTTAAGAAAGAGCTGAAAAAGGGAATAAAAATCGCTGTACTCATTGATAAGAGGGTAGGGACATAGTGGACATGAATTTGAGGCTCCCTTTCCTCCTCTGCTACTGGAATTGTCCATTGCTCTCCAGAAACCTAATTCTAATTCTAATCCTTCTTCCACCCCTCCTAATCCAAACTTTCCTAGCCAAATTATATCATCATCCTCCCCTTCCCCCCTTAATATCACCCTTCCCACCCCTCCTTCCTCTCTTAATGCCAAAGTAGTTAACCTCTCTTCGGTTGTGCTTGATGCCACATCATTAAGCCTCCTTGAGAAAAGTTTTAACTTCTCCCTTATTCCTCATTCCATTCTCTATGAGGAAATTATTTGCTCCATTGAATCCAAATCCATATGCCTTCCCTCCCATTCAGCTGAAGAGATTCACCAAGAATGCGGTCACATTCTTTGAAACTCCAAGCTTTCCAAACCTAACCTCTCTAAGGATGAATTTTTGGCCCTTCTTCAACTCAATTCCAACCCTAATATTCTCATTCTTAAAGCTGATAAATGCAATGCCTCTGTTATTATAAACTCCTCAGATTACCATCGTAAGATGATGGATCTTCTTTCCTCCTCTTCCTACCATCTCCTATCTAAAAACCCCCTCCAATCCATTTCCAACAAGGTCTCCAAAGCCATTAAATCCTCTTCCCTTGAACCCGCCACCCAAAAGCGCCTCATCCCCCTTAGCCCCCTCACCCCTAGGATTTATGGTCAACCAAAAATTCATAAGCTGAATATTCCCCTTAGACCTATCGTAAATGCTATAGGAGGTCACACCCATGCCCTTTCCAAATACCTTGCTAAGAAGCTTCATCCCCATCTTGGTAATTATTCCTCCTTTATCAAAGACTTTGTTGTTTTCATCAAGCACATCAAGACCCTTAAACTTTAAAAGAATGAAATTATGGTTAGCTTTGACGTTGTCTCATTATTTACAAAAATTCCTATCCCTGAAGCCATCGAAATCATTTCTAATCTTGTATATTTTGAAACTCTTAACCTTATTAAGCTTTGTCTATCCACCACCTTCTTCACCTATGACATATTTTGTTACGAACAAACTGAAGGCACAACCATGGGTTGTTATCTTTCCCTTGTTTTTGCCAACATTTCATGGAACACTTTGAAACCAAAGCCCTTGAAACCTTTCACCTCAAGGTAAAATTTTGGAAGTGTTTCGTAGATGACACCTTTTTCATATGTTCCCATGGTATTCCCGCTCTCTGCAAATTTCTCTCGCATCTAAATAACATCTCCCCCCACATCTAGTTCACTATGGAACTAGAAGGGAACCAATACCTTCCCTTTTTGGATGTCCTTCTCTCGCGCCTCTATGATGGATCCTTATTCCACCAGGTCTATCGAAAAAAGACCCATACAGACATGTACCTGCATGCAAACTCCCACCACCATCCTGCTAAAAAATTAGCAGTTCTCAAAACCCTTGTCTCCCGAGCCATTCGAATCTCCTCATCCCAATCTTTTCCTAAAGAAAAAGCCCATCTCTCAAGAGCCCTTAAGTCTAATGGTTACTTCTCTTCCCAAATTAATAAGGCCTTCCATTCTTGTATCCATCCCCACCCCAAAAAGCTTCCCAACCCCCCTCCCTTAGCCAAGGTAACCCTTCCTTACATTCAAGGAGTCACCTATCATCTTTCCTGACTCCTTTCTAAAAAGAACATTAAAACCTTCTTCAAACCCCATATAACCCTTAGACAACTATTTAGGTCAATCAAAGATAAAAATGACCCTATGTTAGGTCTCAGAGTCTATGAGATCCCCTGTTCCTATGGAATCTTACATAGGTAAAATAGGGAGATCCTTTAAAACTCAGTTGAAAGAACATATGGATGACACTAACCACAACCACATTGTAGAATCAGTCATTGCTGAACAATGCCATTTTAATAAACATCTTATATGTTTTGACAAATCCAAAATCTTAGCATCTACCCCCTTTCATTCCAACCGAGTCATTTGGGAAGCCCTCGAAATTGAAAAAAATTCTAATAAATTTAATCACAATGATGGTTATCAATTAAGTCATTCCTGGAAGCCCACCATCCACTTCCTATCATCTAAGCGCCTTCCCTCCATTCCCAAATCAAACCCATCCTAGAGTGGCATCCTCCCCTCCCTCCTTTCTTCTCCCCCCCCTCTCTTTCTAATTTCCTCTTTATTCGAAATTCCTCTTTATTCCTTCTCCCCCCCATTCTTTAAATTTTCTCGATTTAGTCTTCAATTTTTGTCGTTTTAATTCCCCCCCCCCCCCCCATTTTTACTTTATTTTATTCATCTTTAATGTGATTTATCTTATTTATCCTTAATATTATTGATTCTGAATCTATTTTAATTTAACTCCTTATACTAAAAGTTCCTAATTTGATTAATTCATCCTATTCAAATCATTAATTCCCTTTATTCAAGTTTAGTCCCCCTTTCTATCTATTATTTAATGCATTATATAATTCATCCATTCAATCCCATTATATTTCTTTCATTTTGTAAACCCCCCTATCATATTTCTCTTTAAATAAATTATTTACTTAAAGTTATTTTTATTAATTCATTTATTTCCTTTATTTTTAAATTTAAATCTCCAAGGCTCCCTTCCATTTCCCTAATGGCTACATCATTTATTTAATTGTTTCAAGTTAAATTATTCATTTATTTGATCTTTTTAAAATAAATTAATTCTTAATTTCATTTATCTCTTGGACCGAGTCAAATTATTCCCTTAATTATCTAACAACTAATAACTTAATTAACATATTTTAATTTTGAATTTAACTAATTTCATATTTCTCGTTGACTATCTCCAACAACTAGATTTTTCCTTCATTATATATATTCCAGACCTGCACGCTAAGCTTATTTTTCTTGAATATGGGTGAAGTGTTCACCCGAAACGTCGATATTGAAGGGCTCTTCAATCATAATACACAGGTTTCCAGAAGTTCTCAACAACATTATGTATTTGACTGTGGAAAAATTTACGCTTTAAACCTAGAAATAATCAATTCAAATATTTGTCTCTAGTAAAACCTGTCTCCAATTCCCAAGTATTTCTTACCGATTGAAGTGAGAGATTGTCACAGATAAGCACAAAGAATCTCCAAAATGAGGCTATAGTCTGTCGTAATGTACAAAGAAAGAGGAAATTTACCAAATTTTTACCTATTTTCTACCCATGAGACTCATGTAGACCAGTGACTAAGTAAGGCGAAGGTTTCTGATGCAGCTTGTTACCTGGGTTAGCGCGCTCCTAGTCAATTGCTATCAAATTATCCCAAACCATAAAATCATATGGATGGATATTCCTTTTTTGATTAGGAGACCAAAATTAGAACCTAACTTCAATATGTAACATTAAGGAATGAATTGTGTTCCATGCCAAGACGAAGCGTAGTGCCGACCTCTCTTCAAAATTTTGCAATCTCAAGGGGTTCCCCAAGGCAGAGAGGTGATAAAGACAAATTTTCAAACTGATCCAATATCCTCCATACTACCTTAAATAATTGAAAACCATGCCAATGCTATTACACACAACCATAAATGAGAAGAATGAGCTCTGTACCTCCCATTCAAAAGCCATATTTTCCTCTAGTGTAGGCAATAAAACTCTCAAGTCTAGCTGCTCAAATCCACTTTGCTCACTGGTGAGATTTTAAACTATATAATTCCATGCATATTCAACTTTGGAGAGGGAGAAGTGGGTTCGTGGCCTACATGTTAGCCACTTTCCACCTCCCAAGAATTACTTCAATCATACTTATTGAATGAATTTCTCATAAAGGATTCAATGAAAGTCACATTTAATACAAATATTTAGATAATGAAATTTATGCTTCCCACCTTGGCTCTAATTTTATTTTGAATTGAATGTGTAATGTAGCTTTTCATCCCCATAGATGAAATGAGGGTGTGGTTCTCCATCCCATTTTCCCATTGATCTCTGTTTTCCCCTTCAAAAAACTACATGCTTGGTTGGATTGCTTATCTGCTTCAGTGTTTTGGATCCTTAGGATATGATATAAAATTTTATGTAAAAAATAATCCAAGATAATCTTGATTCTTTACAGGAGGATATTTTGCTTATTGGCCTTAGGATTTCATCCATTCTGTAGGAATTGAAAATTATTGCGAGAGAGTCCCCAAAAATTGTATCCTTAATATTCCTCTTTCCTTAGCTAATTATAGACGTAGCATAGGCCCATACATCTCTGTCATGTTATTGGTTTCTTAACCAAGACCTCAGGAAAAATTAATTTCTTGATGCTCATCGTGGCCTTAAAGGATCCCTCCCCCTCCTGCCACCCCTGGATTGGCTTTGATGCTCCATCAAAAAAGAGAATCCAATTGTTTTGCGAGAACTTCCATTGTTCAAAGTTAGCTTATGAGACACGAAGCTTCCAAATTGGGCTCAAAGGGATAAGATCGAGGGAATAGGGGAAGGAGGCTTAACAATTAAACTATGGAGTCAACCCATAAATTCTCCTGGTAGTTAAGAGAAAAGTTTTACTCATAATATTGGCACCTATTGTGCTCAATGCAGAAGGAAAGTGCTTTGAGGGCAGAGACACGAGAAATGATAAGAGTTTTTAAAAATAACGATATTGTGGGAGAGCCAAATTTTCTAGAAAATATGTTTCGATAGAGAGATCCAGATCGATATGAAGTAGGAATTTCTGTTGAAGGAACCTTCATATTGATTTTTCCAATTGGAGAAAAACACATTGTCTTCTGATGAGAGGTGGAGGATGTTGAATAATGTAACTAGGTTCACTCTTCATAAATGTATAATTGACAAAATAAATTTTATTATTATTAAAATAACTTATTAAAGCATGGGTTTCATGCTTGGGTCTTCATTTTCTAGGTCAATGTCCCCATTGGGGACTTCTAGGTTTTATCTGGAGTCATTAGAGTCATTTTCCATTTTATTAGACCCTTATTGGGCTTTTTCATCATGTAAAAATAATTATTTTTGAGTCAAATAAGTAAATTTTCACCTACATACCAAGTCAACACTTACCTAATGAAGTCAACCTACATTAGGGAAATTCGACCCACATGTAATAACCCTGGTGAAAATTCCATTTAAAATGTAATAAAGGCAAAAATAACAACCACTGTTGATGGGACACGTATTCCAAGCTGAATGGTGGGAAAAAAATCCTAGCGGGTGTTCACTTCGGTTTATTATGGCTAAGGAAATTGGCAAAGGCAAAGGTTAAGGCTTTGGAAAGGAAAAATGGATTTTTTGGCACGACTATTTATGAATATAATGGAAATTAGGAGAAAATGGAGATGAAAGGTCACATGTTGCATGTGAGGAGGAAAATGAAGAAAATAAAGGTCTCATTGATAAAAAAGGATTTTGAGGATCAATTGGCAAGCTTTTGCTACCTTTTTTCAGTGAAATTTTTGAAGCTCTCTCATTATTCTCTCTCTCTCTCTCTCTCTCTCACTCATGGACACTTAGATTTTTTGGAGCACTTTGGCATTGGGGCAAGAAAGGTAAGAAAGCAGGAAGACGAAAGAAGCAAGCAAAGAGGAGCATGAATCAAGCAGCTACAACAAGATTCTTTGCAGGTATGATTTAATTTCTAGATTTGACATGCATGGTATTTCATGTGGTTCTTTTTGTCTTAGCATGGGATTTTCCAGATGTGACATTGTATTCGGCCTAGCCTTTCCATTTCCAGATAGCCTTGGTGTTGTGGATTTCTCATGTTTTAGTTTAATTGGATTACTGGATGGATTTGAAGCTAAGTGAGGTGGATCTATGAATGACTATAGAACTGGTTCGCTTGTTACCTCGATATAGGGCCTAGTGACCCTTCATTCGAACAATGGGTTGCGGTAATGCCTAAGAGGTGGTGGTTTTCTCTCCATTTTAGGCCTAGGAATACCAGGTTTGGGATTGTGGTAAATCCTGGAGAGTATGTCTCAGTTTAGGGCCTAGTGACCCCTGATTTAGACTATGGGTTGCGGTAAATCCTGAGAGACTAGGAGACAAGAAATTTACTCATGGTTTAGGCATAGATAATCTAGTGATATCCATGCTTGTGTTGGCCTAGTGATTGGTGTAGATCACTGTAAAGTCTAGTTTATGATTGATGAGGGTGTGGTGGTTTAGCCTCGGGATTCCCTAGTTGGTTTTTTGATTTGAATCCCACATTCATGCTTTGAATATGGCACAAGGGTGATTGGCTGAAGAGAGATTTGGCTCAACCAATCTATTTTTGGGTGGAATGTGGAATTCCCATCTCTGGTTGGTTTTTACACTCATTAATGAGAAGCTCATTCCTTTGGTATTTGGTATGAAAATGTACTAGTTATTATGTGGATTATACTGCTATTGTATCCATGGTATTTCTATTGTCATTATGCTGGTTATAAGTATGTATTTTATTAGTGATGATGTATGGATCTATCCATGTTTTTACTTGTAAATGAATGCACAATGTATCAATGGTCAAATAGATTGTATTGCATCTAATGATGTAAGGGAGTAATGCTTATTAGCGATTCTTAGATAAGTATGGTACCCCTATGTTTAAATCTGTTGTTTACACATGTATATGCAATGTTTGTGACATGTTTGATGAAATTCATGTCATAGATAGGAGGGTACAGATGATTTCTTAATGATGTGATTGCTCCCATACCTTATATTTAATGTTATTTAACGTCTCCTAAAGTTTCATGAAGTTCTGGATAGTGACTTGGTCTCTGGGGCTAAAAAGGTGGCACAAATCGCGGAGTTGCAGGCACATAATTGACTTTTTTGTGCCCTAGCTGCAACCTTGCCTTGGAATACTTGCGACTATAGGTTGCTAGCCACTCCCTTGCCCTTACATGCTCACAGTTAAGGCTTAAATTGGTAAAAAATCAGCCCCCCTTTAGGGTTCATGGGTCTGGGAGGTTGGGTTACCTCCTGGATGTGTTGTTGATTCAGTGTAAGGTCTGTTTGTTAGGTTTCTGTCTATTTTACTTCCTCAAGGTCATCTAGAAGGTTGAATATCATATTAGTAGCCTATCATCGCATGTTTACCCTGGTTGGCCGTTTACTTGGGTAGATGTGGGAAGAGGGTGTTATAGAGTGGTATTAGAGCGTGGTTGCATTCTCCTTGGGTGGTGTTTGGTTTTTTTTTATCTTTGTGTGATATATGATACCAGAGAGTGGTATCAGATCATGGTTCAACCCTTGGAATGGATCGACAATGTGTCGGTCATGATTTTTTTTATTGCTTATGTGTCCCTCATACATATGGTGTAGGTGTTTGTGCATCCGTGTTGTGTTTGCCATGGTGGCAGTGGTGTCGCCATGGGAGGATTGATGATGTTGTTGTCAACATGTTGTCAAGAGTGTATGATTGATTGTGTGTTGTTTATTATTATTTTTTGTCTGTGCACACTTGCTTACATATTGTTACATGTTGAATATGCATTGCTTATTTATGCTAGGTCACATATTGGTCATGCTTGTGTAGTGCCTGTGTATGCTTGCTTGCATGATGTCATATGTTGAACATGAATTTGTTGTTCGTGATTGGTTTTACATGTCAAGTGGGTGCATATGGAAAAGTTTGCATTGGTTTTTTGAAGGTTGTTGTGCATAAGTTCATTATATGCAATTAGGTCATCATGATGATATTGGTATATTATGATGCTAATGTGTTGGCTTAGATAGAGTAGGAGATGCATATCAGTAGAGTGAAGATGCATATCAACATAGTGAAGTTGAAATAATGGATTTTGGGGTAAGAGAAGATCGTCATACAAGCATGCAGGTATGCGATTCATGATTGCTGTAAAAATTAGGGTTAATTATATGGGTGTTATTCTATTGTTATTGTGGTTACATGCGTGATAAATTCCAGTTGATTAGTGCAGTCGTATGCACATGTATAAGATAATCATGAATGATAGTAACTTGTGGTCGTATGGATTTTTGTTGTTGTGAACATGTTAGTTTGTTACTGTTATGGATATCCTGATCTTATTTATGATTGGGTTGATATGTTGTGAAGTTATATCGTGCTAATCTAGATTGTTTTTGCAGACTAGATAGCTTCCCCTGAGGTACATTAAGGTATGAGTTTTCTTATGTCATTTATTTGATTCTTGATTGTTTGATTATGTCAGCTATCTGGTGCTTGACTATTTTGAGTGTTTGATTATGTCATCTAGTTGATCTATTTAGCATGGTATGTTTGTATGTTGTTTGAATGCTTGATTAGTTTTATGATATGAGTGTATGTGTTTGTAATATTGCATGAAGGAATGATCTTGTTTTAAGATGGTTGTGCTAACACATAGGTGCTGAGATAACTGGTATATACTTGAGTGTAGGTAGGTGATGGTTGTAGCATTATGTATTATGATTGATGAATGGTAGTTGATTATTGGTTATGATAAGGTTGTTAGTATTGGTAAAAGTTGATTTCAAATTGATAAATATGTTGTCTTGATGTTGATACATATGGTTGACATGTGTGTTTAGTTACAGGTTAGTGTGCTTGGCCCAACAAGCTAATATAGTTGGTATATTATTATATTTAATTATGCGCCGACAATTATGTGTTTATGGCAGTATGATGTAGGGTTTGCATGGCAAAGATATTTCCATGAAGTCTTGAAAGAAGGCTCATGTTGATATTTCCCTTGGAAGCTCTAGGAGACCCATGGGGATTAAGTCATGGTGTTTGTTGCTACTCTTATGCTTTCAGTATTTTCGAATTGTCCATGCTCGATTTTTGGTATTGATTGCGTCTACTGCATGGCCATGCCACTTTGTTGTGGTGTCACATTTCTTTTGTTTTTTCATGGTCTTCTTGTTACTTTCTCTTTTTATTTCCTTTTATGTTTTGAGAGTATTGGGAATTGGTTAGGAAAGAGGAAGTTTAATGGAGCTTGGGGAGAGGTGTGTGGTACCTAATAGGCAATGTAAGGTATGGGTGAAGCTCGATGCATGAGTAAGCACAACCGAAGGAAAGACTACGACAATCGGTTGGACTGGTTGGGTCCATTGTGGTAAATGGTTGATGACAGTATAGAAATGAGAAAGGTAACTGTTAGTCACTATGGGTCACCAATGATAAAATGTACTCTTTCAATGTCAGTTGATAGGGTCCTATGTCAAATTGTTATAGTTTCAAATAAAATTTGATTATTGGTCAGTGCCTAGGTATTATTACTGCTCCCTTCATTTTCAAGGTCATAAAATTCCATCATGGTCATGTTATCACTCCTTGTGATAGGGCATCAAAAAAGTGTCTTGATCATCATTTTGGTCATAAAATTATAATCATGCATACTGCAAAGGTTCAAAGTTCCAAATCATGGTTTCACATATGTATTTGGTGTCATCATTACGTCAGGTCATCATAAGTCATGTAGGGAGTCATGCCATCACCTTAGTCACCATCATTAGAGTTAGTAATTAGAGAATTTTTTTTCAAAAATATTACAAAGGTACATTTACCCTTCATGGAGGTGCAACCTTTCCAAATAAATTTGTAAAGATACAGTACACTACCTCATCACATCATTTCTAAAAAAGGGCATGTGATGTCATATCATCATCAAAAGAAAAAGTTGAATTTCAAGCTATAAAGCGAACATTAAAGCATAAAAATAATTCATTTCATCTTCCTATAGCTCTCCTCCGCCATTGAGTTTCACCTCATCCTTCAAAACTCTGATTTTTCCATTATTAAGCCCTTGCCAGCAAGCACGCTGTGCTTCTGGCCAACATGTTGCGCTTCTCGCCAACACATGGCGTTTTTGAGTTTGGAGCTTAGAGGGAGCCACAAGGTTCATAAAAAAATCTGTAGGTTATATAGACTCTCAGAAATTAAGTATATCCTCTCATCAATCCTCATGCAGTGGTTTTCCTTTATCAAATGATGAAATCCCTCTCCTAGGGTTTTTCGCTGCACTTTTGGTTTTCTTGGTGTTTGCTTAGTTCAGAGAGAAATACCCTATTTTTCCTCCTTTAACACATTTTTACACACTTCATATACCTCTCCCAACCATTTCCCATACTCAATCCTTCATTTCCATCATTTCCCCCCAAAAACCTAGCCCACAATACGCTTTTGCTAAATTTTTGGGTTAGGACTGTGTTTTTGGATTTTTCCCTTCTTTCCCTCACTCATTTCAAGAGATTCCACTTCCCATGTGTCCCTAACATCTACCCCTACCTCCCAGAATTTTCACAAAAGTTTCCCTAATCCCTATCCCCTCTATTCCCTTCCCTAAAATAGCTGCTCATTTTCCCCTATTTTCCTAATCCTACCTTACCCTTCCCTCCTATCAAACTAGGGCTTTTATTATGCAAAAAAACAACATGGCCAGTGAAAAGAAAAAGTATAAAAAAGGAGGGGATATATCTAGATATGAGCCAAATCATATGGAGGAGATCAATACCTCATCATTCATCAAGAAGTCATTTGAAGATGTGGGTTGCCTAGGGTTTTGTGAGAAGATACAAGAGGTGGGCTGCCATGCTAAATTGACTAGTATTTTTGCCACAAATTTCAAGAGGGATAAGACCACCATAGTAGGGATTGACTTCATAATATCAACAGATGTCATAGCTTCAGCTATAGGTATCCCTAACCAAGGAGAAATGTGATTTAAGGGGATGGATTTGGATATTGAAAAATGAAAATTCTTCTTGAAACCACACTACAAAGATGCTCCCACTCATATATTTCCTTCCAGGGATATGTTAGATAGATAGGATCCTTTGATGAAGATGATAATGAAGTATTTTACTTGTGAAGGGAGGTTTTATAGGTTTTATCAGTATCACATCAGGTTGCTGATGAATTTTACTACCATAAAACCTTTAAACCTACCCCATTACTTATTTAGAAGATTAGTCAAGATGACTGAGAAAGTGAAAAGCAAAGGGAGAGATCACTAGGAAAGTTTATTTCATCATGGGTTGGTCAAAATAATATTTCTTCATCAAATTTCACAGATTAATATACCATGGGATACATTTATGCAATCAACTGCTCTTATGCTTGCCACTAGTCAACCTAACAGTCAATGCACTACATTAGCACCATCTAGGCCACAGGAGGTTGGATCATCAAGTAAAATATTAGTGACAAAGACACCTAGGGCAGAAATTAAAAATAATTATATTAGAGATAAAATACTGGTGTTTTCCCCTGAAATACCTAAGATGCTCCCTAGGAAAACTATCAGTGAAGAAAATGTTCAATCTAGCACTATGAGACAAGAGATATCAGGAGGTGAAGATGATGCACCATTACATAATGAAGAGTAGGGACCAAAATTTGACATGGCTGACCTAGCAGAGAAAAATTAAGACAAATTAGTTTAAGACATAATCAAAGAAAAAGGGGCAGAGATTAGAGAGCTTAGAGGTGATCTTGCCAAGGCAAACTTCATAGTATCCTTCTTGCAACAAGAGAATAGTAAGCTCAAAGTGAATCAACTGTTGCTAAGAAAACATAAAGGGGATCATCCTTCATCCAAAAAGGAAGATTTGGTGGTAGACAAGGATAAGGGCAAGGCTATCATATATGTGGAGTAGCTTGAGGACAAGAATGTTCAAGTACATCCAAGGAGGCCAAAGACAAGAGCAGTAGCTAGATAGGAAGGACAGGAAAATGAACCATTTCGTCCTCAAGTACACCAAAACCTAGATGACCCTATAACAACTGAGAATGAGGAGGATAGAGAGTTTTGGATTGGGATAATCAATGAACACCTGTAGAAGCTTCTAAAGAATGCCAACAGATACAAACCTTTAGAGACACTTGGCAAGACATTATTACACCAGAAACTTTATTTTAAAAATCAGGGTTAGGAACATGAAAAGAAGGCTTAAGAAAACCCTAATAAAGCCTAAAAAGGGAGATAATATTGATTTTATTGCTGATGCATCTCTATTTTTCTAGGCCATGACTAAAAAATGAAGAAGCAGAAAATTTTGACAAGTTTTGGTCATTTTTGAATTTTTGTGCTAATTCTGGAAATTTTGTTGCACAAAGCGCAGTGTGGCCAAGTTGCGCTTCTTCTTAGAGAATCATAGTAAAAAATGGCATACATATTTAGGTTTATTTTTACCTCTACATTATATATATGTACTTGGTATTTCATTTTAGCTCTCAGTTTTGAAGAAAAAGCTAAAAAACTAGCAATTTTTCATGTTTCTGGCACTATTCTCGATCCCACGCTGCGCTTCTAAAGTAGTCTTGGGATATTGGATTTTAAGGGGACTTGGAGGTGGATTTTTGTAGGCTTTAAGATCTAGTGGTATTATACACATCCTCAACTATCTTCACCAACCATAAGTTCAACTCATAGATTAATTAAAGTCACCAAAAAAGATCCTCAAAGACCACGCTGCACTTCTGCTAAACCATGTTGTGCTTCTACTCGACCACGCTACGCTGCTGTGGGAAAGATAGGTTTCGAGTTTTTATTGGTCAAAGTCAAATTTTATGGATATAGTTTCTCTCTCAATGATTTTACATGATGTAATTAATTTTTCTTGTAATGGTTAGAGTGATTTCCTTGTAAATTAATGCTTTCAAAGTCAAACTTAATTAGTTAGTGTAAAAAGGGAATTGGTTTCTAACCTCCCTAGGTTTTGGCATGGTTAGAGAGAATATTGTAATCAATTCCTATGATGATGGATTTGACCCCTAAGAGGGGGTGTTATGAAGGTAAATCCTCTCTGCGGACAGAGACGATCCCTCTAGCCCTAGGGTGGGTCTAGTAACAAAAGGACACGCTAAAGTGTTGCTTCCTAGTTAATGAATGAACAAAAGACATGCTAGATTGACCTACCTTGAATCCAACACTATCGATGTTGCAGAAAGAGTAGTGGTCTCTTGCTCCTGCCTTGAAAAGTCACGATCCGTTCGTTGTCATGCCCAGATACTTGCATATAGGACAAAGAACAAGAACAACATATAGCAGCATAGTTTCATTCACAACTATTAGCCAGTTAAAGAGGGTTAAACATATCATATCAAATAAACATCATAACACAATAGTGGAACCAAAAAATAGTCATGTATATTAATGAGTAGAAGGAAGATTACAACTGATGCTTTGACATCGTGATCTCCTCCAGCGGGCTTCAGATGAAATGCATCTCAACTGTCGGTCAGGGAATTTAGACTCAAGCTCTATTAGAAGTCATCGACTCGAGCTCTCTCAATACTATCTTTCTTACTCGATCTCCTCTAGAAGCTTAGCTATAGTATAATTCTCTTGTTCAACTATTCAACCATTTTTATATAATGTGCTCCGCTAGCTTCTAATAAAGGAGATAGTTTCTTATATAGAGGGAGAAGAGGAGGTTGGGATCCCTAAAAAGGTGGGAGGGAGTCCTATCCTTTAGGAGAGTTCCAAGGGAGGTGGAAATACTAAATAAAGGAAGGAGTCCGTGGTTGTTTCAGTTCAACCACTCCCAATGACTCATCTTTGAGGTGGTTGGAATGGAACCTCTGCCTCTATTTTTAAAAAACATTCCATAAATAGCTTGGCGCGAGTGCCTAGCTGGTATAGAGCACCAAGTGGCGTGGGCTCAATGTTAAATTTCCAGGTCAGCGTGAGGATGTAACATGCTACTCGCGCCAAGGAAAAATAGGGATTTTCACAGCTCTGCTTAGGGAAATGTCAACAAGAAGAATGTTGCTTTCATCAAAAGGGATGCAAGGATGGTTTTTGCAAAGCATGACACTACGTATTGGTCACAGAAACGACCCTCCAATGTGAGAGTTGGGGATTGCAGGGACAGTGGAAAAATGCTGTGTAACAGGGGGAATGTGATTTTTCATCTATATGTAGCCTAATTGAAGTCAAATGAAAGGTTGGATACTTGAGAGTCATAGGTTTGGAGCTAGTGTACACCATTTGTAGTAATATAATAGGCAATTGCAGCTATTATCTTGGGATTCCTGTGGTATGTTTATTGATAGTGTTTTTCCTCTATTTTATTATCAAATTGAATATTTAATTCTTGTTACTACCATTGGCATGCTTTCATATGATCATCTCGTTATTTTTTAAGCATAATTCATAGTTTTATGCTCTGTTTAGATGATATTTCCATTTTTGTGTTCCATATCATCTAATAAATGAATTCATAGTCTCATGTTCATTTTATCTTTCTTACTCAACCATATACCACAATGAAAACCCAGTAGTGTCACTAATCATACCTACCTTGCCCCATCTTATCCCTGTAACTGATCATTTGAAACCGTGACCTAGTTCCTAGACCTATGATCCTGATCCAGAAAAACCCTAAAATAAAACCCTAGTGAGTTGAATATCTAGACTAAGATCTATTTTCCTCTCCAGTCACTTCATTGGCTATGAGATTGTAGAGAGAGTCCTCTTTGATTTTGTAGGGCTAGATACCAAATCCAAAGTTGGGTCGAGGTTACCTCATTTGGTCTCCTTTCTCAAACTTATGAAACTGTGGAGTGTTAAAATTTTGGCATTGTTTCCGGGGAACGAGTTTGAAATCCTCCCTGAGATTTTTATTACAAGTTCATTGAGGTCTAGGCCTACGGGTGATAGGTTATGGCTTTCAAAAAAGGCTGATTCAATTTTTCATAGCTAAAGTGTAGATTCAGAAGAACACTGGCTCCCAAAAAATTCATAAGTTCCAATCCTGATCCGAATCCCCCATCACCAGTTGAAGACCCTAAAAGGATATTGAGGAAGAAATGATCTTAGCCTCAACAAGTTGGAACAAGCACATCTTCATTGGTAAGATCCATATCCCTGTCTGTAGATTTGACTACACTTGAAGACTTACCCTTTGATATCAAATTTGAGCTTTCCTTGTTTAAGTATAAATCATAATATTCTGTTTCTGAAATAGTCTTTGATCCCGTTAATTTTGAATCAATATTTACATCATTTGATTCTTCATTTGCTAAATTTGATAGGAAATTTTGGTATCATCTTGATAAAATTCAAACATTGGTCAATCACTTATAGTTTACCTCTGAAAAAGCTTACATTCAACATCGACAAGAAATTTTGTCTGTTGCTACATCTACACCTATACCTCCTCATTCAACTGCTCCATCATCATCCACTTCTCATCCAATACTTCCTCCAAAATCATCTCTTCCATCAACATCCCCTATTGTTATTCCCACATAACCTTCTACATCAGTCATGGCAAGATTTTATCCTCTACTATTGCCTCCTGCACTAACTGATTTTCCTCAAGGTTATGGTTAGAGACTGCCATTGTTTGATGGGACAACATAGCTCACATTTCATCAACATATAGTCAAAGTGACTAATTTTATTGATCTTGAGGAGATTGATAATGATGATTCCAAGATGCATGTAATAGCCCAAATTTTTTCGGGAGATGTTAAGAAGTGGTTTCATACTTTAACAGAAAATTCAGTAGCTAATCCCCAACAGTTGATAGACTTATTTTTAGCCAAGTGGGAAGAGAATAAGAATCCTATTCAAATTTTGGCTGAATACAATGCTTTGAAAATAAATCCAAATGAATCTGTGCAAGACTTCACTGTCAGATTCAAAAGGGTATACAACTCTATGTATAAATTTTAATACAATAATGTTTTACCTAGATTCTCCTGATTTAACAATTATATGCCACTATTAAATACATAATCATTCTACATAAATCTTTGCGGAAATTTAATCGCCAATTGAAAACACATGAAGAAAGATCAATCGCACATAACACAAATGTTTTTACTGGGAAAGCATAAAGCTAAAAACCCCACTATCATATATTATGTATATATCATGGATCATGAAACAATCTCATACAAAACTATAATCCAAGAGCTTTCATTACAATATAAAATCATCTCACACTATCATACAAAAATTGGCATATTCATGCACCAATTTACTACATCCTGACAGCCTACCTCCACTACGCAATCCCTGCTGGTCACAATCCCTGAATGAATTCGATCTTGCCTTGAATTGACCATGCAATCCTTAATGGCATCTCCAATGCGTGTTTGATTGCAAGAGTGCACCCACTAATTTCACAACTGATAGTCAAACTGTCCCTTTCACCTATCTCTCAACTAGGTCTCCACTGGATCTGACATGCATGTAGTTAATAGTAGTAAATCTTTAGTTGCATGTGAGATCACTCCATGTGAATTAATTTAATATTTAATTCACTAATCTCTCACTAGTGTATCTTTACTTACAACTAATTACAACTAGCACAACTGAGTTTAACTACTTTATAACTCACATAACTACACATCCAACTCTGCTACAACTTTGTATCACTTAGTTACAATGAAGCCCACTTACATGTCCCACCAACCAACCTTAGAACTCGTAATTCCTTCAGTCAATTGGTTTTCCACATCAGTTAACTAAAGTCAAGTGCTTCAAGAGAATAGATTATTATTTATTGTCTAATTATTATTAAGAGATAATAATAATCGACATGCATTCTATTTTTAGACATGCGATATATAAATAGACTTCGCCCATACATCTAAAAATAGAACCTCATTGATAAATAGAATTTTCTCAACCATCTATAAATAGACTCCTGCTATAAATAGAATTTCCTCACCATTATAAAAATAGACATACACCTAAAAATAGCTTGTGGGCCCCACCTAGTGTAGGTGCTTAATTTTCACTAGGATCATAATGTTGTTGAATCTCAACGCTCTCTCTCAACAAGAAAGGGATTATCCTTCAACCCGATCCTGTCTCTATGGTATTCAAATTTTCTCCTCATGAGCGCCTTCGTCAGAATATCTACATCCTGATCTTCTGTAGGAATGCACTAAAGCAACATGATCTTCCACTGCACATAATCTCTGATATGATGATACCAGCACTAGAAAATTTGGCAGAATTTCCGATGGCCAATTCGTCGCTATTCCGACACATAGTCGTCGCAAGAGCGACAGTTCGAGGGCGGGAAAAACGTGGTTTTCCATACTGTCGCAGTTCCGACGCACTTAAAAAGTGTCGCACTATTGACAGTTTTTCCGTCGCTTCCAAACAAGCGTCGCTCTTCCGACATTTCCCAAACCGTCGCGCTTCCGACGTTTGTAAACTGTCGCACTTCCGACGAAATGTGGTCTGAAGTTTTTAATGTCGCTCTTCCAACGTTTGTAAACTATCACAATTACGACGAAATGTGGTCCGACGTTTTGAACGTTGCTCTTCCGACGTTTGTAAACTATCGCAATTCCGACGCAATGTGGTCCGACGTTTTGGACGTCGCTATTCCGACGTTTGTAAGCTGTCGCAATTCCGACGAAATGTGGTCCGCCGTTTTGAACGTCGCTCTTCCAATGTTTGTAAATTGTCACAATTCCGACGAAATGTGGTCCGACGTTTTGAACGTCGCTCGTCCGACGTTTTTATACTGTCGCTCTTTCGACGTTTTTAAGCTGTCGCAATTCCGACGCTTACAAGGCGTCGATATAGCGACGGCGGGATCAATTTAAAAAAAAAATGAAACTTTAAAAGAGGAAAAACACTCTTTTGAATATATTATATGAAGTAAAACAGTCCATGAAGTCATTACATTTTCACATCTAAATATTGGAACCCAAATATCCATCCAGAAAAGTGGAAGTCCCACCCCAGACAATGATAGAAAAATACCCCATGTCACATATAGGGACTTGATATAAAACCCAGTAACGGTCCACATGGAGATTATCGACAATCTGAGAAAGCATCCAAATATGCGCGAGGCATCTATAAGAAAGTGAAATAGCAGTATGTAGAATAGTAAAGCAACAGATAGAGTACCGACGTCCATTGTTCCAAATACAAATTAAAGTACCCAAAATCCTTGAACAGAGAAAAACACTAATCATGTGAGGAGTTTGATATGTCCAAAATATAAAAAGACCATCAGACCATATCAATAAACCAGCAACATAGACCAGCATCGCTAGTTTTGAAGGCAGAGTGATAAACATTAATCATTTTTTTTTCACAAGAGAAAAAATGTTGTTTTGAATATATTATATGAAGTAAAACAGTCCATGAAGTCATTACATTTTAACATCTAAAGATTGGAACCCAAATATCCATCCAGAAAAGTGGAAGTCCCACCCCAGACAATGATAGAAAAATACCCCATGTCACATACAGGGACTTGATATAAAACCCGGTAACGGTCCACATGGAGATTATCGACAATCTGAGAAAGCATCCAAATATGCCCGAGGCATCTATAAGAAAGTGAAATAGCAGTATGTAGAATAGTAAAGCAACAGATAGAGTACCGACGTCCATTGTTCCAAATACAAATTAAAGTACCCAAAATCATTGAATAGAGAAAAACGCTAATCATGTGAGGAGTGTGATATGTCCAAAATATAAAAAGACCATCAGACCATATCAATAAACCAACATCGCTAGTTTTGAAGGCAGAGTGATAAACATTAATCATTTTTTTTTTCACAAGAGAAAAAATGCTATTTTGAATATATTATATGAAGTAAAACAGTCCATGAAGTCATTACATTTTCACATCTAAAGATTGGAACCCAAATATCCATCCAGAAAAGTGGAAGTCCCACCCCAGACAGTGATAGAAAAATACCCCATTTCACATACAGGGACTTGATATAAAACCCAGTAACGGTCCACATGGAGATTATCGACAATCTGAGAAAGCATCCAAATATGCCCATGGCATCTATAAGAAAGTGAAATAGCAGTATGTAGAATAGTAAAGCAACAGATAGAGTACGTACCGACGTCCATTGTTCCAAATACAAATTAAAGTACCCAAAATCCTTGAACAAAGAAAAATGCTAATCATGTGAGGAGTGTGATATGTCCAAAATATAAAAAGACCATCAGACCATATCAATAAACCAACAACATAGACCAGCATTGCTAGTTTTGAAGGCAGAGTGATAAACATTAATCATTTTTTTTTCACAAGAGAAAAAACGCTGTTTTGAATATATTATATGAAGTAAAACAGTCCATGAAGTCGTTACATTTTCACATATTAAGATTGGAACCTAAATATCCATCCAGAAAAGTGGAAGTCCCACCCCAGACAGTGATAGAAAAATACCCCATGTCACATACAGGGACATGATATAAAACCCAGTAACGGTCCACATGGATATTATCGACAAATCTGAGAAAGCATCCAAATATGCCTGAGGCATCTATAAGAAAGTGAAATAGCAGTATGTAGAATAGTAAAGCAACAGATAGAGTACCGACGTCCATTGTTCCAAATACAAATTAAAGTACCCAAAATCCTTGAACAGAGAAAAACGCTAATCATGTGAGGAGTGTGATATGTCCAAAATATAAAAAGACCATAAGACCATATCAATAAAACAACATCGCTGGTTTTGAACACAGAGTGATAACCTGTCAACACATAAAATAGTATCATAAAGCGGATACAGGAAATGTGCGGAGACATGTATTTTTGATATACACCTCACACAAAAAGTATCCATGATAGAGCAAAAATATTTATAAACCCAGGGTCGATTGTATGTTCTAGCTCGCTTGTTCCCGGAAATAAAAACCATCTGCAGAAACCCAGGCTCGCTTGTAAGATCAAGCTCGCTTGATTCCAAAATTGGTAACCATCTGTTGCATCCGAGATTTAAGGTTCAGGCTCACTTGTTTCCATTAGTAGCTCGCTACAGCATCCACCCTGTTCATAGCAAAAAGGTTCCTGTAGATATACATAGAAAGAGTATAATACGTAGACCATATAAACATGGCTCTGTATTTCAAAAAACAGGTTTAAAATAGAAACATGGCAACATTTTTTTTTCTAAGTAAAGTTAATCTATTAACAGTGGGAATAAAATTACACCGAAGTCAAAATCATTGCCCAGACTCATGGCAAATTTGTCATCAAAAAATCAAAAAATTAAGAAGACTACCCTCATACGGGGAAACCAGTATTGAATGTTTAATTTACAGAATTCAAAAATATTACAAAGTCCAACACAGTAAAATAATCTAAAAGCAGCCCAATTAAGTGGGCCGCGAAGCAAGAAAAACAAATTAACCAAACTACTCCTCCGGCTCCTCGAAGATTCGGCACCATCCTTCGAAAGGTCCAGGATCGCTAGGTGCTACCTCCACATTCATGCCATGGCTCCCCTCCTGAAGGCCCGAATGCTGGTCGACTTTTTTCGAGCTCAGACCCGCCGGATGGGTGCATTCTTCCTCCGTTTGGGCCTCCTCGCGGAAAACCACAGTGACTGAAGCTATGATTTGTGGGCAGTTGAGAGAGAAATTAAAGGAAAATTGCACAGTGCGCGTCGTGGGAGAAGGTGAACTAGCGATGGGGAAACGAGGAGCAGGCGAATCCATACGGTGGCCAGATCCTACAACCTGACCCAGCCCACTCCCAGTATTTGGATAGAGACCTGCATAATAATCACTGGACTGGCCGGAAGTCGACTCGGTTGAGGGGCTGGAGGGAGCACGCAGGGGTTGACCTCTAGTGCTCCCCCTGCGGCAACGCATCCTTTGACACAGGCGAGGCATGGGTGCAGTATCACTAGTAGTGGGCACAAGAGGATATGGAGAAGCAGAATTCCAAGAAACAGAGGAAGACAGACAAGGACCAGACCAAGAGAAATGCAGATATGCAGCAAGGTCTACGCAGCAGTTCAGCTGGCCACTTCTCCTTCTCGTCACAGTGAGCAGGCAGTGTAACCCAACAACCGGCTCGTCTGAAAAACCATAGCGAAATGCCATTTTATCGACCCGACTGCAATGCAATCAAAGGACACCTGTCATAATTAATCTCTGATAATTAATGAGAGTCGAAGGCCGGATCATATTGGAGCATGCGGAATCGCTAACGGAAGTGGAGTTCCGATCTTGAACAGTGTTAAAACTTAATGCAATTAGATGTGAAAACCTTGGAACTTAATTGAGCAACGTTAAAACTTAATGCGATTGATATGAAATCACCACATCCATGTCCCATCGCCTTAAACGCCATCGAATGCACCCGCAGCCGGGAGCAGGGCAAGTTTTGATTGAGGACACGTGGCAGAAATTGATTGGAGTGGATCTTTGTTTGGGCCGCTCGCGCAGTGGAAATCCGGACCCAAAAAAGATTAGGGTGAATTTGATAAGAAATTTGTGTCACAACTCTCCCTCCGTACGCCAGCCCAACTTCGGACCCGAAAAATATTAGGGCGGAATTCATTTGGTTTTCGCGTCACAAAATTGGCCGACGTCAGCAGGATATTTTGGAACGCAAATTTGGTTTGAATTATGGTTTATTGCTGTTTGAAGTCCGGCGGGCTCGACTTAAGAATAATTTTGTTTGATCCCATCTTATAAAATTTGTGGAGTGTGAGGCACTAGGACAAGGAATTTACGTAACATTAACACAATAAGGGATATCATTGGCTTTTAAAAGCAAGGAATTCAAAGAAAATATTTGGTGAAATATACGTATGAAAAATAAATGGAAGCAATATTACATGCAATAAAAAATGGGGATAATATATCATTGGGAGGTACTTTAAAGTCAAGATATACCATGATAGCATAAAGTATTTTTTAAAGCTATGGATTTCATTGGAAGATTAACAACAATGAGGAGAAAAAATGTAAAGTTTTAATTTTGAGATAATCTGCAAAAAGGGTAAGGAAAATTTAGTACATGATGCTCTTTCTAAAATAGAAGAGGCCTCAAATTTATATCCAATTACATTTTCTATTGCTAGGTGGCTAGAAGAAGCTTGCCATAGTGGAAAAATGACAATAGTACTAAACAAAAACTAAAATTTATAAAGGATGGGATGAACTCTATGGAGCATTGGGAGTGAAAGAGAGATATACTTTGGTGCAAATGTAGACTATTTTTATGCACGCAAGCATATTTGAATAAACAAATATTAAGGGAGTCCCATGTCGCTCTGATGGTAGAACGCAGGGTTCCTTAAAAGATCTCAAAGGATCAAAAAATATATTTTTGGAAGGAATGAAGAAAGATATTCAAAATTTTGTAAGAGAAGGATAGGTTTGCATAATAAATAAAAGAGAGATAGTAAAATCTCTAGGGTTACTTCAACCATTCCACATACATACTCAAAGACTATAAGATATATCAATAGACTTTATTACAGGGTTACTAAAATATAAAGGTAAGTATTACATTTTTGTGGTCATTTATATAGACAAATTTTGTAGATTTTTTTTGTAGAGCTCAAAGTACATAAACAACAAGCCAAGTGGTAGAAGTGTCCATGAAATAAATTCATAGTCTTCATGGTTTTCCTAAAGTAATAGTAACAAG
Source organism: Pinus albicaulis (assembly GCA_034641835.2). Classification (NCBI taxonomy): domain Eukaryota; kingdom Viridiplantae; phylum Streptophyta; class Pinopsida; order Pinales; family Pinaceae; genus Pinus; species Pinus albicaulis. Next base: position 1,081,120,016 of record CM076575.1, on the reverse strand, counting down.
AAAATTTTGGAAATAATTATTTAATATGAGTGGAGAAACACTAGCTTCCATGAGTTCTACATATCAAACACAATCAAATGGTCAAACAAAAATAGTTAACAAATGTTTTTAAGGTTATCTACAATGTTACTCTTTAGAAAAGAAATCTTAATGGATGAAGTGGGTTCGTCAAGGAAGAATGGCAATATGATACTACCTATCACACATCTACTAAAATTTCCCCATTTAAGGCCCTTTATGGATATCCAACTCCTAGTATCTCATACTTTTTGCAAGATAAGTCCAAAGTATAGGAAACAAAGTCACATATGGAAAATACTAAAGAAACTTTGAAAATTATTATGGAAAACCTTCAAATGACATGAAACACGATAAAACAACAAGGGGAACAACATTGAAGTGAAAGATAATTTGAGGAGGGTAATTGGGTATTTTTTAGATTATAGAATTATAAGCAATCTTCATTCAAGAAAAAGAAGAATAAAGAATTAGCTCAAAAATGTTATGGCCCTAAATAATTATTCATAGGATTGCAAAAGTGGTATAGAAGTTATATTTTCCTTCTTCTTGCATTCATAAGGTTTTTCACGTGTCTTGCCTAAAAAAGGTTTTGGGAAAAAATATGCCAATGTAAATAGAACTTCCAAAATTAGATGAAGAATGAAAGTTGATTCTTGAACCACAAAAAGTTATAGATAAACATTTTGTATCTCTTTGACATATAACCATAATGAAGTACCTAATCAAGTGGAAGAATATTCCTCTAGAAGAAGGTACATGGTAAAATGATCAATTCGTGATGAAATACCCACAGCTAAAGGGTTCGTTTGAAGTTTTGACAAAGGTTTTGTGATATGTTTTATATAACGCACGGCAGAATAGTTTAATTGTTTGTTAAGGTCCCACACAGTGATTAAATTTGACGGGCAGGTCCAAATTTCAATTAGAAGGGCATATATCTATGTTGCCCTTCCATAATGAAAAGATTTAAAAAAAAAACTTTTCAAATGACCACAATAAATTATTTTTACATTTCATTTTCAGAAAGACAAAACCATCAATCTTTATAAGAATAAAAGACTGTTACATATACAACAATGAAGAAGGCTCCATCTTTCATTGCTTAAATATCTCATTGGAAATGTCAACATAAGTCTTGAAGACACTATTATAAGAATTTGGATACATACCACCGGGATATAGGAGATTCTTATGTGTTAGATTGTGTAATGCAATTTTGACTTTGTCTCACAAGGAGCAACAACATGGAGGTCTGGATTTTTCTTATAGAACTTTATTATTATTATTTGAAACATTGTTTATAGATATGAATACAACAATGAAATTATGAGCATGGTGGACAATTAGTCAAGCTCATGATGCCAAAACATGATGATGTAAGTTTGGAATTTAACATTTTTACATGTTAAAGACAAATAGTCAAAATCACTGACAACTTAGTATGCCATAATTAATAATCATTCCCTGTTCACTTTTGTTAATAGGTTTATGTCACACGATGATCTCTCTTCTATGGCATTTACTTGTATTGAAGATCACTATTCTAGGAATAATGAGTTATTTTCTCCAAAAATAACCCTAGCCAAACATTGACAATGCATCAAGGATATCTTTCTATGCTTCATAAGTACATATGTTCTACTTCTAAATCATGTCTTGGAAGTCGTTGTTTTGCTGGAAATTATTCACCAGTTGGTTTCATATCAAAGTCTTTTTCTCATTTTCAGCATCCAATACATGAAAAAGATAATGGTTTAAAACAACATAAATATTTGAAATTTTGCAAGAATTGTCTGGCAAACTTTGAATATTAATTTTAAAGTCAAGTGCATGATGCTGTATAGGATCAAGTGTCATTTTGAATACCAAATGTTTCAAAATAAACTTCTCAACATGCTACCCTGCAGTAAGGATTAAATGACAATATTGCATCAACTATTTCCATAATAAAAGTGCACCTCGTCCATAAGACTAAACAAATACAAATGTTGTAGATCTAACAAGATCACACAATCAAATGTATTCCACAAGGCCAATACTGTATGAAAAATGAAAAGGAGTTCGCAACCAAAAATACCTTAGGCAACTAATTCAATTAGATACATCAAACCATCAGCAAAAAGGAAAACCAGCCTACTCAAAAGGTAAGCGTTTACCTCCTTTGACAAAATTTTGAGTTCCGAAACAAGGGCCTTTATTGTCTTGTCAATGCCCCTAGTAATTTGAACGGGGTTTGCACCTGCTGCAACAACCTAAAAACAAAGGTTTCATTTCGAATTATTTTCCACAAATTTAATATACAACCATTGTCAGTTTTGTATTTCCTAACAAGCTCATAAATTTTGACAAAAGAACCAAATTTTTTTAATACCTGATAGCAATTTTTTCACTCAAAAACTATCTTAGACTCAATAAGCCCAACCCAAAATTAAAAAACCAAACACCAGAAGACCCTACAAAAATGAATAGATGATCTTAATCCAGTACTATCGAAAAAAATTTACCTTTACACCCTCACTTATTAAACCCTGTGCGGTTGAATTTTAACTTCAACTGCTGCAGCAGAAGGACGGATGCAGCAGCAACATTTTTTTTTGGAGGTTGCTTGCACGCCATCCAGAAATTTAGTTCAGCATTTAAAATTCCTGCAAGTTTTTTTTGTAGACGGCCGCAACCATATTTCTGTACAGGATTGTATTTAAACACAACAACCAACATTAACGCAATTCACCAACCAGAAATTAAACAAACAAAAATTTACCCCCCAGTTTTGTAAATTCAAAAGGATGACACGTGGAGCATTAATATTGGATCGCATGAAATTGAAGGGAATCTGAAAACCTGAAAACCGGACCTGAATTTTTTATAAGGCACATTGGATTGAGAATTCGTGTTACAAATTAGGCAGACGTCAGCATCCCATTTTGGAACGTGAATTTGGTTTGAAATTCAATCTATTCAGACTTTTGAAGTCCGACGGAAAAGGTTCTTTAATGTTTTGATAATTTAATTTTATGTATGCTTTAATATATACATATGTTTTAAACATATGTTATATATATATCATATGCGAAATGAAAGGTGGGCCATAGAATTTGGTTTTAATTTTTAATTTTTTTAAAGAGGGTTTATTATATATATATATATATATATATATATATATTTTTAATATTTTTAGAAAGAAAAAAACGCTGTTTTTATTAATAGTGCATATAACAAAACATTACATTCCCATCATGAGATGATAAGAAAACCCAATCCGAAACAATTTCCATCATGACAACTTCTAAGGAAGAAGGAGTCAAAAATGAAAAAAATATGTGGGGATCATACAAATATGGGGGCATAACACCCCAACCAGATTACGACTCCAGATAAAGAAAAAACCAACAGAGCAGCCCTTAAAAAGGGTAAATGTTGTCATCTTTTACTGAACTCATCAGGATTAAAGAAAAAAGCATAATGATCATAGGCAAAAACTGGCTCGCTTGATGTGTCATATGTTGGCCCTGTAGAAAGATAAAAACCATTGCATCTTATGTGAATAAAACCTATGTTGTTATGAAGAAACAACTTGAAATCAGTATAATGGAAACCGACTCTCCTGTTGCATAATTATATGTTACGGCATATAAAAATAAAAAGGACAAAAAAGCTTGGTAGTTTTTTTTATAGACAGTACGTAAATTTTTTATTACACAACAATGTGTAAAAAGTGAAAGACTGAGTGTAACTTTTTAAGTGTGTATGCACAACAGTGCGAAAGTGAAAAACACAGCAGAGTGTTTTAGAGACAGAGTATGTTTGTTTTGAACAGACAATGAGTTGGTTTTATGCACTGCGTTTTGTAGCAGTCATAACTTTGTAATCCCTCTCAGTGAGGAAGATGTGTAATAGTTTTTTTTTGAGTTATTGAAGGGAATAGAAGTTTGTTTTCAAAGTATTGAAACTCTGTCTCCTGTCAAAGAAATTTTTATTTTCTTTGTGTTAAAAGAAGAGAGATTTATTCTCCATTCATTGTTCTGGAATTTTTCAATATTCCAACATGTGCAAGAACAACAGATGTTGTGGTTCCATCCCTAGCTAAATCATTTGTCTTCGCCGCAGCTTGCCTTACCAAATTGGCCCCAATATTTTCAACTGGGTCCTCTAATTCAACCAATAAAAAGGCCAAAACCATAGCATTGAGATACATTTCATTACACTGTCAATAAAAATAAAATTTGACTCAGCCATAACCCTTTCCTTTTATTGTTGTGAAAAGCTTTATGCATTACTCTAATGTGGCTAGTCCATAGGCCAAGTAGACCACTGGGTAACAAATATGTTTCCTTTCACCTTTTAGTTTTCAAATTATGCCTACTAAATCTAAGACATTTAAGAGGGGGAACTAATACAACGTTAAAAAGAAAACCAAAGCACACATCTACAAATTACCTCCTTAGCTACTGTCACACCATCATTAACTATTTTCGGAGAACCATGCTTGCTCTCCAAGACAACATTTTTCCCCTCGCCCCAAGGGTGACTCCAACAAGATCAACAAGTTTGTTCACACTGCCTGCAAGACAAATTAACAATGCTTTCAATAAGTGTGCAATTGAATGCCATACCATATGCCAAAACAACCCTCCATGAAAAATTAAAATAACACATTAAAATAGAATATAAGTGGACAGGGAAAGATCCACCGTAGTGCAGTTTCACGTGCAGGTGACCTTCCTTTAAACATAATTTTTTCTCTGACCTGCAATTTTTTTTTCACTGATCCATCCTTGTTGAAGTACAACTCCTTTTCCATATCTCTTGTATTAACTACCTTCTCTCTGTCGCGTAATCTCAGAGTCCCTCTTCTGCTTGAGTGATTAAAGGAAATGGGTGAAAAAACTGAAAGAGAAGACAATTGTCTGCCATAATTATCAAACATTGCACCCAACTTCTTCCCCTTTCCATTGTTACCCAATGAGGTAGATGTGGCAATTATTGTCATACTGCCCAAAGCAGAGGCCATATTCTCTTATCCTGAATATAGAATTACAAGATCTTCATATTGGTATGAACCCTAAAAAACATGACTCCCATTGCTAAAAACCACTTTTAAGTTGTAACGAGCAAAATAAACAACTATCGCAACTTTTGGCAACTTCTGGAGCATTAAGAGAGAAACAACCAAAGAGAAATACAACCACAATCCTCATTTTAATGAGACCGGACTATATATTTTCATTAAGATAATAGAAAGAAATCACGACTATATTAAGGCCAGCACAAAACAATCTTTAACCAGTGTCTCTCGCGGCCTTCAGGTTGCCATGATAGAGGTTGCATATTTTTAATTTAAATTCTTGACCTCTCGTGCCCATATATGAATGCATCCAATGGGATATCTACATCAAATGCTCCTTTATATCCCCAAAAACAAATTCCCTACTAAAAGAGCACCAGTATTGATGGATCACCCCACACCATCCCACCCACTAGAAACGGTGAAAAAGGAAACCCGAGAAAACTTCTGAAATATCTCAAGATGACTATATGGGTGGTTCTTATGAATCAACCAACCATTGAGAACATGCTCATCAATCCAAACCATGAGTATTATGTGACAATATTCAAGCAGGCACTGAATCGGATTTCTGAAGCTATGTTAGAGAAACCCTAAACTCTCACTGAAAATAGGTGAAATGTGGCACCACTCAGAGATTGACATGTGCCAATTGGTACAAGTGGTAGACAATTGGCATGCTCAAACAGCGAGGTGATGCAGGAATGACATGAGGGAGAAAATATCAGAAAAGCCCCAAATCTGGAGAACTAAAGCTCATCACCAACCTGAGATTGACAACTTTACATGATGTAACCTATGAAATCGTAAATGGAGAAATCATAGTAAAAATAAAGTAACCTATGTAACAATAAAGTTGGATTCATCCTGGGAGTGGTAATAGGAGAAATCATAGTGAACAACAGGAAACATGCAGAGTTACTTACAATCAAATAGATGAAAAAACACATACAAAAAACCTAGATAATAATCATGAACAAGCTAAATATTGAATTATGAACTGTAAAGGAACTTACAAAATGTGACATTACGAACCTGGTCAAGCGCACAAGCAAAAATATCCTGGACATGACCCTGGTTGACAAGTTGTATTGCTCATGATGCAAGAGGATTTGTACCTGCACTGCCAAGTCGATCAAAATCCATCATTATCTATACAATAAATACAAGTAATTGATGTAGTATTTTTTACTCTAAGATGCATTCTTATGATAATGTTAGAACATATGTTGAAAATTTCAAAACATACCTAAATAAGCTCCTCTTCGTTTCAAGAAAAATTTATTGGAGTCGCATGAACTTGGAACAAGCCTCCCACGATCTGAAAGAGTAGCAACTAAGTCAACAATGAATTTTTTGTTGCTACGCTGGATCAAGGGAGGTTTGCTCCAAGATTAAATCGCTCCAATAAATTATTCTCTACTAAACAGGGCCAACCACGTGAAGGTGGAAGCTCTTATGGTCCCTCCCCCCCCCTCACATCACTCTCAATTCCCCAATACCCAATCTATATTTCATTTTTTACTTTCATGAGCATAAAAAAAAATATTCAATAACTAATAAAAAACAATTCAACAAAAAGTACGCAAGGAAACATTGCAATTAATGCTTGACATAAAAATAGTATGATAAATGAGTTTTTATATAACGCAAAAAACGTTCCAAGTATGGTAACATTTGTCTTATAATAATACAATATTTTACATTATCAAATTTTCTTTTTCTTCTTCCTATTTCTAAAGCTCCTAATTACATCATCAATATCATCGTGCTCTGCTCCTGTTTCGTGCCTTTCGACCCGCACTGCTGACCTAGTTGCGTAGTCACCATGTCTGGTCTCATCCAGTGACAGGGCATCGCCTACAAAAACAGATAATATTAAATTTTAATTGTCAGTTTTTAAATATCATTGAACTAGTTCGGTAATATTAATAAGAAAAATTGCAATGAGATTATTTACCTGGTGCACCAGTTGTCGTCGCTGACCTAGTTGCGTAGTCACGATGTCTGGTCTCATCCAGTGACAGGGCATCGCCTACAAAAATAGATAAAATTAAATTTTAATTGTCAGTTTTTAAATATCATTGAACTAGTTCGGTAATATTAATAAAAAAAAATTGCAATGAGATTATTTACCTGGTGCACCAATTGTCGCCGCTGACCTAGTTGCGTAGTCACGATGTCTGGTCTCATCCAGTGACGGGGCATTACCTACAAAAATAGATAATATTAAATTTTAATTTTCAGTTTTTAAATATCATTGAACTAGTTCGGTAATATTAATAAAAAAAATTGCAATGAGATTATTTCCCTGGTGCACCAGTTGTCGTCGCTGACCTAGTTGCGTAGTCACGATGTCTAGTCTCATCCAGTGACGGGGCATCGCCTACAAAAACAGATAATATTAAATTTTAATTGTCAGTTTTTAAATATCATTGAACTAGTTCGGTAATATTAATAAAAAAAATTGCAATGAGATTATTTACCTGGTGCACCAGTTGTTGCCGTTGGGACTGTTGCCTTGTCTTCCTCTCTGGTGGTAAGATCCTTAAGGGAAACATTCTCTGTCATTTAAACAAAAAATGTTATAAGGACGACCATCAAGGTATAATTAGAAAAAAATATAAGTGGAAATTAATTACCGTCACGGCCCTCACTGATAGTAGCATTGTCGGCCTGGTCCCCACTACAATGATCAGGTTGCACGTGAGGATCATCTACATCTGGCTCTAAAACTGGGTTATTTGCCTCGTCAGTAGTGCTGCTCCCCTAATTTAAACAAAGTTGTTAGACATTAAATTTATGGATGAAAACAAACATATTGAAAGGTTAATGTTTTACCTTATCAGGCATTCTGGATCTTGGGACCTGCCCCAAGCTTATGCGATGTTCAACTACGGCTTGATAGCCAAAATGGAAAGCGATATTTTTATCTTCCTCTGTAGTTTCTGTTCCGAAGTCATCACCCTACATTACATATGATTGTGTATTTTTAATCATATTTGATAGGATTACAAAACGTTGGAAGGCGATACAATTAATTATAAGATGTTTAGCTACTTAATTACAATTCTTGCAGCTAATTTCAAGTAGTCGCCCTGGCCTAACTTGTGATGGCCCTTTTTTTCAATCCTAGCTTTTGGTTGCCTTTGAGGTGTCAGGCAACCTAGCATCAAAATATTAAAGTCAGATATGACGTAGCATACTTTTATTTTAGACATAGAGAAAATTAAAGCTATTGAATTAAAGTTGTAATTTACCTTGCGGGTCCAGTTGGCATTTTTCCTTCTTTCTTTGCCCTTTTCTCTTTCCCGTCATGGATGAGTGCTCTCCACTCACTCTCTGAAACTGCGAGAGGACGCTCATATCTAGGGTTAAATTGCAATTGCGTCCTATAGGTGTCCCTGGTATATTTCAAATATTTGCCGGCTACCTGAGCCACCGCTTTTCTGTCAAATGTGCCGACCCCAAAAAGGGCTTCTAGATAATCTAGAAGTTCTTTTTTCGGGTTGGAATTCTGGGAATTCCACCCTGTACGTATGGTTGGGCCAAAAATTACCAACGCATGGCTCTCCAGAATCCTGTAGAACTCATTGTTTCCTACACAGAATAAAACCAAAAAAAAAAAAAATATTATCATTAATTTAAAAATAAAAATCATGATAAATATGTTTTAGATAAAGTACATGAAATAGTTAAAATATTAAAATTTACCTGGGAGTTGTACGTGCTTTATAGGGACACCTTCATCGTTCACCAACAATGTGCCATTAATGGTCCCTGTGGAGCTGACACGTGTAGCTCTAGGAAACGCAATAATGTAGTTGGCCATATCAGCCTCATCAGTGCCAACACGTTCAGTGGTTGGCTGGGTGTCTGCTTGGGTAGGGTGTGTTTCTTGGCTGGCACCTAAAGGAGTATAAGGTGTACGAGAGGGTTGCTGGGCAATCTCTTGCCCTTGTGTCCCACTACCACCAACACCGGGTTCAGCAAGTGCCAGAAAACGCTACATACAAAAGAACTTTTTGTTAGTTTATTCAATGTAAAAATTAAAAATCAAACTATCACAATTCATCTCATGCAGAACAAAAAAATATCCTTTTGACTTTTTATTATTATCTAATATGTTTCTAGATGGCTCATAAGTTTTTTTATCCTCTCTTCTGTTTCAGGTGTTTGAGGCGCGTCTATCAAAGTATTAAATTCTGACCTTGCATCTCGTGCCTTTTTTCGCAACAAGAACACTGGAGATAGGAATGAAGAAATCTCTTCCTCAAAGAGGGAATCATCAGGCGTACCATGGCTAGGTGTCTACATATTTTAAAGAAATTAATATTATTTCAATTATGTAAATAACTAAAATACCTGAAGATAGAACAATGCTGGCACTTTACATGTTCTTCCGCTGGCCTCTTTCCGCGATCATCCCGTATCGGGGTTGTTGCTATACTGCCCTGATCAGTCTGCCACATTGCAATAAAATTATAGATGTAAAAACTTGAAAACAATATCTAACTTGAAAACACAAAATGAAAACTGAAATAATTTCTAATAAGACACCAGAAGACAGAGTTAGAGTTTCAAATATGCCTTGCATTGAATTCAATCCTGGAAACATGTCATTGCACATTAAGGCACCCAAACAAGAGACGAGTTGACAATGAAGACCTTATTGAATATATTGTTGGAGAAACTTCTAGTAAACTTGTTGTGAAGACCTTGAGGACATTTTGGAGCAACATTGTTGAAGCTAATGGTATAGAATTGTTGGAGACGATCTTGAAGGGCCTTGAAGTGAAGCTTTTGGAGAAACTATTGAAAAATCCTTAGAGCATTTAAGTAAGGCACTTTCTATCTTCCATCACCTTTTTCCTTTCAATATCCTTTAAATGATTTTGTTGATATTTAGTGTTTGAAATCACGTTATAATTCCTTGATTATATGTGTTTGGGGACTTTCCCTTTGAAATTACCCAAAAATACCCTGGCAATTTTATCTTTAGGATGCATGTCTGACCCTATTGTTCAATATTTTGATTGATAGTAGTAAACATAGAGAGTTATGGGGCTCTTGACTTGTTTTGGTTGGGCCATTAGATCCCTAACATCTACTAGGGAGAACCCCCCTTGAGTTGGAGGAGAGCTAGCCCGAAGTGAAAAGAGGTTGGTGAGGTGACAACGGGGCTATTGAATTACACATGGTATCACACTTTAGCTTTAGGACTTTATCTTGAGAAGTGCGAGATTTTGCTATATCAATTCTCAAATTGTTTACAACACTATTGTTAAGAACTAATAAGAAGTGATGTTGAGGGGGTTTTGGGTATAAGAAACAATACCATTTAAAAACTAGGGTTCTCAGTCCTTGGCATTCCTTCACCTGGGCCTAGGGGCACACTAGAATAATTTCACACTAAACCATGCAAACTTAAAAGTAACTTAACAGATCCAGAAAGTAATAATAATCATAATTCCTAATTTCCAATTGTACGATATGATGCAAATTATTCAAACATGAAGCAATGAAGACATGCAATGTCCGAATTTCAAGACTGATGAACCAATACAAGAAGTTAGAAACTACAACTTTGTTTCAATACTCTGTGTCCTAACTCCAGGAAGGAATCTAGTTTGTAGTACAGAACATGCATTGTGTATTATCAATTCTTAATTGACAACAACTAAAGGTCATCTACCTTATCAATTCCTTCCAATTTTGTGTTTTTATGTTATATTCCTTATAAAAGTGTCAAATTTCTCTCAAAGTAAGAAACCACTGAATAAAATAAAAAATAGTTGAGATATGATTGAGAAATGGTCATTTATTTCTTGAAAGGATCTTCACAATTTCTTTGGTTTTTTTTCATCTCAAGAAACAATAAATGACCTAAGAAACTATCGTGATGTAATATAAGAAACAACACGGTGCAATGGCCATTTTCAAAGCCAAATGATGTCCATTGAGGACATGGCCTTTATTGGGTTCCTGTTTCATAGGAGTTTCGGGTAGAAATGGAACTTTGTTGTACCATTTCCAGTAGTAAAAGGGAAAACCTTCTTTTTCCATGGGAAATAATTTACCTTTCCTTTTTCAAGATAATCTAAATCACAAAAAATATGAACTATACTGCACACATTCTTGGATATTGTGAAAGTGGAAAAGGAATACCCTACACAAGTGATGCACACATGTACATTTTAACACTAATAGATTTTTGTAGTTGAAATGCAATGCTTGTTTTCATTTAAATGTATGGTTTTTAAAGCAGGGAGAAATAATGGCTGCCAAATTAATAAGCGTTTCTTTGGGAAAAATTTAAATCTTGTGTTGGGTGATGAAGATAATAGAGGGTATTGAATCTTGATTCTTGACATCTAGAGAGAACCCTACAGCCTAACACAATCCAATGGAGTTGACCAAAAAAACCCAAATAGAGTCAACCCTACTATAGGAGGAAGGGCCTGCAGTAAGAACTTACCATTTTGCAAGAGCTGAGGGTGAATGCTGTTCTGCAAGAGTTGAGGGCGAATGTTGTTCTGCAAGAGCTGAGGGCGAATGCAGGGTGAATGCTGTTCTGTAAGAGCTGAGGGCGAATGCTGTTCTGCAAGAGCTGAGGGCGAATGCTGTTCTGCAAGAGCTTAGGGTGAATGCTGAGGGCGAATGCTGTTCTGCAAGAGCTCAGGGTGAATGCTGAGGGCGAATGATGTTCTGCAAGAGCTGAGGGAGAATGCTGAGGGCGAATGCTGTTCTACAAGAGCGGAGGGCGAATGCGCGCGTGATATTAGACGTTAATGTAGCACACATGTACATTTGAACACTAATATATTTTTGTAGTTGAAATGCAATGCTTGTTTTCATTTAAATGTAGGGTTTTTAAAGCAGGGAGAAATAATGGTTGCCAAATTAATAAGAATTTCTTTGGGAAAAATTTAAATCTTGTATTGGGTGATGAAGATAATAGAGGGTATTGAATCTTGATTCTTGACATCTAGAGAGAACCCTACAGCCTAACACAATCCAATGGAATTGACCAAAAAAACCCAAATAGAGTCAACCCTACTATAGGAAGAAGGGCCTGCAGTAAGAACTTACCATTTTGCAAGAGCCGAGGGCGAATGTTGTTCTGCAAGAGCTGAGGGTGAATGCTGAGGGAAAATGCTATTATGCAAGAGCTGAGGGTGAATGCTGAGGGCGAATGCTGTTCTGCAAGAGCGGAGGGTGAATGCGCGCGTGATATCAGACGTTAATGTATCTATTGCGACGGATACAAAACAATAAAATCATTTTTATGTAGCGCGCATATAAGTGTCGTTATACCGACAGCGTACAAAGCGTCGATATTGCGACGGGTGCCTCCAAACATCGCAATTGCGACACTTAGACATTGTGTCGCACTTGCGACGTTTGGAGGCAGTCGTCGCAATAGCGACACTTTGGGCCATAGGGTCGCAATTGCGACGTCTTCCTCCAAACGTCGCAATTGCGACACTTTGTCTAAGTGTCGGTATTGCGACACTTTTCTATAAACGTCGGTATAGCGACGATTTCGGGCGGGATGGAAAAAATTTGGGGAAATTTCCGACATTTGGTCAAAAGCGTCGGAACCAAGTGTCATAATTTCCACAAAATGTAGTAGTGCAGATATCTATATGCTTAGATCTATCATGAAACATAGGATTAATCGAGAGTTTAATGAAACTTTGATTATTAAAAAGAATCACTGTAGGATATAAATGAGAACCAAACAAACCGACCGGGATCTTCCTCATCCAAATAGCCTCACATGCAACTTGACTTGCTGCCATGTATTCCGCTTCTGCTAAACTGAGTGCCACAGATATTTGTTTCCTGTTGTACCAAGAAGCAGCTATAGATCCGATATTGAAGACCCCTCCTGATGTGCTCTTTCTGTCTGTTGGGATGCCCGCCCAATCTGCATCCGTGAAGCCATGCAACTTCACCTCATCCGTCTCTCTATACCATAATTCATACTGATATCCCTTGAGATATCTCAGGACATGCTTTCCCACCTTCCAAAAGAGCTTGGTAGGCTTAACCATCGCTTGACTAAGCTGGTTCACCACATAGCATATGTACGATCTTATATTTACTAAATACATTAGCAAACCCACTAACTGTCGATAGAAAGTAGCATCCAATACCTCTCTATATGTAGCATCCTCTTTCCTCCAGTTTCCTGGAAGAGGAGTATCTATGGGTTTGCAACCCTCCATGTGAAACTTACCTAGTATCTCCCTTGCATACTTTCCTTGAGACACAAAAAGTTCACCTTCTCGCTGCCATATTTCCAATCCAAGGAAATAGTGAAGGAGGCCCATATCCTTCATCTCAACCTCCTTTGCAAGGTCCTCCTTTCATGAGTGTATCGGCTGCTCATCACCAGTCAGTATTAAATCATCAACATAAAGAACAATGATTAAAAGCTTACCCTCCACCACAATTTGGTATAGGTTTGCATCTGCCCCACTCTTGGTGAAGCCAAGTCCAGCGAAATAGCTGTCAATCTGAGTGTACCAAGCATAGGGTGCTTTCTTCAACCCATACAACGCTCTTTTGAGTCTGCACACATGCGACTCGCTGCTGAAGATCTCAAATCATTCAGGCTTCTCAATGTACACTTCTTCCTCAATGATCCCATTAAGGAATGCATTCTTCAAATCCATCTAATGAATGTGCCAACCCATCTGCGCTGAGAGAGCAAGGATGGTCCTTATGGAAGAATATTGGGCGACAGGTGTTAGTATGAATCTTAATCACAAGCGTACGAAAATGGCTCACTTTAGCCGTGCATAACAAACAACCCTAACAACAAAGATGGCTGCCAATATCTTTAGATTTGCAATTATTTTACCAAGATAAATGCTGCAAAAATCTAGATCTATGCATCAAAAGACATTAAGAAGTAAATAAAAGCAAGAGTTTCTCCATGCATCCAATAGACAAGACAAGATTGTTTTAAAGAATTTTTATATTTTTTGACACTTGGGAAGGGAACATAGAAAGATGTTACTAGTCCCCCTCAATGGGATGGGTTCTTGTAAGTCCTCAGCACTTCAGATCTAAAATCCCTCTCTCTTGATGGTGTAGAAAACCCAGACAAAAATGGAACTCAAAGGGAGCTCACAAGAAAAATGGTAGCAAAATATGACAATGATGGAGGATCAAAGTCAAACCAAAAGTATAGATCCAGAGTGATCTTTAGGCATCAAAAGGTGGCGAGTGAATGGAAAAACCCTTCTATTTATAACAAAATATTGAGTTAGTCTAGATATTGGTGCATAATTAAAATATTATTAACCAAATCAAGATCCAACTTTTATGGAATATTTTATTATATTTGTTAGAGGGAAAAAGAATTTGACTTTGGTGAAATCCCTTTATTTGTAAATAAAAAAATAAATAAATTATTTATTTATTATTTTAAGGATGGCTTTGAGTAATAATCAAATAAATAATGATTTATTTAATTATTTATAAATAATTTAGTCAAATTTAACAAGGAAAATTATTTAAATAAGGTTTAAATAATTATTCCTAGAAAATAATAAGATAAATAATGATTTATCTAATTAATTTTCCTGTTTTGGGTTAAATATGACCAGGAATATTAATTAAACTACTGTTTAACTAATTATTCCTTGAGGAAAATCAAACAAATGTGGGTTTATTTAATATTTCCTCATGGGGTTTCCTGTTTAGACCATAAACAACTTAATAAATGTGGTTTACTAAGTTATTTTTCATAGTGAAAGTAATTTTACTTAGGGTAAAATTGGTCTTACATGGTGTACTTAGGTCCATCTAATAATAATATGTTAGATGACCAAAAAATGGTGTAACATATTCCCCCCCAGCGTGCGTTATGAGCTAATTGTATGACCGAAGTACGTTGTAAGAACTTAATCACTAGACATCGAAGGGGAAGTCATAGAGAGAGAAATATAAGGTAGACCAAAGCGCTAGAGGACTAGACCCTGAGGAGGCGAGAATTACAGGTGCCACAAGTCTCTTTTATGAGTGAGTACCTGTTCTATAGGTGGCGGGGGAGGCATACCTATGCCCGCCAAGACAAAGTACAAAGAATAATGCATCCAGTAAATAAGGGAATGAACTAGATAGTACATGCTGGCATAAACATGAGCCAAATAAAAACATGATAATGAATCCCACATACATACTGTGCCCAGGATAACAACCAATACTTAAACAATAATGTCTGAGCACAGGAGATATAAATACAACCAAAGTGCCCCTGTAAACAGGAAAGGGCTCTCAAAATCTGACTGATACATGCAAACTAAAAGGCATAGCAAGCAGCTGAGGCCAACATCATCAAATATATGGAGCTGCATCAAAGGCTGTAATGAAGAGGTCATCCGGGAATGTGGGGGGCTACCTAAAGGGCCACCCCCTCATGAGGCCTGAAATATCTCACACACACTCGAGCATCACTGTTACAATCTGTTGCATCATTGAACCATCAAGTATACGGATCTTGATCATGCTGTAAGGAGATGGAGCTGAGAAACAATCAAGTCAAAGGGCAATAAGGAGTCCCTTTGCTTGATTTTAGGCACCAAATAAGAGTGGAAGCTAGAACCAAGGTACACCGCCCTCTAGACTTGTCTTCTGGAATGAATGATCTGATGTCGACAGAACGAGGTTCACCATAGGTGAGGCAATAAGGGATCCTCAACTAAGGCATGAGATAAAATAGTAGAGTGACTAAAAGAATGACACCAGGGATGATGATGAAATGGGGGGTACTGAGTAGCGGATGAACGACTTCCCTTGTTAGAGCATAAGGGGATAGGGGACAATAGGACTAAAGGCCATAATGTGCGACATGAGAGAGGGACCAAGCAATGAAGGATGGAGGACTATAGTGGGATACAAAGGGACTCGGGATAGACTCCATGGATGCAATGATGACTCAACTTGGATGCTCTAAACAAGGGAAACTCGATGATGCTGCCACACAAAAAGGGTCCAATGGGGACCATAAAGACATGAGTACAAGATGGTTACTCATGACGAAAATCAACACGAGCATGGACAAGTATGGAGGAAAAGTGGTGCCCTAAGTACAAGTGTTGCAAGTGAAGACATTCGATTTTGAGGAGTGGTGAAGTGACCCTTCTTGGACAAAATGTGTCCTGGTAAGGTATCAAATCATAAAAAATCATGAACTGGCTACCTAAAAGAAATAAAACATGCATTTCAGGGAGGAAATGCTAAGGGTAGTATTTATTAAGATAGAGTGCATTGTGAAGATTAGGAAGGGGATGCCCTTTTAAATCCTCTAATAGGTATGCCCCCTTACCTAAATCCTTAGTGATGATGTAAGGCCCTAGCCATAATGAGTCAAAATTCCCATGACTGAGGACATCATGGGCCTAGTCATACACTAGAACAAGATCACCTTCATGAAAATTACGAAGGTGGACTTTTTGGTCATACTGAGCTTTGGTGTATTTCTTAGCCACTTCGAGGGTTTGCAATGCAACACGATGGTCTTGAGAAGCATGCTCAAGCATGATAAGTTGTTGTTCTAAATGTTGGGTGTAAGGGAGAAGTTCGATGGCTAGATGAAGGGAAGGGATTTCACACTCGATCGGTAAAACTGCCTCCTCTCCGAAAACAAGGTGTAAAGGAGTAAACTTGGTGGTGGTTTTAACAGAACTTATATAGGCCCACAAATCAAGGAAGAGCATAAGGTGCCAGTTGGTTTTGTGCTTATCCACCGCTCGTTGAAGCATGGTTTTAAGTATTTTATTGACTGCTTCAACTTGGCCATTACCTTGGGGGTAATAGGAGGAGGAATAATGGTGCTCAAAGCCCAACAGTGAGGATAGCTCACACCATATCTCATCTTCAAAATTCCAGCCATGGTCAGAGACCAATTGTTTCAGAACGCCGAATCAAGCGATAACATGGTTATAGAAAAATAGGGATGTGGTAGCTTCCGTGTTGTTAAACGTTGGCATGGCCTCAACCCATTTGGTGAAATAGTCAAACACCACGATGATATACTTGTGGTTACCAGCAGATGAAGGTAGACACTCCATAAATTTGATGGCCCACTTACAAAAGGGACCAACTAAGATGACAGGATGGAGGGAAGCCAGAGGGGCTCGCGCCTTAGGGGCGAAATGTTGGCAATTGGAATAGTGTTTGACTGCTTCAATACAATCACTGAAGAGAGAAGGCCAAAAGTACCCAGCGGGTATGATTTTTTGGGTAGTGGCAAGACCAGAGAGGTGGCCACCGCAAGCATCGCTACGGCAGGCATTGAGGACTTGCTCAGCTTCAGCGTGCATGAGACAATGAAAAAGGACAGTATCTACACCGCGACAATAAAGGTCGTCACCAATAAGAAGGTAGCGGGGGGCCCGGTGTCGAATATGTCATCGAGCATCACAGTCAAAATGGAGGGCAAACTTTTGGGTTCGCAAATAAGTGAGGATGTCACCATACCAAGGATCATCTGTGGTAATGGAAAACAAATGTTCATCAGGAAAATCATCATTAACTGGAGGATCCTGTGTACTGGTAGGTAATTCAGAAATGAGTTCAGCGAGGGCTAAACCTTTCTTACTTTTGGGTGTGACAAATTCAAGATTGAATTCCTGGAGAATAATGATCCAACGGGTGTAATTCCCATTGATGATTCAGCGACTCAATAGGAAGGCCATATGGTTGGAATTAGTCACGACCTTGGTGGAACGCATGAGGATGTAATGATGAATTTTTTGGACCAAGAATGCGATAGCCAGTGCTAATTTATCTTCATGTGAGTAAGATACAGGGGGGGCTATAAGGTTCTTACTGAAATAATATATAACATGCTCGATTCCGTTGTCATCTTCCAGAATAAGAACTCCAACAACCGAATAGGTGGAAGTGTAGATTTATAAGATGAAATCCCTATCAAAGTTAGATGGATGGATCAAGGGAGAAGATGTGAGAGCATGTTTCAGGGCATCAAAAGACTCTTGAGAATACTCATCCCACACAAATGGAATTTGTCTAAGGAACCCATGCGCGGTGGTGGCATAGTTAGGTATGAACCGACGAAGGAAATTAGCTTTGCCTTGAAGGCTTTGTAACTAGCGTAAAGTACGAGGAATAGGAAGCTCAAGGATGGCTTTAAATTTCAATGGGTCAAGTGTTATACCATATTTAGACACAATGAATCCTAGAAGATGATCGATAGGAACACAAAAGACACACTTCAGCAGGTTGAGGCGGATATTATACTTGTGACATTGGAGAAAGAGAGTATGCAGATCGTGCAGGTGTTGTGCTCGATGTTTAGAACGTGCAGTGAGGTCATCTGAATAAGAAAGGATAATATGAGCCAGGTGATGGAAACAGTAAGACATGGCTCACTGAAAAGTGGCTCTAGCATTTTTAAAGCCGAACAGCATGACCCAATAGGCGAAGGTTCCCCACGGACTAATAAATGCAGTCTTAAGCTGATTAGAATGACAGATAATAATCTGGTTGTACCCAGAGCCATCCATGAAGGATAGAACCTTGTGCCCTGCACACTCATCAATGATTTGGTCAATGAAGGGTGTAGGGAATTTGTATTCGTGACAAGCTTTGTTCAGGTCGCAAAAGTTAGTGTAGAAACAAATGGTGCCTATTACGCTTATGGGAGGGAAGGATGAAGTCAGGGGTGGACAAGGCTTCCATGATGTCATCACCACAATAGAAGATGGGGTGACTGGAGGAAGGGAGACCACATGATGCGGTGAAGCTACCTGACTCATCATCATGAGAAGAAAGGTTCACATGGTTATCGTCACGGGGGATGATGGAAGAACAAGAAGATAAGGGATCCATTGATGTTGAGCCCAGGGTGATCGTTGAAGGGAGGTCGAGTGAAATATAAGGGGAACTCTGAGAGGGAGTTTCCACCGAGGGTCTCATGGATGATGATAGGTAGAGGATGATGGCCGCAGGCTCCGTCATCTCGACATCAGGAGGGGGAATGTCAATGGGAGTGGGTAAATACTCAAGCTGGCCAAGCATACTACACAAGGACGGGAGATTCAGACTGGTTCTGTTCAATATTGTATTCCCAAACTACCTCCAAAGAGGCGTGGTAATGCGTGAGGCAAGGATAATGGTGATAATAATGGCCATGGAGATCACACAAAGCATAAGGTTGGTTGGTGTGAAAAGTATTAGGGTTCTTGGTTGAAGTCGAGGAAGAACGTGAAATTAACCATGGGCTTGATACAAGGCAACTCGGGACAAGTATGGGTGGCATGACCGACAACATCACATAAATCACAAGGCTTTAGAGGATGAGGAGGAGCAGGGTTAGCCAGGGCAACCTTGTATTTTGATGCCTTCTTGTGATCTTTTCCATTTTTACCTGAAGCTATCGCAACAGGAGAAGGTTCCTGTTGAGGTGGCTGAGGCACGGTAGCAGCAGGAGGAGTCATGGGGATCGGTTGAACCGAGGTCAAAGCAAGATAAGGTTTGGGTTGACCAGGCGGGGTAGCAGCTGCGGGATTAAGGTACCAGACGGGAATCCCTAGGGTCGAGTTAGGAAGGGATAAGGTAGCCATGATAGGTATCGAGAACACTCTAGGAGGGGGAGCTAGGAACGGTATCTGACTGCAGGGGTAATGGCCAGGTAGGACGGCTCCGAGATGGTTAAGGCTTGGAGGAACCGTTCCAGGAGGGTAGAGAGGCTCATGAATACCAACTAAAATTGAAGGGCTAGGAGGAGGGGGTCCAGAAGGCTGAATCTAAGGGCTAGGAGTAGGTTTCGGAGGGCGGGGTTGCTGACTAGCCGAAGCAGGCCGTGTAATATTCCAAATCTGGAATTTCTACAACAATTAGAATACCCTAAGGTATTACAGAGTTGGAGATGTAGCAATATTACTTATAACAGATGTATAATGATATTTCCTTCAATTAAATGATTATACATCAGCTTATAAATCGCTTTGGACTCAAAAGGGTGGGGAAAAGAGGTGATTTTGGCCCTAAAATGAGTGTATTCAGGTATATTCATAAAAATAAGGTGGGATGATGGTTGTATCTGATAGATTAGGTCATGAGGGACCTACGATCTGAATTTAAGCTCAAACAAATAATTCTAGCTAGGTTAAACAATTCTTCCTTCCCCAACTAGGCTTAAAAACCCTGATTTCCCATGGCTTAGATCATGCAGAAATTTTCTGAAGCATGGATAGCATAATTTTTGAGGGTTTTAACTGAAATAATTCTAGAAAATCAGTTTGGAAACTTAGAATATGAATCAAATTATTTACATTAAGGAAAATAGAGATTTACATAAAGAAAGGCCTCAAAATGAGGTGCTGCAACCATGGAATGAGACAAAAGAGTTGAAAAACATAATTTACAGGGGACTGAAGCAGTGTTTCATTATATTTTTTATATGTAACAGATCTGAATACAAAATCATAGATCAGAATGGGATTTATATGCAAAAATATCTTTTTAGTACATTCCCCTTGGGGATCTCAGCAGAAGATGAATAACAATGATTAGATCTTAGATCTAAACCATGGACCTGTAGTAAAATTCAGAAATTTCTGAAGAACATGATACAAAGTAGATCAGATCTGAAATGGAACATATATTGGTTGGCCAATCTATGGATCACCACAGTGAAGGGAAGGATCCCTTTCACCAGAGATCTATCCTCCAAACTGATGCAAAACTCACACTGCAACTTTTTCTGCAAAAATAACGCAGTTTCTTCAAGGGACTGCACTAATGAAGTGGAGAACACTTTGGCCTGATGTTGAGATATGGATATGAAGCACAATCAGGAGAGGAACTCTTCCAGGAGGTTAAAATACACACTCCATGAGAAGAGGCTCCCAAAATAAGCTAGATCTCTACAGATCTAGAATCCCACTTGCTGTAGCTCACTGAAAAAATTAAATTCTGATTGGATTTACGCTGCCTAAGAGATATGGAGCTTGGCATCAAATCTTGAGAGTGGACAAAGCAAAACAACCTCCTCCAAGAGCTGCTCAATGGAAGGAGAGAGAGGATTCCTAAACAGGAAACCCTCTTGTGCTATGCAACACAATTCTCAGGCTAAAAAACCTAGAGAATTTGAATTAGTCTAGGTAGAATAATTTCTGAATATCATCAACAACCTTTTCCTTGAGCCTTCTCCTTCCTTTTATAACACGAGGATGTGCAAAACCCTAAACCACTTACAAAAATTTAGCTCCTTTCACATGAATCTTCTCCATCTAAAACTATGCTAAGCCTCTAGATGGTTCAATGAATCTAGACAAAACTGAGATTTGGTCCTGTTGACCCAGTCAATTTTCTCAAACCTTTTTCACACACGAGTGGATTTTATTACAAAGGCCCAAATTTATCCCTTTTCACATTGGGCATGTATTTATTCTTTGATTTAAGGAGTTTTTCATGTCCTCCTTTACATTTTATTCATCAAATAATAAAAAGGAAACAAAATGAAATATTCCTATTAGCTTGGGCTAATTAGGAATATTACAAGCCGCTTGAGGGAATCCCAAGATGATTGCATCATGTAAACATTCGATGAGTTGGGATTGGAGATAGGAGGAGGAAGACCAGGGAATGTACCAAGCAAAGAGGAGTCTTTGTAGACTCAGGGTGAGACACTAGTTAAGGGATCGACAGTTTGCTTATTGGCCACCAAAGATATGATGGACTCAGGGGAGGTCTGAGACTTCAGTTCGTAATATGTCAACTGGTCAATGGTGACTATATTTCTATTATGGGGAAAGGACAACTTGTGGAGAACCGCAGATGGTACAACATACATCGCATAGGTGTAGCTACGACCCAATAGAATGTTGTAATCTAAGGGGGCATCAATGAATTCTACGTCAACGCAAACAGTCTTACCCACAAGAGTAATAGGACAATTGTGGAACATGCCAATGCGCTTGGAGGAGTGGCCATCCCACGCTCGGAGAGTGATCGTGGAAGGGTCCAACTCAGGTGATCCGAATTGCTTCCAAACTGAAGTGAACATCACATAGGTGGATGCCCCCTCATCAATGATACAATGGGAAATGTTGGTGTTCCAGATCTTGACTAGGATTTGAAAGGCGATGGAAGCAAGAAGAGGAGGATGTTCTGACCAGTCAACATCGAAGACGATCAATCGATCATATAAAGTATCTACAATTCCCATGGTAGTGTTGTACTATACAACAACCCTCCCTTTTTCTTAAATTTTAGAAATAAAATTTACTTAGAAATAGGGTCCCTTTTTCTTTTTTATAGAAATAAAAGAATTAGAAATAAAGATTCATTGTTTTGAAAAAGCTCATCTTTTGTTTACTAACCAAATACAACATTCAAAACTTCCGATCCGATCCAATATAGAAGACCTTATCATAGAAAACAAATCAAGTTTAAAAGTCCAATAAATAACAATCGCAATCGGAGAATCGGAGAAAACTCTTAGAAGAAACTTGACATACAAACCCAAACCCTCCGATGCGATTAATTCGATCGCAAAACTTCAATCGCAAAGAGTTTAAGTTATTTCATTCACATACTTCCGATGCGATGCGACCCATTGCAATCGCATGATCGGGATACTCTTTAATAAGCTCTTTGTGGTCAATTGAAATTCCCCGATCCGACGCGCGTTATTACAATAAACGCTTTCAAAAGAAAAACAAACATTTGTTCGTTTAAATTTTATATGGTAGACCCCACCATTGGAAATCGAAAAAGTTATCAATTGAAATCGGCCAATCGAAGAAATCTGTGTTATGATATTCATGTGCCAGTTGAAAACTTTCGATGCGATTGATAAATGATATTTATTACATTCGAAAAAGTTCCGGATAGGTGAATATTATAATATTTTACAAGCGCCAAATCTCCATTTGTACGTAAGAATTTAATAGCAAATCGAATGAATATTGGTTGATGATTTGGTTTTTAATACGTGAGTGTGACCCAAAAAGAACATTTACGCGCTATACGAAACCAATTAATAACGAATCATTTGTTCATAAGCGTTCCGTTCAAGTTGCTTGTTTGTCACGACTGAGAGTTTATTGTTTTGTAGAGCCAAGGAACACCAAGCCCTTTCATTCACAGACAAAGGGAAGCAATAGAAAACACAAAAATGTCGAAGAGAGCGAGAGGAGCCAAGACCGCTGTTCCTGTTAAGTTTGTTGAGACTCCTACGTTTTCAAAAGAAAAACCCACAAAACTAAGATTAGTCACAGATACATCATGCCAAGGGCTTGGGAGAATGACGTGGGAAGGAGTTTACAATTTATTGGAGAAACAAAACCCAAAAGTCACAGTGGAAAAGGCATCAGTTCCAGATGAAGACAGCTCAGATTCTGACTCTGAGATTACTGAAAGATCACTTGCAAATTCATTTTTGCATCGAATTGCAGCCAGAGCGAGCATCATGCCTTATTATGATGTAATTCGATGGGTCATCGACAGTGTGAAGATACAGGACAGAACGTTTGTTTCAGCTTCCAGAGTATCTTTTGGCTCGTTCAAAGCAGAAGATATTAAGGCAATGTATCACCTTCCGGACCCGCAGAAGGTGTATAATAAAGAATTTATCAAAGACTTTGCTGATGATAATAAAGTTCAATCCGATCCTATCAAAGATTGGAGAAAAAATCCTGAGAAGCACATAAATGAAGCATCCGGTATGTATTCTGTTGATTCCCTCTTACCCCCGTATTGCTACGCCGCTTCCATGATGTGTAGATTATTTGGCAATAATAATTCTGCTAGGTTTTCTATACAAATGGTCCCATTAATCTTAGCTGCTGTTAATTCTGACATTATGGATTGGGCTGTTATTCTTTCTGATAGAATGGCTAATAGAATACTTGAGTACAGACAAGATAAGACCGCTGGAAATTCCACTCCTTTTTTCTGCTCTTTGTTTTAATTCCGAGTTTCCCTTATTTGGGTGGAAATGGACTCCCAAGGACCCTACCCCAATTCATATATATCATAAACTGCTTTGGAAAGTTCATTTCCAAGATAATGTGTATAGAATCTGCCATGGTTTCCTTATCCCTGTTTTCCAAACCATTTTTAATCGCTTCCCTCCTAGGTTCTCTGATAAAGCTAAAGCCGACTTATCCTCAATAGGAGATTGGTTTGGAGAGGAGAAATTTACATACATCAGGATTTTTGGGAGTATTGTGGAACCCCATGTTCTTCCTCTTATTGTTCCAGACAAACTTCTCGCCCAGGAAATTTCCTATCAATTCACAGTTGAAGGAATATCCAGAGCTTTAAACAATAGTAAGAAGAGAATGTGGCCTCCATTCCCATTCAATTGTGGTCAGTTTACTTTAAATGACTTCAAACATGCAGAAAAGGAAGTCGCCAAAATAAAGGGTTGTAAATTTGCAACCATTCCAGGGAGACAGTATGATCCGCGACAGATAGCCTTTAATGATACTGCTTCAGTTTCAATTGCTCGATTTGAGCATGAACCAGATGAGTTTGATGATTTGTTTGTTTCGTTGAATGATTTTCCTCAAATTTATGATTTAGCCAAGTCTAAATTCTAGAAGGAGGAAATGAATAATTTTTTGTTATTCAGAAGTCAAAGATTGTTGAGAGTTCCTCTAGACCAACTGAGAATTCCTATACAAGGGTCAGAGACAGAGGATACATTTGTCAAAACGTCAGGAGAAACATCTTCCGGTAAAGTCATTACACAATCGGTTATTAACCAGCCAACTGTACATACTGAAAAGGTGAGCACTGATGGCAAACCTGATGCTCAGAAAGGGAATACTGATGGTAAATCCGATCGAAATACTGATCAGCAGTCCACTGCTCAAACAATAGAAAAATGCACAAGTACTGATACTAATGTGCATAATAAAAAAGGAGGATCGGATAGCAAAACCATTGAGCAGGGAGCAAATACAGAGAAAGCAGACACGCAATGGGGAGGAAAAGAAACTACTGAGAAAATTATAGACTCTGCTGATATTAATGTTTCCTCTCAATTATTGAAACAATATGATCAATTCGCTCAGCAATTGGGACTGCAAGATAAAGATAAAGAGCAAGTAGAGCAGGATGTCGAAATCATTCCTGAACATCCTACAGGGCAGATTGTATTGAAGATTGAGGAGATCCCTCCTTTAGATATATTTTACAGCCCTAAACATAAGGCTGTTGTCAGAAGACAGAGAAAAAGAAGGAAGATGGATCAGGACATGTTTTCTACTCCACACGAAGAATTTATGAATATTGTTTACAAGAATACTGAAGTGAATCCATCTGAGGATCTCACTAAATTGTCCCAATATGCAGGAGCATATAGTGCTGCAACAGTAGATAAAGCTGTAGAAGTTTCTCAGATGATGACTCAAAAAGATCTCCATATAGCTTCACTTGAAGAGCAAACTAAGGAAAGTCAGCAAAAGATTACTCAATTGCAACAACAACTACAAGATCAAGAACTCAGGTCCAAAGAGTTAGAAGAACAGCTTGCCAAAGAAAAGAAGAAAGTTGATGAGCAGGTCTTAGGCAAACAACAACAATTGAATGAAGAAATTTCCAGGTTACAAGGTTTGTTACAAAATGAGAAGAATGCGAAGATTGTACAAGAAAAGGAGTTTCAAACAACTTTAGATAGGTTCAAAGATTTCCCTAAGTTAAGTGAATTCAAATCGGAAGCTCTTGAAGCTAATAAACTGCTGTCTCAACAATTGAATGAATTTTGTGCAAAACTGTCACAGGCAGAACCATTTTGTGATATTACCTCATCCTTGATCCAAAAAATTATTACTCTCAGACAAGAAATTGATGATGCTGATGAAAAGATTTCTAAATTTCTTACTTGGCAAGATACAGAAAAAGGAAGAGAAGCTAATCTTCCTAGGATAGAAGAAAGACATAAAGAAATCTTGTTTACAGAATGGGAACATCAGATAATGAAAGCTGAGAGAGCAATATCAAGAGCTAGGGCCATGATGAGTAATATCACGCAATTTATCAATGACAGCTTGTATTCAATCAATCTTATTTCAGACTGTGTTCCTGGCAGTTTGCCTAAAGTGAAAGAAACTGAAAATAGATGGAAGGAAGAAATGATGAATAAAAGTCAACAAATCGACAAAATTCAAGCAATATCTTGGGACAGTATGTGGACTTATTTAATTAAGCCAAACAATCAACAAATGGCTATTAAATTCCTTTCAAATGCTGTCGATTGTTTAATTCCAGAATTTTCTGATGCCACCTACGCTGGACAGCTGCATTCCGAGATGAGTCATCCACCGAGGCTCCAAGATATGCTGAAGATTTGCAACTTGGCTACATCAAGCGAGAAAGAAAAGCAATGAATCAATTTCATTTAAGATAGCATTTCTGTTTTTAATTTGATAGATTGTAGCAGTAGTAGTAGGATTTTGTTATGTAATTTCTTATTTAAATCCCTCTCATGCATTTAGAGAAGGATCCGAAGTTGTAATATTTTTTGGATTTGGAGCTTACATTTCTGTACTCCATTCTCTCTTATATTCTATGAAGGATCACATCTGGTGATTTTGTACTGAAATTATCTTTGAAGTGTTGCATTTCTGTACCTTTGGATTTAATTTTACATCGGAGTTACTGGATTAGAGTATCACATTTCATTTGACAGTCTTCAAGATGAATGAGGTATTTCTATCTGTTCACTGTTGATTTCCTTTGTTATATGATATTCACTTGAAGAATTTGCTATCATTTATATATTTGGTTTTCATAACGTTTCCTTTTATATATCATTTCTGAGTATAATTGGAATGTTGTCTTTCATAAAGGATATATAGATGGTATACAATGATGAATGCAATATGCTAATATAACTCTGTTTAATTTCTTAAACAGAGTTATCTTTATTCGTTTCTGCACATTTCAATTTAAATAATAATACATTTTCATGGTTATTATTAAATTGGGACAATCTTAAGTTGTATTCACATATAATTACCCGGGTTAGTGTTATAATTTCTTTATCAGCATTTAGTTTAATTAGATAGTTTTATTTCAGTCAATTTAGTCCCATTTTCACTCATCCAAATCAATCCCCTCACCAACCCATTTAGTTAGAAGGAAACTGGTCCTTTAAATCCAGTCGGAGCCACCATACCAAACGTAAAAGGAGCTGTCCTAAGGTCCCGACCGGGTGGTTTTCCCCAATGTTTGAAGCAGAGATTTTCTAGGCTTCAACATTTTTGGCGCTAGAAGGAGGGCTTGAGATATGAATGGCAAGTAAATCTTTATCTACAGGCCATTCTGAGAGCAAAACACCCTCATTAACTTCTTCAATTTCTTCTGAAATTCAAAATCCTAGAGAAGAAATTGCGGAGAATATTCATACACCCACTACCAAAATCTAAAAACATTCAGACAAGCAATCTCCTGAGTCTCCTGAAGTTCAAGATTTAATCCATAAATTGAAAGGATTCTCACTATCTCTTGAGGAATCTGAAATATCTGAAGGTAGTGTAAGCTCAAAATTTATCCCTTCGAAACCTCTTACTAGGTTGCAAAGTGAAAAACTTGGTATTCCTCCGAAAGAATTTCCTTTACCTAGTAAGGGGAAAACAAAAAGAATTCAATCGGAAACAGAAAGTGATACAAGTTCATCATCTCATATTCAATCACCTGTTTCCAAAACCACAACTCAACAAAGTATAGTTGTTTCTTCATCATCTCTTCAATCATCCTCTCTTCAGTCATCATCGATCTCAACATCATCTATTCCAACAACTTCTATTCAAACACCACCAGTTTCTACTACTCCTCCAATAGTCGTTCCGATAATGGCTAGACCATGGGCTACTCCAGGGGCAGTCAACATGGCTGCACCTTTACATGATTTACCAGACAATCCTGGAAAATGGCTTCCGAAATTTAGTCCAGATCTTAACATCCAAGCCGAAGAACATATTAATAACTTTATGTTGGCTGTTAATTTAAATGGAGTCGCACATGAAGATGTTGTAGTCAGACTGTTCCCTTATACTCTTCAAGGAGTGGCAGGATCATGGTACTTCTCATTACCTTTGGGATCCATAACAAGTTGGGACATTTTTGCAGATCATTTCTTAACCAAATTTGGAGATGACCGATCAATAGCTACTTTACTCAATGACCTCTCAAATTTGAAAATAGAGCCCAGAGAACCCATTAAAGATTTCAACGCTAGATTCAACAAACTCTTGAACAAAATTCACACAGATTCACAGCCCAGTGAACAGGTCAGAATAGAATGGTACATAACTGCCTTACCTTCAAACATAGCGATTTTTGTAGACAGAGCTGCAAAGCCTACGTTAGCTGAGAGTATGAAAGAGGCTATTGCAGTGGAAAAACGGATTACTTCTCTAGAAAAGAAAAATGCTATCGAAGAAAAGAAATCAAAGAAAGTCAGCTTCAGAGATGATTAAAAAAAAAAGGCCAAAGATCCATATGACATGGAAGGTTTACAGAAAGTTCTTAAAACCATGTCAAATGAAATGGTTGAAATTAAAAAACAAGTAGCTGAAACTTCTACCAAAAAACCATTCCGAAATTTCAGAATAAATCAAGTTGAATCTAAACCTCCTAATGCAATCTCTAATGCAGAATCAGAGGAAGAAGAAGAAGAAGAAGAAACACCTTTAGTATCAGATGAGGAAGATCAGAATGAAGAAATAGCTGAATTACATGGAATGTGGGATTTTATCCTCCCTAATTATGATAGTGAGGTAGAACAAGAAGTTATGCCTGTAAGTACTAGGAGTAAATCTACAGCAGAGCCTATACAAATAGCTCCAAAAAAGAAAATCACAACTCCAAGTACTAAAGACAAGTTCCCTGTAAAGAAAGCTTCTCCATTATCTACTCAAAATCAACCATCCTCTTCTAATCCTCCCACATCAACAACAAAGACTTTAGTAGTGTCAGATCCTATGGAGTACAACATTGTTGAAGACATGAAAAAGATCAAAGCCAACATTTCCTTACATGAGCTCAGCAAACTGAAACACCAACATAAGTTGCTACTGAAAGAATTAAACACTACACCAATTGCTCCTTTACCAAGTGGTGTAGTTGCAAAAGCAGCTAGAGGAGCTGGTAAGCCACCAGATAAGGTAGATGCTATTGATACTGTGCTCATTGGAGAAAAGTCAAATTCTCAAAATCCTCCTTTTCTTCTGACTTATGAGATGTACAATAAAAATCTGCACAATTGTTTAATTGATTCTGGAGCTTCCTCTAATATAATGCCTACTTCTGTTTGTGCTAAATTGAATATCGAACCACAGAAATCGGCAGTTCATATTGTTCAATTAGATCGCTCTAAAGTTCGAGTTGTAGGAGAAATCAATTCATTAACTATCAGATTAGCTTCCGATCCTAGAATTGTCCAAAGAATTGATATTTTGATTGCTGATATTCCTGAATTCTATGGATTAATTTTAAGCAGGGACTGGTCTGCTAAACTTAATGGTTATATCTCAACAGATTATTCACATATGTGGCTTCCCTACAAAGGGAAACCAAATCAAATCAAAATCGAACGAGAAAAACATATGACACACACTGTCACTGAATTCGAACAACCTAATGAACCTGTGGCATTCAACAATAATATTCTTGGAGGTTATTCTGCCGAATCATTTCTTGGAAACTTTAGAGCACCCCAATCACCTTTTTCTGTAAATACTTTTGTTTCTCAAGTAGAAAATTTTTCACAATCCGATTCTTCCAGAATTGTAAACACTGTTGATGAAATTGTAGATAAGTCAATAGATAAATCTTTATTTTGGTCGTTATATTTTGATGGATCAAAGTCTAGTGATGGAGCTGGAGCAGGATGCATTTTAATTGACCCAGATGGAGAGAAAACCATGCTGTCATGTAGGCTAGAATTTGAGTGTACTAACAATACTGCAGAATATGAAGCCTTGGTTCAAGGACTTTATAAAGCTATAGGGTTAGATGTTAAATACTTGAAAGTCTTTGGTGATTCCTAAATTGTCATAAAACAAGTTAGGAATACTATTCATTGCCTTTCAGGACATCTTAAACACTATCAGACCCTAGTACAAGATCTCACCACTCATTTTTTAGCATTCAATATTTCTCCTATTCCTAGGAATCAGAATACATCAGCTGACTTGTTAGCTAATGTTGCATCTAAAATCCTACCTGCTGAAGATTGCAGTCCTGATAGGTTTTCTGTAGAATTAATTTTTCGTCCATCTGTCCCAGACAATGTTACAAATTGGAGAGTTTTCTATCATGATCAAGATATTTTAAATTTCATGACTTCAGAGAAATCATATGATGAGCAAATTATTGATGAAGAGGATCATGATTTACAAATTGCTTCAAAAGGAAATGAAAATCCCATTCCGAAATCTGTTGTTAAATTGGAGGACTTATATGATATTAAGGACAGATTCAAGAAAGTCACTAATACCAAGCTTCAAAGTTCCACTTTGAAGTTTGAATTAGTAAATCTTGGTTCTGATTCCAAACCTCAAAATGTTAATTTAGGACTCAATTTAACATCAGAGGAAAGGAATGCTTTCATTAAACTCTTGAACAAGTATAAAAATGTTTTTTCTTGGAATTATGATGATTTAAAAACATATGATACTTCGGTTATTCAACACACAATTCCAATGCTTCCTGATATTAAACCTGTTCAACAAAAGCTAAGGAAGGTTCATCCTAATCTTGAAGGACAAATCAAATCAGAACTTAATAAACTTTTAAAAGCCAAAATCATTTTTCCTGTCAGGCACTCAAATTGGGTTTCCAATATGGTACCTGTAAGGAAGAAGAATGGTGATATAAGAATCTGTATTGATTTCAGAAATTTAAACAAGGCATGTTTAAAAGACAATTTCCCATTGCCAACCATGGAACAAATACTTCAAAAGGTAGCTGGTTCTGAACTTATGTCTTTTCTTGATGGATTTTCGGGCTATAATCAAGTTTTAGTTCATCCAGATGACAGATTGAAAACAACTTTCAGAACAAAATGGGGAACTTATGCTTATCATAAAATGCCTTTTGGTCTAATAAATGCAGGAGCAACTTTTCAAAGAGCCATGGACATAACATTTAAAGGTCTGATCAATAAATCAGTTGTTGTTTATCTTGATGACATAACAGTATTTTCAAAAAAGAGAGCCAATCATCTACATGATCTAAAGCAAATATTTGAAAGATGTAGAAGGTTTGGTATTTCCTTAAATCCAAAGAAATATTTCTTTTCTTTGGATGAAGGAAAACTCTTAGGATTTGTTGTGTCAAAAGATGGTATATACATTGATCCAGATAGAGTAAAAGAGATCTCTGATATTTCTTTACCTCATAACAAAAATCCATGCAATCATTTCTTGGACAGATCAATTTTGTAAAAAGATTCATTCCTGATTTTTCTTTAATTGTTTTACCTATGCAAAATATGATCAAGAAGAATTCAGTATTCAAATGGGGGCATAAAGAGAAAGAAGCCTTTCAGGCAATCAAACAAGCGATCATTAATGCTCCAGCATTGAGTACCCTGGATTTTTCTAAAGATTTTATTTTGTATACCATAGCCACTGAGACATCCTATGCAGCTGTTTTAACACAGCTCAATGATCAGAAAATTGAAGCACCAATTTCTTTCTTTAGCTCAAATCTGCAAGGAGCGGAGCTGAATTATTCCGATGTTGAAAAACAAGCCTTCGCTGTGTTTAAATCAATCAAGAATTTCAGACCTTTTCTCTTGAAAACTCATACAAAAATCATTGTCCCATTCTCTACAGTGAGGCAATTATTAATTCAGAGAGAAGTAGGAGAAAAACGAGCTAACTGGGTAACAGCTTTGCAAGAATATGATGTTGATATTAAACCAGCTAAGATTGTTAGAGGACAAGGTTTTTGCAGACTATTAGCAGGAGCTCATAACATACCAGAAAATCAAGATTCAAATCAAGATATTCAAGTAAGTCAGATAAGTGTTACAGATTCTGAATCTCAGTATGATGATCTCATCTATTACTTGAAAAATAGGTATGCTCCTTCTAATCTCAGCTATAAGAGAAAATGTGCTTTAAGGTTAAAGGCTATTAAATATGAGATCACTGATAATGTGTTATTTAGGAAAAATTATGATTCAATTTTATTAAGATGTCTTGAAAAGACTGAAGCTGAAAAGGTTTTGCAGGAGTTGCATGATGGACCAGCAGGAGGTCATTTTGGAGGTGATACCACAGCTCACAAAATAATTCATGCTGGCTATTACTGGCCTACCCTTTTTAAAGATACACATGACTATGTAAGGAAGTGCAGAATTTGCCAAACTGCAAGTGGAAGACAAAGGAAACCGGCTTTTCCTTTGCAACCAGTGAGTATTGAGCAACCATTTGAACAATGGGGGCTTGACATTATTGGTGAGATAGTACCTCATTCTTCTAAACATCACAAGTACATTCTTACTACTACTAATTACTTTACAAAATGGGTAGAGGCAATCCCTTTGAAGGTAGCCAATTCTAATGCAATTATTGATTTCATAGATCAATTCATCATAACCAGGTTTGGTGTACCTCAAGCTCTTGTCTTTGATAATGCATCTTATTTTTCCGGAAATAGTTTAATAGAATTTGCAGTCAAAAGAGGTTTTAAACTGAAATATTCAGCAAATTATTATCCACAAGGTAATGGTTTTGCTGAATCCACTAACAAAAATCTCATCAAAATCATTAAAAGGACTATTGATCAAAATCAAAAGAATTGGCACAAATATTTAATCTTTGCATTATGGGCTGATCGTATCACTGAAAAAGCTTCAATAGGAACTTCACCTTTCAATTTAGTTTATGGAAAAGAAGCTGTGATACCATCAAATTTAATTCTTCCATCATTAGCCCTAGTGCAATTTATTGAAGAAAATCCTTCTTCATCCATTCAATTGAGATATGATCAAATCCTTAAACTAGAAGAAGATAGAGATAAAGCTAAAATTATTCATGAAAAACATCAACAACTTGTAAAATCTTCTTTTGATGCAAGTTCTACTGGCTCAAAAATCTTGTCAATTGGTGATCTTGTTCTGAAATGGGATAAGGCACATGAAGAAAAAGGAAAGCATACCAAGTTTCAGAAAATGTGGCTTGGACCATTTCAGATCATTGAAAAGATAGGCTCAAATACATTCATACTCCAAGATCTAACAGGTAAGAGAGAATCTCTTCCTGTAAATGGGCTTATCTTGAAGAAATTCTTTTCATAAGGAGGCAACCCCTTCTTAAACTGTACATATTCCTTTCCGCAAAGTTTTTAATTGTTTTTGCAAATAAAAGTTGTTAATGAGTCTCTAATTGACTGTTTACTTGTTAGAAAAATTCTTAGGAAGAATATTATAAATATTTATTTTATGTAAATAAGAATTTTTAAAGAAATGATCATAGTCTTTTGATAGTTTTAAATAAGATGTTAAACTTTGAAAGATTATTTCAATTATTTGCATGATCTTTTGAAAAACTTGAGGGAAATTTAAATCATTATAAGTTTATTAAGTAGAGAGAGGTTATCTATAAAAGTAAAGATTATTCAAGTCTTGGTACTCAAAAAACTCTAAAAAATTGTCATCCATTGATTCTTAAGGATAAAACTAGTTCACCCCATTCATTTAGGTTGTGATTTTTTAGAATGTAATTCTAAGAAATTATGTTAAAATTTTTAAGAGATAAGAGGTCTCATCATGAGCCGACTTACCATATTCATAAGAAGTAATGAAACTGACATTACCAATACTGCACATCAAAACAGGGTAATGGCTTATAAATATAAGACAAGGGGTCTCATCACGAGCCAGCTTGTTCAGTTTAATTACAACAAGTGAATGGCATTGTTATTAACTGGCTACCAAACCAGAACAATGGCTCTTAAAAATAAAAAAAATAAAAAATAAAAGACAAAAAACATGAGATAATATGTCTTATTAATTTATCTTTTAAAAAATCATAATCTTAGTAGGATGGGACAATGAATAGTTAATGGTTAAAAGGTAACCCTGTCGGAACTATGAACGTTTGCGGGAAGCAGAGGCAATACCTATGAAAATAGAGTATATTATAAAACCAAACTTGGAGAAATTCACTTGCTTCATTATTAATACCAATCAAAGCTTGAGATAACCCAAAAATGTTTTTATTCTCAAGAAATTAGAAAGAAATTGTAAATAATTTTTATTCTTTTTCATAAGTTAGATTTTATTTTTGATTATCCTAGGATAGTTTTCATTATCTTTAAAAATCTTTACTTACTAAAAATATAGTATTCATTTTATTTTTTCAGAGATAACTGGTTCTTTCAATGAATCGCCAATTGTTGTACTATACAACAACCCTCCCTTTTTCTTAATTTTAGAATAAAATTCATTTAGAAATAGGGTCCCTTTTTTCTTTTTATAGAAATAAAAGACTTAGAAATAAAGATTCATTGTTTTGAAAAAGCTCATCTTTGGTTATTTACAAACAAAATACAACATTCAAAACTCCTGATCCGATCAAATATAGAAGACCTGATCATAAAAAAACAAACCAAGTTTAAAAGTCCAATGAATAACAATCGCAATCGGAGAATCGGAGAAGACCCTTAGAAGAAACTTGACATACAAACCCAAATCCTCCGATGCGATTAATTCGATCGAAAGACTTCAAATCGCAAAGAGTTTAATTTATTCATTCACATACTTCCGATGCGATGCGACCATTCGCAATCGCATGATCGAAATACTCTTTAAAGGGAATAAGCTCATGTCATTGAAATTTCCATCCGACGTTGTCAAGGCATTAAACACTTTCAAAAGAAAAACAAAAATTTGTTTGTTTACATTTTTATGGTGATCCCACCATTGAAATCGAGCATTAATCGAAATCGGCCAATCGAAGAAATCTGTGTTGATATTCATGTGCCAATTGAAACTTTCATGCGATTTATAAATGATATTTAAGACATTCGAAAAAGTTCTGGATAGGTGAATATTATAATATCACATACCAAATCACTAGACAGAATTCATAGGAAAATCGAATGAATACACACTTTGGTTTTTAATACATGAGTGTGACCCAAAAATAACATTTACGTGCTATACGAAACCAATTAATAACGAATCATTTGTTCATAAACGTTCCGTTCAAGTTGCTTGTTTGTCACGACTGAGAGTTTATTGATTTGCAGAGCCAAGGAACACTAAGCCCTTTCATTCACAGACAAAGGGAAGCAATAGCAAACGCAGAAATGTCGAAGAGAGCGAGAAGAGCCAAGACCGCTATTCCTGT
Organism: Pinus albicaulis; assembly: GCA_034641835.2. Classification (NCBI taxonomy): domain Eukaryota; kingdom Viridiplantae; phylum Streptophyta; class Pinopsida; order Pinales; family Pinaceae; genus Pinus; species Pinus albicaulis. The sequence goes on along the minus strand of CM076575.1, from coordinate 1,081,084,562 downwards.
TAAGTTTGTTGAGACTCCTACAGTTTCAAAAGAAAAGCCCAAAAAACTAAGATTAGTCACAGATACATCATGCCAAGGGCTTGGGAGAATGACGTGGGAAGGAGTCTACAATCTATTGGAGAAAGAAAACCCCAAAGTCACAGTGGAAAAGGCATCAGTTCCAGATGAAGATAGCTCAGATTCCGACTCTGAGATTACTGAAAAATCACTTGCAAATTCATTTCTACATCGAATTGCAGCCAGAGCAAGCATCATGCCTTATTACGATGTAACTGACAATGACAAGGTGAAGAGTATACTTAACGTTTATTTAAGCTTCCGAGTATCTTTTGGCCTGCCTGTTGTAAGATATTAATGGCAATGTCTTCCGACTCCGCGTGCTGTGTATAATGTGAATTTATCAAAGACTTTTGTCATGATAATAAAGTTAAATCCCATCCTTATCAAAGATTGAGAAAAACTCAGAAGCAATGTAATGAAGCATCCTATGTGACTCCTGGATTCTCCCACTCCCTCAGACAATATTGCCTACCATACATGTGTAGACTATTTGCTGTCATAATTCGTTTAGGTTTTCAAATGGTCCCATTAATCTTAGCCGCGTCAATTCCGCACGTGGATTAACCACCCTTTCTCGATAGAACAGCTAATAGAATGATAAAACAAGATAAGACCACCTAGAATTCCACTCCTTTTTCTTTCGTGCTCATATTCTAGATGCTCTTGTTTTAATTCCGATCTTCCCTTATTTGGATGGAAATTGACTCCCAAAGACCCTACCCCAATTCATATTTATCATAAACTAATTTGGAAGGTTCATTTCCAAGATAATGTATATAAAATATGCCATGGTTTCCTTATCCCCTCGTACTCGCCCGAGGTTAATCGCTCCTCCTAGGTTAGTAGTTCCGATAAATCTAAAAGTTCACTTATCCAAGTAATGTGATTGTTTTGGAGAGGAGAAATTTACATACATCAGGATTTTTGATAGTATTGTGGAACCACATGTTCTTCCTCTTATTGTTCCAGACAAACTTCTTGCTCAGGAAATTTCCTATCAATTAACAGTTTAAGGAATATCTAGATCTTTAAACAACAGTAAGAAGAGAATGTGGCCTCAATTCCCATTTAATTGTGGTCAGTTTACTTTAAATGTCTTGAAACATGCTGAAAAGGAAGTCGCCAAAATAAAGGGTTGTAAATTTGCAACCATTCCAGGGAGACAGTATGATCTGCAACAGATAGCCTTTAATGTTACTGCTTCAGTTTCAATTGCTCGATTTGAATATGAACCAGATCAGTTCGATGATTTGTTTGTTTCGTTGGATAATTTTCCTCAAATTTATGATTTAGCCAAGTCTAAATTCCAAAAGGAAGAAATGAATAAATTTTTGTTATTCAGAAGTCAAATATTGTTAAGAGTTCCTCTAGACCAACTGAGAATTCCAATACAAGGGTCAGAGACAGAGGATACATCTGTCAAAACACCAGGAGAAACATCTGCTGGTAAAGTCATTACACAATCGGCTGTTAACCAGCTAATTGTACATACTATAAAGGTGGGCACTGATGGAAAACCTAAGACTTAGAAAGGGAATACTGATGGTAAATCTGATCAAAATACTGGTCAGCCGTCCACTACTCAAACAACAGAAAAATGCACAAGTACTGATGCTAATGTGCATAATCTAAAAGGAGGATCAGATAGCAAAACCATTGAGTGGGGAGCAAATACAGAGAAAGCAGACATGCAATCGGGAGGAAAAGGAACTACTGAGAAAATTATAGACTCTGATGATCTTAATGTTTCCTCTCAATTATTGAAACAATATGATCAGTTCGCTCAGCAATTGGGACTATAGGATAGAGATAAAGAGCAAGTAGAGCAGGATGTCGAAATCATTCCTGAACATCCGACAGGGCAGATTGTATTAAAGATTGAGGAGATCCCTCCTTTAGATGTATTTTACAGCCTAAACACAAGGCTGTTGTTAGAAGACATAGAAAAAGAAGGAAGACGGATCAAGACATGTTTTCTACTCCATCGGAAGAATTTATGAATATTGTTTACAAGAACACTGAAGTGAATCCATCTCAGGATCTCACTAAGTTGTCTCAATATGCAAGGGCATATAGTGCTGCAACAATTGATAAAGCTGCAGAAGCTTCTCAGGTGATGACTCAGAAAGATCTCTATATAGCTTCACTTGGAGAGAAAACTAAGGAAAGTTAGCAAAAGGTTGCTCAATTGCAACAACAACTACAAGATCAAGAACTCAGGTCCAAAGAGTTATAAGAACAGTTGGCCGAAGAAAAGAATAAATTTGATGAACAGGTCTTAGGAAAACAACAACAATTGAATGAAGAAATTTCCAGGTTACAAGGTTTGTTACAAAATGAAAAGAATGCGAAGATTGTACAAGAAAAGGAGTTTATAACAAATTTATAGGTTCAAAGATTTCCGAAGATAAGTGAACAAATCAATCTCGAAGCTATTAAAAACTAGTGCCTCAAAGAATTGAATCAATTTTGTGCAAGCTGTCATGTAGAACCTTTTTGTATATTATCTCATGTTGCTACTCCGTAACGTTATTACTCCTTGGTCATAAGAATAGATGATGCCGATGAAAAGATTTCCAAATTTCTCAATTGGCAAGACACAGAAAAAGGAAAAGAAGCCAATCTTCCTAGACTAGAGGAAAAACACAAAGAAATCTTGTTTACAGAATGGGAACATCAAATAATGAAAGCTGAGAGAGCAATATCAAGAGCCAGGAGTATGATGAATAATATCACGCAACTCATAAATGACAGCCTATACTCAATCAATCTCATTTCAGATCGGTAATCTCATTTCAGATCGTGTTCCTGGCAGTTTCCTAAAGTGAAAGAAACTCGAAACGTATGGAAAAGAAATGGGTGAAGAAAGTCAAAAAATCGATAAACTTCAAGAAATATCCCGACGTATGTGAATCATTTAATAAAGCCAAACAATCAACAAATGGCTATTAAAATCCTTTCAAATAAGTCAACTTGTTTAATTCCCGTAACTTTCCGATGCCACCTATGCTTCGGACAACCGCATTCGAGATGAGTCATCCACCTAGCCCAAGATATGTCAAGATTGCAACTTGGCTACATCAAGTGAGAAAGAAAATCAATGAATCAGTTTCATTTAAGATAGCAGTTCTGTTTTTAATTTGATAGATTGTAGCAGTAGTAGTAGGATTTTGTTATGTAATTTCTTATTTAAATCCCTCTCATGCATTTAGAGAAGGATCCGAAGTTGTAATATTTTTTTGACTTGGAGCTTACATTTCTGTACTCCATTCCCTCTTATATTTTATAAAGGATCACATCTGGTGATTTTGTGCTGAAATTATCTTTTGAAGTGTTGCATTTATGTACCTTTGGATTTAATTTTACATCGGAGTTACTGGATTTGAGTATCAGATTTCATTTGACAGTCTTCGAGATGAATGAGGTATTTCTATCTGTTCACTGTTGATTTCCTTTGTTATATGATATTCACTTGAAGAATTTGCTATCATTTATATATTTGGTTTTCATAACGTTTCCTTTTATATATCATTTCTGAGTATAATTGAAATGTTGTCTTTCATAAGCATATATGAATGGTATACACTGATGAATGAAATATGCTAATATAATTCTGTTTAATTTCTTAAACAGAGTTATCTTTATTCGTTTATGCACATTCCAGTTTAAATAATAATACATTTTCATGGTTATTATTAAATTGGGACAATATTAAGTTGTATTCACATATAATTACCCGGGTTAGTGTTATAATTTCTTTATCAGCATTTAGTTTAATTAGATAGTTTTATTTCAGTCAATTTAGTCCCATTTTCACTCATCCAAATCAATCCCCTCACCAAACCTACTTGGGCTAGAAGGAACTGTCCTCTTTAAATCCGCCCTGAGGCCACCATACCAAATGGGAAAAGGAGTCGTCCTAAGGTCCCGACCTAGTGGTTTTCCCCAATGTTTGAAGCAAGAGATTTTCTAGGCTTCAAATATGCAGATAGTAGAGATTTTCATTGTGAAGGGCACAATCGACGATTTTTAGCGTTGAGATGGCAAATGTAGAGATTGCGCTAAATCATATACTATGCTATACGAATGGGCAAACTTTTCAAGCAACGTTTACGTAATGGTTTTTGAGATCTTGATAAGAACCTATACCTTAGGCCGAGGGATCTACAAAGGACCATTAGTTGCTGAAAATAGGCCTTGCAGAACCCGAAGAAGGGTCAGCGCATAGCCGTGAGGCTTGTTATACCGATGGGACCTAGTCTCAAGGCTGATGTCTATGGTTATAGGTTGGTTAGAGTTCATTAGGAGAATCTCGTAATTGGAGGTACCAAATGGAAGGTTGAGTGGCCACCCTCTACCTTCAAAATGGTTTGCAGCTGGTTAATCCTCTTCGTTAAGGGAAAGCATTTAAACACAACTCAGCCGACTAGGCATAGCATTGGGAGGGACTAAAGGAGGCTTGCTATCGTCAAGATGTCAAGCGAGCCCCTGCACATCTATTGCATTTATGGTAAAAAAGGACAATTGTGGGTGTAATGATTCATAAAAACCACAACAAGAACAAGGATTCTTTGTGCCACAGCTCCTGGCCCCGCTTGGCCGAGTGCCATGTTGCCGGTTAGCAGTGTTAGGTGCATTACCTTGAGGATTAGGTCCAGATTACCAGGCAGATGACTTTGAGTGCCTTTCCCCTCTTCTTTTGGGCACAGATTAGTCACGCCCCGCCGTGCATACACCCTCGCCCCGAGGGGGTGGCGTTGTCGCTAAGTGGGCCGAGAAGGCAAGGAGGCGGGTGCGATTGTTTAGAGAGCCGGAGAACCAAAGCCGTGGATACATATAATAAGGAGGTTGAGTAACACTAGGTAAAATGGTTGGAAAAGAGGAAGCATGCCGTATCCCGGATACATGCTACTGTGAGGGGAAAGTGCCGGAGGTGGCCGGGGTTCTCCCCGAGGGAAACCATAGCCTACGGGGAGGTCGAGCCTATGGATGAGAAAGAGCTCCAACGATACAACAATGACATGAGATACCCTAGTGCATTGGAACCACCGAGTCTTGGGAGATCGTGTAGGAAAGTATAAACATAAACCTAACCGGAAAGCGTAGATCGCTCGTTATGTTAATGCAACTGAGAGCCGATTCTTCGGTTTCAGGAAATGCGATGCGACATATTTGCCTATAGTAGGCAAAAAGGATCGCGAACTAGTCCATGTAGACACATTATTTGAAGGTAGAGGCTCAACATATATTTTTCTCCTCCATTCCCTTAATATGATCTGATAGGTGTCATAGACGATTGATGGAAATAAGTCAAAAGTTCGTACCGCCATAATGAAGGAAGTCGGGAAATAAGTATTTCGTAAAATCCTGCAAGAGTCGCAAAGGTGGTATGAGTAGATGAGGCCCGATCAACATACCACTTAGAAGCTTTGCCAAGTAGTTAAGGGTGTTGTGAACAACCGAAGATGGAAAGAGTCATCGACAATGGATTTAGACGAACACAACATGTGGAAAGATCGAATAATTTTTGTAGGATCTTCCAACAAGACCTTGAAACTCGGGGGATGTTTCCATGGAGCTTGGTTGGCATAATGCCAACCAATGCCATGCATATAAGGTCATTTCGATCAACTATTTTAAATCAGAAGACCGAGGTTTTCCATATAGGGAGCAAGGGGAGTAGTCAGTAGTTCCCGTTGCGGTCCCACTAGTGGTATTCCCAACATTAGGGTTGGGGCTATCACCGTGAGGTCCCGAACTAGACATGGTGAAGGTGACAGGGGGAGGGACTGGGAGGAACTAGAAGGGGAACCCAATGAACTAGAAGAGGAGTCGTAGTGTTGACTATGGAGGACTAACTCCAAATCCTACGGGAGGAGTAAGTCTTCCAACTAGAAAATGAGGACAAGGCTAATAAGTCTCCCGTGATAAATGCCTTCGGGGGTGCAATGATGAAGGCACAAACACGACACAAAGGGAAGAGAGACCAACAAGGGTGAGGAGGTGCATGATCAACTGACAGCAATGTCGAAACAAGGCGTAAAGGTGTAGGATCAATTGATTACAATGTTAAAGTCTTTGCTCGCGTGTTAACCAAGCTCTTCTTCACTTAGGGTGTGTGTGGTAAGTGTAAATTTTAATTTTTAAACCCAAACATGTTTGTAGAGAAAAAAGAAAAAAAAATGTGCTATATAACCGTAAATAAACCGCATAAATGTGTAAAAGTAAAACCCAAAACCGAAATAACAAAATAAAAAGTTAATTATGCATTAATCTAAACCCAAGGAGGCTGCCTCTCAACAACTAGTTTGTAGGTGGGAAAAAATATAGTCAAAAACAACCAAAATAGCCAATAGATATAAAGTTAGAGGGATAATGATCTAAAGGTTAGATCTAATCGGAAATAGGTGCAGTAAAACCAACAAAAAATCCGCAGGAAAAATCGTCGTAAATGAGGTGGCGAAAGGCTATAACTTGAGGGAAGCTGAGGGGACCCTAGAGGAAAACTCCCCCCAAAAAAAAAAATGAGGTGTTTTGGATGGATAAATAACCAATCAAGTGGATCTCAAGGTAAAGGATCGTATCCGAAAAATGGTCAGTTATACTAAAATTCTGGGGATGAGCTCTGCAGCTACTCTAAAACTCTTCCATGAAAGGTGGAGGGTATCAAGCCCCAGGGCTAGGTTCCCACTTTGATCAAGAAATAGAATAAGTACATGCCTAAAATGGGTGGAGATGGAGGTCAAAACCCTAAACAATGAGGCCCTTAAAAACCCGTAAAAATCTCAAAATTCCCGCAAAAAGTCCAAGTCGCAGCTTTCTCGACTCCGTTTTTTTGCATAAAGCCGTGCAGTTTTGGCCTATTTTCCGCACCCCGGAGACCAGTCGCAGGTCAATCCCCTCAACTGGGTGAGAAGCCTCGCACCACAAATATAGCCTTGTATTTCTAAATACTCGCATCAACAACTTGCTTTACCTCGTAGATCCATCTCTCAACCTACCACCGATTTATCGACCTACCTTGGAACAATTTCCCAAGAACTATTTCTCACAATGGAGTCATACTCCTCCACCATTTCATCTACCCATGTGGGATCCTACACTTCTTCCCAAAAGGAATATGGCTTAGTCACAATACATTTTCTCATGAGAGCCATGTATCCAAAGTGGAACGCCAGAGACTGCTCACGCTGGAAGTAAGGACTCCTACATTCCGTGTTGCATCAAGCTTCACCTCTCAAACCTTCCGTGGTACGCCCGGCCAGCTCTAATGTCCGTTCGTGTGAGTGGACTTTCCACCTGGCGAGAACCTCCTCCTATGGCCGATACACATCCGGAGACTCATCTTTGGGATCAAAATTTCCTCCTCTCGCATGTAAGTTTAGCTCCCTCTCAAGTGACAAATTCACTCGCTTTCTCCTCATTTAATTTTATATCTCGTCGCTCCAAAATCATTCAACTATTTGGAAAATACACACGATAATTATGGGGTGTTTCTCATGTACCCCACAAATATCCCAACTTCAAGACTTGGCTCCAACTTCTTCCGGGAGTTCTTGGTCACATGCACATAAAACGTATGAGCCTAAAATCTTAAAGAGAAACATCTCGATTTCTTACCAAGAAAAGATTCTTCAAGTGTACTCATGCCAAGTACTATATGAGGACAACAATTTTGCACATAAACCGTAAGGCTGCATGCTTCCACCCACAAATGCATTGGTAGGCCCCGATCATGGAACATAGCTCGAGTGTGTACACCCACGATCATTCGTTCTTTCCTCTCCGCGACACCATTTTTCTATGGGTTATGAGGCACTATGAGTCTTCTTAGAATTCCTTATTTGATATAGAAGTCTTTGAATTTGTTTTAGATTTATTCTCCACCATTATTGCTCCGTAACTTTCACTTGCTTCCCCCAACTCTTTTCTCAACCAATGCCTTAAACTCACAGAACTTTGAGAATGTTTGATCCTTCTTCCCCGCATGAAGAAGATCCAACATTTACGAGAAAGTCATCAACAAAAATAACATAATGCCTAGTGTTTTGTCAAGCCAAGCAACCAAGAATGGTCCACACGTCCGGTGAACTCTCTTCGTAGATCAAATTTAATCACGATTCTCCTTTTCATGAAAGGTGTACTTTGTAAACTTTCGCATAGTACATCCCTTGCACCGATGTGTAACCGCACAAGTGTACGCTTGGGAAGTCCAAGAGAAATCAAGCCGAAAATTTTCTTCGGGCACCATGGTGAATATGGCCCAATTGTTCGTGCCATAATTCGCCCTCATCCGCCTGCCACCACTTCTTCGTCTTTTCCCACCATTGTGGGGGCCGCAGCCATATACCCCCCCCCCCCCCCCCCCCCCCCCCCCCTCCATATTGTATATATTCTTAACTTGAATCCCTATCCTCTTGGCTTCTGACCCGTTGTTTTATGTCGCATGAAAGCTTTTCCATCACCGAAAAACAATGTCATAGCCTTCCGTCCTCCAACATCGTAACCGAGACCAAGTTTTTATTTAGATCCGGAACATGCATAACATCTTTCAATTGAAATGAAGTTTACCCGAATCCCTCTCAAAGGTAATGGTACCCACCGGCTGGGTCGTACTGTATCATCCATCGTCGCCTATCTCTATATGCTTCGGAGATCTTTCTCCTCCAAGTCAATAAAAGCCCTTATCTCCCGTCATGTGGAAGGAAGCACCACTACCAAGATACCACACCGATCCCATTACACTTGAAACCAAGCATGTGATCAAAGAGAAATAAAGTTCAAATTGAAAAAGGCAAGGGCCTCACCAACCGTGCCTCCAACAACCTTATTGTTATTTTTCCGTGGGCCGTTAGTGGCGAGATGCCCATGTTCCAGGATGCTGAAAACACTTCGCCTTAGACAAATCTAGCTTCTTTCCTTTAGAATCATATTTTTAATGGGATTTCTTCCCCCTTCCCTTTCCTTGCCTCGTTAGTGTTAACAATCCTCTTCATCATCATGCTTTGATGAAGAGCCATCTTTGGTGTTCTCGCTTGAACTTCTCCCCGCACTAGATCCTGACTCATACCATTCCCAATCTACCAGCGTTTTTGTCCGTTGACGTAGTCTTGATAACTATGCCAACTTCAGAAGTCTCAAGAGAGCCAAAATCACCAAATCATCATCGTAAATCGTGATTCTCACACTCCCTACCATCTCGACATTGAACAAATTGCAGGATACTTAGGAATATTGTCTCCTTCTCCATCTTGATCTTTCCGAGTTTATCCTTCAACGTCAATTTCCTATGGTCGCTCGCCGCTTTGGAAAAGATCCATCAAAGCCTTCCACATTGAAAATGGAGTGGATTTCCCATGAAGGTCGAGACAATATGGTCTCGCACATCTTCTACGTAATCCTTCTCGTCTTGCTACTTTATTTTTCCAAAGCGTAAAGTAATGCAACATCCGTCGAAGTGGGCTTAGGAACATCATTGTCGATGAATTCCTTCAAGCCATTATCTTCAAGCACCACCTCCATCATATCCTTCCATGAAAATGTAGTTCAAGATGCCCTCGAGTGCATACTATAACCGTAAACCATTGAACCATTTCGATCTTTACTCAACTATCGCACTAAGAAATTTTGCAAAGAAATTCAAATTGTTTCCACCAACAAACTTAGCTACCGATTCAAAATTGCAATCTTATTTCGTTTCTGATACCATGTAGAAATTTTAATACAATTATGTATTTCTTGGATTCTCCTCGATCTAACAATTATATTCCACCGTTAAATACGAATCCTTCTAGTAAAATCTTTGTGGAAATTTAATCGCCAATCGCAAACACATGAAGAAAGATCAATCACACATAACATCGATGTTTTGCACGGAAAGCATAAAGCTAAAAACCCCAATTATCATATATTATGTATATGTCATGGATCATGAAACAGCCTCATACAAAACTCTTAATCCAAGAGCTCTCAATACAATATACAATCGTCTCACATCACACAAAAATTGGCATATTCATGCACCAATATACCGCCTCCGACAACTTGCCTCCACCGCGAAATCTCGCCGATCAAAATCATTGAATGAATTTGATCTTGCCTTGACTTGACTACGCAACCTCACGGCATCTCCAATGTGTGTTTGGTTGCAAGAGTGCACCCAAAAGATTGTCACAACCGATAGTCAAACTATCCCTTCCACCTATCTCTCAACTCGGGGTCTCCACCGGATCCGACATGCATGTAGTTAACATTAGTAAATCTTCAATTGCATGTGGAGATCACTCCACGTGAGTTAATTTAATATTTAATTCACTAATCTCTCACTAGTGTATCTTTAGTTACAACTACAACTAGCATAACCGAGTTTAACTCACTTAACTCGAGTTAAACTACTTTACAACTCACATAACTACACATCCAACTTTGTTACAACTTTGTATCACTTAGTTACAATGAAGTCCACTGCATGTCACACCAACCAACCTTAGAACTCGTAATTCCTCTTACCAATTGGTTTGCCACATCAATTAACTCGAAATCAGTGCTACAAGAGAATATATTATTATTTATTGTCTAATAATTATTAAGAGATAATAATAATCGAGATGCATTCTATTTTTAAACATGCGATCTATAAATATACTTCGCCCATGCATATAAAAATAGAACCTCATCTATAAATATAATTTTTTCAACCATATATAAAATAGACTCCGCCATAAATAGAATTTTCTCACCATTCTAAAAAATAGAAATATACCTAAAAATAGCTCCTGTGGGCCCCACCTAGTGTAGGTGCTTAATTTTCCCTAGGATCATCATCTTGTTGAATCTCAACACTCTCTATTCCAAATGATATCAAGCCTCCTCCCGTTTGGAATTACTTCATTATCCTAATCCCTTTGATCCCTACATGGCCTATCGCTGAGGGAGAGGAGTCTTACAACTCTTGAAGAAATGCAAAGGAATGTCATGGTGTGTTGAAGCAAACTTGTTGATTAAGAAATCGAAGACGAAATTTAAAAAAATGTTCACAATCAAAGAGGATACGACCTTACCACTGCAGGGTAAGATCGACACTTTAATCAAGACAATGGAGAAGAATATGGGATACATGATAATATATGATATTTGATCTGAAAATCAAGTCATACATCCTGAATTTCGCAGTTCAACAACAAAAACCTCAATTTAGAATCAAACAAAGAGATAAAAGAGGTAAAGATAAACAAGCACAACATTAGATTCCTACCCACTTCACCGGCACTATGCACAAAGACTTGATTATGAAGAAGAGATCTTAGAAGTAAATCACCTTTTTGACAAAGATCAACAACCTATTTCGTACCGAGGATGATGAATATTCTCAAGAACCTTATCAATTCGATGACCAACAATTTTTTCTCGAATGACAGATATGCTGGTAAAGACAAACAAAATATTATCAAAGATAGCTACCAAAATGCCCGTAGCTTAGTGCAAAGGTAATATAGCTTTAGGAAAAGGAATGTTCCTATTAGTTCAAATAAGAAGAGTCCAACTTCTCAAAAAGATACTCCTCTCAAGAACCGACCTCTACAAATCAACATACAAATCGCCTATAAATCAACAAAGAAAATAAAGGTTGCCACTAATCGTGGAAAGAACAATGAAACATCCACCAGCTTGCTCAAGAAAGAAAAGAGACTCAAGAGAGGACAGAGAAAAATATTTCGCCATACAACAACTCGAAATGAAGGATATGACATCCAAAGAGGTAAAATAATCCTAACTATTTAACGGAAAATGATATTTCCAAATTGAAAGTTTCACCTTTGATCGAATTGATTAAGAATGATAAGTATAAGTTCCATGTAGCTAAAATGCTTAAGGTTGACCAAATGTCTGATATGGTGAATGTTAGCGATGACCACTCCGAGCTTTTCTTTTGCCCTACCGTAGATGGAAACTCAAGATAGCTACGTCCCACATTTTTACCTTAGTCTTGAGATCCATGACTTCATCCTTCACAATTCTTACGTTGTGACTCGGGGCTTCCCCACAATCTTATGCCCAAATCCATCATGGAAAAGTTAGGATTGGATATTACCCACCCATATAATGACCTTTACTCCTTTTACTGGGGAAGGGTTAAAGTGTCTCGTCTTCATCAAAGATTTGGTAGCATTCCTAGATCAAATTCCCAACAAAGAATGTTCTCCGATGGATGTGGTTGTACTGGGAATTCCTCCAAGGTATGCGATGTTGCTCTTGCGATCATGGGGAGAAAAATAAAGGGAACTTTGCAAATTTATTTTTCCTATGCTACTATACCTGTTCGACCAACTCATAAAATTATACCGAGAAATGGAGATGAGATATATGATTAGTTGCAAGGAGAAACTAAATAATCACCCAATACATGTTGTATATACATATTTAGAATTTTTTTTTTTTGTATAATGATGATAGTTCATTGGAGTTAGAAATTCGTATAGAAGGAAATGTAGAAATTTTAAAAATTTCGCATAATGTTCGAGGAGTTTCAAAAGCGAAAAATAGAAAAAGGACTAAATGGCCTGCCACAACTAAGTACATCGCCTGAAAGGTTAATGGAATCAATGAATGGGATAGAGCATATTGAGACAACAAATCATTCTCAAACAACATAATAAAAACCAATCATCCAAATACTTGAGCTTTCTAAGAAAAATGGTCAATGGACCATGGATTTCGATGGGCCCCCAGTAAGGATGGAGTCAGAATTGGAATTTGGATTCATGGTCCTATGAATGAGACATGTAATATTTCTCCTAATGTCGTTATGTTCATACAAACTAGCCTTTTAATGTTTCCTCTAATAATGAATTAGAATATGAAGCTTTGATAACCAATCTTAATATTCTTTAAGAATATAGGTGCTAAAAGGATTTTAGTTTATGGTGACTCCATATTAATAATCAAAAGAGTTAAAGGGAATACCGTGCCAAAAATCCAAGGATGTGAGCATATCACAATGTTGTGTTAGATATTATTAAGACTTTTTCTTCCGAGTATACTTTATCATTGATTATAGGAAATCAGATTGTGATAGCTAATTCTTCACATCGCAACAAGTATGTTCAAAATTCTCGTATATTACAACAAGAAGTATGAAATCAATGTCAAAATTGCCCTGCTATTCTAGATAAATTCCATATTGGAAAGTGTTTTAGGGATGACAAGAAAATCAATAATTTTCTACAAATGGAGGAAGAATTTTCCACTTCTCAAATCATGATATATATTTCATGAAGATGATCGGGGTGGAATTCACACAACATAAAATGGAGGTATTAACAACCGAAGGATAACTCGATTCCAAGAGGTCTTCAGGACTCCTCGAAGAGTTATTTGATGTTTTTGCATGGGGAGTATATATATTTGAAGGTGTATGACAAAAGCATAATTCAAACACCATTCCTATCAAGTTCCGAATTCTATCCTTTCCACTCGAAGCTCAAAAGGATCAATCCAAAGTTGTTTCCATCTATTTAAAAATAAACGTATTTATACTATTGGTATCACCGTCCCTCTTTCTTTTTCTAATCGGGATGTCGAATCTAGTTCCTACGTAGTGCTATGCATTCGCCATGCATTGATTTCCATAATCTCAAATAAATTTTCTCAAGGAAAACTATCCTCTTCCAAAGATGGGTCACATCCTACAAAGAGGGTGGTTGATTTACAATTCCATTACTCGATGGGCATTTAGGGTATAATCGCATCTTGGTTCATCCAGATGACCAAGAGAAGAAAATCTTCAAGACACATCGGGGTACTTTTATGTATTATAAGATACCTTTTGGGCTAAAACGTGTGAGGAACATTTCAACAGTGATGGATATCACTTTTACTAATGAGAAAGATGTGTTTTTAGTTACTTACCTTGGTGATATAACAATTTTTTCCCATTCGATGAAGATCATTTCCATCATTCGAGAAGAATTTTCCGTATGCATACCCGTCATATCGCTTGTTATGACCATTTTTCGTCATCTAACCTATTATTATTAGATGGACCCAAGTATATCATGTAAGACCAATTTTAATCCAAGTAAAATTGCTTTCACTATGAAAATAACTTAGTAAATCACCTTTAGTAAGTTTGCTTATGGTCTAAACAAAACCCCATGAGGAAATATTAAATAAATACATATTTTTTTGATTTTCCTCAAGAAATAATTAGTTAAACAAAATAGTTTAATTAATATTTCAAGTTATATTTAACCCAAAACAAAGAAATTAATTAGATAAATAATTATTTATCTTATTATTTTCTAAAGAATAATTGTTTAAATCTTATTTAAATAATATTCTTTGTTAAATATGACTAATTCACCCCTTAAATAATTAAATAAATCATTATTTATTTGATTATTACTCAACCATATCTCTTAAATGATAAATAAATCATTTATTTATTTATTATTTACAAATAAGTGACTTCCGACTCCTAAGTCAAATTATTTTTCCTCCAACAAATATAATAAAACATTCCATAAAAGTTGGATCTAGATTTTGCTAATCATATTTTAACTATGCACCAATCTCTGTGAATTAACTCAATATTTTGTTATAAATAGAAGGGTTTTCCATTCATTTGTCACCTTTTGTTGCCTAAAGATCACTCGATCTCAACACTTGGTCCGGCTATTGATCCATTATCATAGCCATATTTTCCATTTTTTGTCCGGGTTTTCTACACCCATCAAAAGAGAGGAATTCTTAAATCATGGCCGAGGGACTCATAAGAACCCATCCTATCGAGGAGAACAGAACACCCTCTTGTGTTTTTCTCCCAGGTGCCATTAATAAAAATATTCATTGGATATATTATTGTCTTGTCTATTGGATATATGGAGTAAATCTTATTTTTATACTCTGGCGTAATGTCTTCTAATGCACGTATCTAGATTTTTTGCGTATTTTGCCTTGATCATCTAATCATAGATTCAAGATATTATGTACTACTGGCCGTTAGGGTCATGAAGTTAGCATTTAAATTAAAGTAATTTTTTCGTACACTTTCAATCAAGATTCATACTAACATCAATAATCCGGAAGAGTTTGTTTGCTAAGAGGGAAAATTACTTGGTCATATCATATCTAAGGATGAACCGCATTGATCCCTCTATGATTGAGGTAATCAAACAATTGGTTTTCCCCAGAAAAGAAGAAATAAATTCATGTCTTTTAATGGTAAGATCAACTTTTGGGAAGGTTCATTCCTAACCTTGTTGATCATTTTGTGGGAGATGTAAATAACATGTCAAGAAGGACAACAATGAGGAAATGTCTGAGTATTTAGAAAAGCTTTCAACCAAGTCAAGTTTGTATCACATGCTCCTATATTAATTAGTTTGCTATTACATGATGGATTTTATTATTTTTTCATTTGCTTCTAAACATACATCGTCGTTGTCCTCATGCGTAAAAAAGATAAAAAAATTGAGCATCCAATGGATTTATTCTCAGAACAATACATGTATAATTAAGGTATAATATCACTGAGAAACATGTGACTGAACTAGTGAAGGCTTTGAAATATTTATGTGTGTATATTCTTCATTACCATATTGTTGCATATGTTCCAAATGCTACTAAGAAGGATGTGTTGATGCGTAATGATCCTAAGGGTAGGAACAGCAAGTGGATAGCCGCAATGCCTATATGACGGGACATTAAACCAAAGAAGCAAGTCAAAGGAAAAGGTTTGGCTAAGATTATGGCATAGTCCAACTTACATGCCCTGACACTAATCTCATGGCTTCACTTTTCGAGGAAGAAGTGGCCGATTCATTCCCTCAAAGTATCTCACATTTTTAATTCATCTCCTGGGTATTCGTATAGTCTACGTGCTTCAACATTTGAATCCTCCACCGATGTGTTGAAGATTAAAGGTAGATCGTTGAAGTTGAAAGCTTTAAAATATTGTATTCTGATAATTATTTATTTTGGAAATATCTCGAGAGGAGTTTTACCAATTCTTTAGTTGAAAGTGAAACAAAAGAAGTGATGAATGATTTACAAAGGTGATTTATGGCAAATATTTTTTTTGAATACCATGGCACACAATATATTTAAAATGGATTTTGCTAGCCAAGTTTGTTTTTCTGATCTTTAAAAATTGTCATGAGTTGTCATGAGTGCCAAATTTTTCGTGAAAGAGAAAGTTTTTACCATCGCTCTGTACCCACTCCCTGTACCAAGCACCCTTTCAAAGAAGGTCTTTGTCTTCATCAAAGGAGATTCACCCTCCATCCTCAACACAATGTTGCATGCCCAAGCAAACAATTATTTCACTAAAATGGATTTATACATCCCCACAACATAAGCCACGAACACCTGCAGAATAATCTCGGGCTTTATTGAGAGTAGTATCTTGCCCCGCTTTTGGTTCATTAAAATCATCAACATAATGCAACAACCTTTAAATCCAAGAAGATGATTGATTTTTGTGACAAATACCACATAATGCATTCAACATATTAACCACAAGGTAATGGGTTGCGTAATCAACAAATCATTGGTAAACATAATCAAGAAGTTTTTGGAAGATAAAAAAAAGAAATTGGAAAAAAAAAGCTGATTAATGCTTTATGGAAGACAGAGTGAGCACCAAGAAATCCATAGGTATAATACCTTTTCAAATTGTCTATGGAGTATACACTGTTTTTCCAAATTCTGTATTCTCGTGATGAAGATCCTACAGTAGTTTTGAGCAGCGTGAACCCAATGATATTCAACGAGAATCAATAAGATGATTCACTTGTAGCAATCCCGAGAGTGAGGTGTTTTAGAATACTTCAAAGCTTCGTGAAAAGATCAAGAATATTTATGAAGTAAAAAAAAAAAATGCCGATGATTTCAAGTGGTGGGAGATGTTGTTCTCCGATGGGATGCCCAACGAGGAGAAAGGAAAGCTTGGTAAGTTTGAAAATTGTTGGAAAGGACCATACAAGATCCTAGATTTCAAAGGAAAAAAATGCTCATGGAAAGAATATCTGGATGGCCAAGCACTTCCATGAGGAATCTCCATCAATGGTAGACTCCTGTGAGCATTATCTTACCCGACATTTTGCACATTTTCATTGTAAATAAATTTTAATTTTCACGCCAAAGTGTGAAAGGGTTGTCACAAAAGTTTGAAGCTCCTGAAGGCCATAAGGCATATATGATCTAATGTTGTTTTCTTTATGAAGTTGTAAAGTCAATTCAAAATTGTCAACAATCAATTTCAGCTTTTTCTTGAGTTTATTCAAATAGTCATTTCAAGACAAGTTTTTATTTTGATTTTTGACTCCATTTCCGAATGGATGAGGTTGTTTTTGGTCTATGATGCTCTTGAAACCTCCTAAAGGAGCTTCCATCCCCATCTAGAGCCAATGTTAGCATCTATGAGTCACCGTGATCAAATGTACACACTTTCAATGTTATTGATAGGGTCCTAGGTCACCCTTATGGGGCCAAATAAAATTTGATCATTGGTAAGTGTCTAGCATATTACTTCTCCTTTAATTTTAAAGGTCATACTATCATGGTCATGTCATCACTCCTCATGGATAGCACATCAAAAAAGTCTCTTGGTCATCATTTTGATCATCAAATTATAATCATGCATAATGCAGTTGTTCAAAGTTCCAAATCATGGTTTCACATATGTACTGTGTCAGCATATTGTCAAGTCATCAGGAACAATGAGGAGTCATGCCATCACCTAAGCCACCATCATGGGAGTGAGTAACAGGGGAATTTTTTTCAAAATATTCTAAAGATACATTTACCTTTCATGGAGATGTAACCTTTCCAAATAAAGTTATAAAGTCAAGTACACTACCTCATCACATCGTTTCTCAAGAAGGACATATGATGTCATATCATCATCAAAAGAAAAGTTCTACTTTCAAGCTATAAAGATACCATTAAAGCATTAAAACACTTCATTTCATTCGTATAGCCGTCCTCCACCATTGAGTTTCACCAAATTTCTAAAAACTTTGATTTTTCAACTACTAAGCCCTTGCTAGCAAGCATGCCGCGCTTCCGGCCATCATGTTGTGTTTTAGTTTGGAGCTTAGAGGAAGCCACAATAGGGTTCATTCAACAATATACAAGTTTAGAGACTCTCATCAAGCAAGTATAGCCTCTCATCAATCCTCATGTAGTGATTTTCCTTCAACAAATGATGAAATCCCTCTCCTAGGTTTTTCCCCGCGTTTTGGTTTTCTTGGTGTTTTCTTAGTTCAAAGAGAAATACCCTAGTTTTCATGCTTTAATAAATTTTTACACACTTCATACACTCCCTCCCCAACAATTTCCCATACTCATCTCCTTCATTTCCATCATTTCCCTCCAAACCCTAGCCCACGCCGCACTTTTGCTAAATTTTTGGGCTGTAGACTCGTGTTTTGGTTTTTTCCCTTATTTCCTTCACTTATTTCAAGAGATTCCACTTCCCATGTGTCCCTAACATCTACCCCTACCCCATGGAATTTTCCTACAAATTTCCCTATTTCCTATCTCCTCCATTCCCTTCCCTAAAATAAATGCTCTTTTTCCTCGTTTTCCCAATCCCACCCCACCCTTCCCTCCTATCAACCGGGTGTTTTTATTATGAAAAAAAATAACACCATGGTTAGTGAAAAGAAAAAGTATAAAAAGGGAGAGCATATCTCTATATATGAGCCAACTCATATGCAAGAGATCAATGCCTCATCATTCATCAAGTAGTCACTTGAAGATGTGGGTTTCCTTGTGTTTTGTGAGAAGATACAAAAGGTGGATACTCATGCCAAATTGACCATGTTGTTTTTCCACCAATAAGAGGGATAAGACCAACATAGTAGGGATGGACTTCAATAATATTTCATCAGATGTCATAGTCAGCCTACAAGTATCCCCAACTGTGGTGAAATTTTGTTTAAGGAGATGGATTTGGATATTGAAAACTACAAAATTTTCCCCGAAACCACACTAAAAAATATGCTCCCACTTATATATTTTCTCGTGCAATTGTTAGATAGAGATGCTCCTTTCGATGAAGATGACAATGAAGTATTTTACTTGTGAAGGGAGGTTTTCTAGGTTGTATTAGTATCACATCGTGTTGCCGATGAATTTTATTGCCATAAAACCTTTAAACCTACCCCATTACTTATTCGAAGCTGAATAAGATGACCGAGAAGGTTAAAAGAAAAGGGAGAGATCACCATGCAAGTTTATTTCATCATGGTTTGGTCAAAATCATAGTTCTTCATCAACTTTAGACTAATATACCATGGGAGACATTCATGCAATCAACTTCTCTTATGCCTACCACTAGTCAACCAAATAGTCAAAGCACTCCATTAGCACCATCTAGGCCAAAGGAGGTTGGATCATCAAGTAAACTATAAGTGACAAATACACCTATGCCATAAATTACAAGGAATTATAACAGAGGTAAAATAGTGGTGTTTTCTCTCAAAATAGCTAAGATGCTACCTAGGAAGACTATCGATGAAGAAAGAGTTCAAATTTTAGCACAATGAGATAAGAGATATCTGGGAGGTGAAGATGATGCACCATTGCATAATGAATAGTAGGGACCTACCGATTTTGACATGGCTGACCTAGTAGAGCATAATGAAGATAAATCAACCGAAGACATAATCAAAGAAAAAGAGGCAGAGACCAGAGAGTTTAGAGATGATCTTTCCAAGGAAAACTTCATATATCCTTCGCAACAAGAGAATAGGCAAATTTCAAAGTGAATCAATTGTTGCTAAGAAAACTCAGCGGGACCATCCTTCATCCAACATGGTAGATTTGGTGTCGAGAAGGATAAGGGCAAGGCTATCATGATGTGGAGTGTACTGAGGACAAGAATGTTTAGGTACAATGAAGGAGGCCAAAGACAAGAGTAGTAGCTAGATAGGGATGATAAACGTAAAATAAACCATATCCTTCCTCAAGTACGCCCAAACCATATGACACTATAAATATCCGATATCGAGGGGAGGACTCGAGAGTTTCTGCTTTGGATAATCAATGAAAATATGGATAAGTTACTAAAGAAGGCCAATAGAGATACACACCTTCAAATACTCATGGCATGACATTATTACACGTAAACTTGATTTGCAAAATCGTGATTAGAACAAGAAAATAAGGCTTAAGAAAAAGCCTAATCAAGCTTAAAAAGAGAGATAATATTTATTTTCTTATTGATGCATCTCTAATTGTCTACGCCATGACTAATAAATGAAGAAGTGGTAATGACAATTTTTGGTCATTTTTGAATTTTTTGTGCTAATTCTAGAAATTTTGTCAGCATTTGTGTATGCAATGTAGCCACACTACGCTTCTTCTCGTAACATCCAAATGAAAAATTTAATAGTACATATCTAGGTTTATTTTTAACTCTACATTACAAATATGCGCTTGTATTTCATGCCATCTCTAAGTTTTCAAGAAAAGGAAAAAAAAAAAACTAGTAATTTTTCATGTTTCTGCCATTATTATGGACCCCATGTCGTGCTTCGGAGTAGTCTTGGGAGATTGGATATTTAGGTTCCTTGGAGGTGGATTTTTGCAGGTTTGAAGATTAAGTGGTCTTCTACACATCCTCAAATATCTTCACCAACCACCGCTCAACTCAGAGATCAATTAAAGTCACCAAAAATCTCCTCAAAGACCACACTATTTTGTCAACCATGTTGTGTTTCCACTGCATCATGCGTCGCACTTCGTGGGAAAGCCATATTTCGAGTTTTTCTTGGTAAAAGTAAAATTTGATGGATATAATTTGTCTCTCAATGATTTTACATGATGTAATTAATTGTTATAGTAGGTATTGGCGTGTTTTCCTTGTAATTTAATGCTTTCAAATTCAAACTCAACTAATTAGTGTAAAAAGGAATTGGTTTCTAACCTCCCTAGGTTTTGGCATGGTTGGAGAGAATCTATAATCTCGGCCTCCTATGATGATGGATTTGACCCTGAGAGGGGGAATGTGGTTTTCATATGCATGTAGCCTAATTAAAGTCAAATTAAAGGTTGATACTGGAGAGTCGAGGTTTGGAGCTAGTGTACACCCTTGCGTAATAGGAAGTTGCAACTATTATCTCTGGATTCTTTGGTATGATTATCGATGAATGCTTTTCCCTTCTTATTTTGTTATCAAATTGAATATTTCAATTCTTCTTACTACCATAGACATGCTTTTATATGATCATGTCATTAGTTTTTAAGCATAATTCATAGTTTTATGTTTTGTTTAGATGAGATTTTCATGTTTGTGTTCCATATCATCTAATAAATGAATTCATAGTCTTATGCTCATTTTGATATTTCTTACTCAACCATATACCACACAAAACCCAATTGTGTCACTAATCGTACCTACCTTTCTCCATCTTATCCCCACAACTAATCATTTGAAACCCCGACCTAGTTCCTATACCTATGATCCTAATCCAACAAAAACCTCAAAATCAAGCCCTAGTGAGCCGAATATCTAAGGCTAAGATCTATTTTTCTCTCTAGTCACTTCATTGGATATGAGATTGTAGAGAGAGACCTCTGACGGTAGGGCTAGCTACCAAATTCAAAGTTGGTTTGGTTACCTCCTTCGCCCTTTCAAATTTCTTTGGGAAACTGTGGAGTGATAAATAAGAACTAAAAAGGTAAAGAAAGTGGATCCGATGTGTTATATGCCTTGGTTATGTTGGGAACTATTATTCTCAACGTTGTGCATGTTGTTATGTTAACCTAGACTTCTATGATATCTAGCAATTGTGTTTTGATCATGATTATGTTGGTTTATATATATGTATACATGTATGTATGTATGTATGTCGTGTTCCATGTAATAATATGTATCATGATTTATTTATGCTATATATATATATATATATATATATATATATATATATATATATATGTATGTATGTACCTATGTCACTCGTATGGAAGTATTTTCAAGGATCATTCTTGTGGATGAATGATTTCTTATGCAGGTGAATGGCATGAAGAGGTTCCTGGCTATGAGGAATCAAGGGGCAAGAGTAGGATCGATGTATCTAGCAAGGTCAATATCATGTTGATATGATTTAATTTTATATGCTTGTACTATGCCTATGTTTATGTTATGGACATGTAATGTTGAGGGCTACATCCACGAAGTGAAAGTAGGTGATTTACGACATGCTAGAATATGCATGGATAGTGGAAAGACAATAGAAGCAAGGTTTTTGTGGGGTCGGCAGTGTGGTCTATGGATGTAGAATGTTATCGCGTATATGTTGTGCATGTTTTATATTTATGATCGTACCTATGGTGATGTGTAATGTTTCATATGTAGTATTGTGTACATATGATTTTGTATGCCCGTTGTATATATGGTGTTGTGTGTATATTGCATATGCAAGTAATAGGTATAGATGGTGCCATGTACATGTTAGATATCCTAAGACAGTACAAATCGTACAATGTGCATGTTGGATATGCTGGTATATGTACATATGGTTTGTGTACATGATGTACATATGGTGCTATGTACATTTGGGTGTTGTATGATTGTACACATGGTGCTATGTGCATGTGGTGTTGTGTACATGTTATGTATGGTGCTTTTTGTGTGTGGTGTCGTGTACATGGTGCATATATATTTGTGTAAATATGGTGACAAGTACATTCGTGCATGTAGTGTTGTGTACATGTGGTACCGTGTGCACATTGTGCAAAATGGTGCAATGTACATTTGGCATTGTGTACACATTGTATGTGGTGCCGTGTAAATGTGATGTCATGCACACATTGTGCAAGTAGTATGCATGTGCTATGGTGTACATGTTATGAATATGGTATCGGTATATATGTGGTATTGTGTGCATGTCATACATGATGTGTTGTGTACATGCACTACGCATGTGCACGTGTAGTCGTGGTATCACATATGTGTGTCTTTCGTTTGTACTTATATATGTATATGTATTGTGTTGTGTTGTACACGTATGTAGGTGTGTATGTATTGTGTTATGTTGTACACTAGATGCAGGTGTATGTATTTTGTTGTATAGTACACCGAGTGTAGGTATATTTATTGTTTTATATGGTACATCGTGTGTAGGTATATGTGTTGTATGTCGGTAAGTATACTGTATGGTGTCGTATGTGGGTGTACATGTTGTGATGTATACCGTGTGTATGTTTACATGATTGAAGAGAAGAAAAGGAACTTGGTGCTTGCCCTGTGTGGCAACCGATACAATGTGTGTACAAAAAGAACAAAGGCATTAAGTAAGGACCAATGAATAGATAAGTATCAATATTTTATTTTAGTTCTATTATGCATGTGATCTACAATTCTTACTTATGATGGTTACATGTGATTTATGATTATGGTTTATGGTTATTTCATGTGATTCATGATTTTAATGTATGATGGTTTGTTTTGAGCTAACTAGATGTGATATGTTTATACATGATCATTTGATCAAACAACTAGTTTGACTTGTGTGATGGAGTAAAGAGAAGTGCAAGTGTACTATCGATGGGCTACTAATGAGGTATGATTTGTGTTAGGTCCCTATATTACTAGTATAGTCCCTTATTGTTGTTGGGCAGTAACTCCCCTTTATTGTTATTATTGAACCCTTGTAACCCCCATTTTGTTATTATTGTGCCCTTAAATTATTATTGTTAGGTCAGCTAGGATTACATTGTGGCCCACTAGGATTACATTATGGCCCCATGGACTCCTATATATAGAAAGGAGGTTTTTTTCATTTGTATCATCCAAGAATTGTTCATTTATGTAATGTATTGGAGGTTTCCCCCTCGAAGTGGCTTATTTCTAAGGCATTGATATCTTTTTCTTCTATTTTTGGAGCTGGTTACACAACATTTGGTATCGGAGCTTTGGATTCTAGGGTTTCGCTGCTCCAAATAGGTCATCGTGGAAATTTTTCTATAAATGTTTTTCTACGAAGCTTCAGAATCTAAAATTTTTAGGGTGCAAAGCAGAAATCCTAAGGAACATCGTCGAAAAATTTCAGAGTTTGGTTTGCAATATTTTCGGAGATATGATCTGTGGAAGTTAGGTCTTTTTTTAGGCTCCTAAACAGATCATTGTGGAATTTTTACTATAAATTTTTTTCTACGAAGTTTCAGAATCTGAAATTCTTAGGGTACAAAGCCGAAATCCTGAGGAAACGTTTCAAAAAATTTCAGATCCTGGTTCGCAATATTTTGGGAGACATGATATGTGGAAGGTAGTGCTTTTTCAGGATCCTGAATTTCATCTCAAAGAGGTGATCGTGGGAAAAGTTCAATAACTCTCTCTCTAGGCATCGGATTGGAGTGCCGTAAAAATTAGTTGCAAGTACACGGACTGTAGTTTCTTGGCTATCAATTTCAGAGACAAAGAATGAAAAAGTGATACGTGGAAAGTCGTACAAGTTCACTCTACTGAACCAGTCCATAATTAGGTCATTGTGGGAGATTGGACACAACTTTGTCTTGGAGAATCAAAATCAGGTCAGACCTATGGCATTCAAAAGGGAATTCAGAGGGATACTTTAGTGCTGAATTTCAGATATTGAAGATCCACAATCACAGAGATAATATAATTTCAATATCGAGCTACTCAAAGCAAGTAAAAGGTGTGTATTTTTTTTTTTTTTTTTCCGAATTGCATAAGTCTTGTTTGAAGAATCAAGTTGAATTGATTGCAAGGGCATATTGTAGAATAGATATCAATATTGGATTCTAAAATTGCCCCTAAAAAGAATTCAACACCCATCAAGCCTTTAGAAGGCTCTACTATGACTCATGAAGACGAAGAATGGGAACATGACATATCAAAATTACGAGAGCAAGTGCAACAAATTTCACTCTCGCAAAGAACAAAAAAAAATGAAATGGAAGTTTTGAAGAAGGGCTTGGAAACTAAGATGGATGGTTTGAAGAAAGGCGTGGAAGATAAGATGAATGGCTTGGAAGCTAAAGATGATGGGGTGGAAGTGGGCATGGAAGCCAAGATGGATGACATGGAAGCTAAGATCGATGAAAATGAAAGACAACATGGAAAAACATGAAGAAAGATCTAAAAGTAGAAATCGAAGGTTTGGCAAACTTGATACAAGAAATGTTTCCTGATGGCGAAAAGATAGTAGAGGAAAATAATGATGAGAACAAAATAAATGTTAATCGTGATTTCATAAACTCCAATGTTGGATTAAATAACCGTCATATTCCAAAGATGGATATGAGGAAGTTTGATGGCAAGGATCCCGTAACATGGATACTACAGATGGAGCAATATTTTGATCTCAATAATGTGCAAAACACACAAAAGGTACGCATTGAAACTTTACATTTAGAACAAATACATTTGTATGGTATCGATGGCTTTGCTCCCGTAAAAAAATTGTCACTTGGTCAATTTTTACGAAGGAAATGATAGCACATTATGAGGATACAAAGAGCAACGCCTTCTTTAGCCAATTGATAAATCTCAAACAAAAAGGTTTAGTGGGGCAAAGACATTGAGGACTTCAAAAATTGAATATAAGGGTAACTGATATTCCAGAGGAACACATGATTGATGGCTTCATAGGGAATTTAAAGGATAACATCCAACATGAGGTTCACCTTTGGGAACCCGATTCATTGGAGAAGGCATTCATGTTGGCAAGAAAAATTGAATGTAAAATTATGGCAACAAGGAAGCCTACCACTCACATCTATAAATATGGAAGTGTTGCTACTCCTAGACTTCCACAACCTACAAGGTTGACACCACAAAAATTGGAAGAAAAAAGAGAAAAAGGGCTTTGCTACATTTGTGATAGAAAATACACTAAAGGTCATAAGTGTGTCGAGAAGAAATTATTTTACATAGATTGTGAAGAGGAGGAAGAAAATGAACAAGAATCGTCAAAAGAAGAGGATATACACGAGGAACCAACCCTAGAAGAGGTAGAAATGAGTTCGACCATATCGTGTAATGCATTGGCAAGAATTTCCACTCCTCAAACTATCAAGATAGAAGGACATATCAAGAAGAAAAAGGTAATAGTGTTGATTGATTCGGGTAGTACCCATAATTTTATTCATTGTAAGGTTGCCAAGGAATTGAATTGTTTCCTATACCCAACACCAAAATGTCGAGTGATGGTTGCAAATGGAGGAACTATAAATTTCTCTAGAAAATGTCATAATATCAAGTTAACCATGGGGGAATATGTATTGAATAGTCCAATGCTTTCCATTCCAATGGGAGGTGTCGATGTTGTACTAGGAGTACACGGTTAAGCAATCTGGGGGACTAAGAGGCTTTAATTTTCAAGAACTTTTCTTTAGGAAATTTTTCAAGGAAAGGGAAGTCGAATTATTCTGGCATTAAGTTGGAAGCCAAGAAAGACAATAAGCTCTAATGTCATGACAGAGCTTCTGAAGAAAGAAAAACGAGGCGTAATTGCACAATTATGCTCACTAGAAGTTCCAACATTAAAATCATCTATTTCTCGAGATCTCCAAAAAGTCTTGGACAATCATTCCAAGGTGTTTGATACTCCCAAAGGACTCCCACCTATTCATGATCATGATCATGCTATTCATTTGATTCCGTGTAGAAGTGTTCCTCCAAACATCGTGCCTTATAGATATCCTTACTTCCAAAAGAGAAAATTGAACGTATGATTGCGTTAAAATGTTAGAGGCGGGTATAATTCAACCTAGTCAAAGTTCTTCTCTCGCCCCGTAGTATTGCACACAAGAAGGATGGATCATGGTGAATGTCCTGGATTATAGAGCTCAATCAAATTTCTCACCATTAAAGACAAATTTCCCATTCCCGTGATTGATGAATTATTAGATGAATTACATGAGCAATTTATTTTACCAAGTTGGATCTTCTGCTCAGATATCATCAAATTAGAATGAAGACTCAAGATATTCCAAAAACAAAGATTTCGATCTCATGATGGTCATTATGAAATTTTGGTCATGCCTTTGGCCTTACCAATGCACCTTATACATTTCAAGGGTTGATGAATTCCATTTTCAAACCCTTCCTTAGAAAATTTGTGTTAGTATTTTTTGATGATATAATAATCTAAAACACGTCTTGGGAGGATCATGTTCAACATGTTGAGAGGGTGCTCAAACTATTGGAGGAGAAACAATTATATGCAAAAAAATCCAAATTTTTCTTTGGAGTACAAGAGGTGGAATATCTGGGTCATATTGTATCTCACGAGGGTGTTAAAGTAGACCCTAACAAAATTAAAGCCATTTACGAATGGAAAGTCCCTACAACCATAAAGCAGCTGCGAGAATTTCTCAGGTTAACAGGGTATTATCACAAGTTTGTTAATAATTATGGGAGAATAGTAGCACCTCTAACAACATTATTGAAGAAAGATGCATTTTCATGGACTCCTGAAGCAACTAAGGCCTTTGAACATCTGAAAGAGGCAATGTGCCTAGAACCAGTGTTAGCTACGCCAGACTTCACAAAAATCGTTATTGTGGAATGTGATGCCTCAAGAAATGGAATTGGTGTTGTTTTAATGCAAGAAGGAAGACCCATTTCTTTTGAAAGTCGCCCAATCAAAGGAAAGTATTTACAGAAATCTATTTATGAGAAGGAAATGTTAGCAATACTGAATGCACTAAATAAATGGAGAACTTACCTAATTGGAAGACACTTCAAGGTAAAAATTGATCATGATAGTCTTAAACACTTTTTGTAACAAAGACTATCTTCAAAAGAACAACAAAAATGGGTCACAAAGATGTTGGGTTATGACTTTGAAATAATATACAAAAAAGGGAAGCTAAATGTTGTTGCAGATGCACTCTCAAGAAAGAATGAAGAGGTGGAAGCATTGCTTTGTGCCATTTCTATTACTCAACCAGATTGGATAACTCAAGCAAGAGATGAATGGAAGAAGGACGAAGACGTGTGGACACTCATTCAAAATTTGCAGCAAGATCCTAGTACATCTGATACATTTAGTTGGAAAAATGATTCCTTGTGGTACAAAGATCGCTTATATCTTTGTAAGAATTCCCAACTAAAAAAAAAAAATTCTTTTTGAATTGCACACTTCTCCTTTAGGAGGACACTCAGGATTTTTAAAAACTTACCATGGGGTGAAGAAAGAGTTTTTTTGGGATGGCCTTAAATCTGATATTCAAAATTTTGTGGCGGGATGTTTGGTTTTCCAGCAAAATAAATTTGAGACAATTAAGACCACGGGTCTTCTACAACCTTTATCAATTCCAAGTCAACATTGGGAGGAGATTTCAATGGATTTTATTACAGGTCTACCTAATTCCGAAGGAAAGAGTGTCATCATGGTGGTAGTTGATAGACTTACCAAGTATGCACACTTTCATGCATTATCTCATCCGTTTAAAGCAAGTATAGTTGCTACTACATTTATGGACACAATTCAAAAGCTACATGGAAACCCAAAGATTATTGTGAGCAACAAAGATCCCATTTTTACTGAATTTTTTTGGATGGAATTATTTTCTTGTTTGGGTACTCAACTAGCTCATAGCTCATCTTATCATCCTCAATCCGATGGTCAAACTGAAATAGTGAATAAATTTTTGGAAGGATATCTTCGTTGTTTTGTATCTGATAAACAAACACAATGGGTCAAGTGGTTACCTCTTGCTAAATGGTGGTATAACACTTCCTTCCATACTGCAGAAAAAATGACCCCATTTATGGCACTTTATGGATATCATCCACCATCCATCACATCATTTTTAACGGAAAATTTTAAGGTTCAAGCAGTGGAAGATCACATCGAGCATCAGCAAGAAGTTCTCCAACTCTTAAAGGATAACCTGAATTTGGCACAAAATCGTATGAAAAAACAGGAAGATCAACATCGCAGCGAGAGAAGTTTTGATGTAGGAGATTGGGTATTTTTACGGCTACAACCATACAAACAAATGTCCCTCAAGCAAGCAAAGAAGGATAATAAATTATCGCCAAAGTAATATGGTCCTTACAAGGTGTTGCAAAAGATTGGTACTATGGCATACAAATTGGAGCTTCCTGCTTCTTCGCGAGTACATCCAGTTTTCCATGTTTCATGCTTAAAGAAGGTTATAGGTGAAAATCTTCCAGTTCAAACAATATTGCCAGAACTTGATGAGGAAGGGAAAATCATATTGGAACCAGAAGCGGTCATGGAAACAAGAACTCGACAACTACGGAATCGATCAATTTCAGAGTATCTCATCAAGTGGAAGAACTTACCCACTGAAGATTCTACATGGGAGGATGAGAATTTTATACAGAAGCACCCGGAGCTACTCAAGCATTGAGGACAACACTTTTTTGAAGGAGAGAGGCATGTTAGGTCCCTATATCACTAGTATAGTCCCTTATTATTGTTAGTGTAAACCCCTTATTGTTATTATTGTACCCTTGTAACCCCCATTCTGTTATTATTGTGCCCTTAAATTATTATTGTTAGGTCGGCTAGGATTACATTGTGGCTCACTAGGATTACATTATGGCCCCATGGACTCCTATATATAGAAAGGAGGTTTTGTGAATTGTATCATCCAAGAATCCCTCGAAGTGGCTCATTTCTAAGGCGTTTATATCTCTTTTCTTCTCTTTTTGGAGTTGGTTACACAACA